>OX419341.1:23991887-24019387 GCA_948470475.1 Galaxea fascicularis | reverse complement strand
ATGTCTTCAAGTGTTGATTCCCTTGTTTAACACTTCTTGAAACTTTATTTTTCCGGCAAAAGTGATTTTCAGTCAGACACGCGTTACAAACGTTCTTATGGAGAATAAAAACTTAAAAAGTAGAATGGATGAATAGACATTCTGTTTGCAAAACACACCTACGACCCCTATAATCACGTGTATGGCAGTCCTCGGCCACCATAGACATGCCAGATACTGGCGATTTTAAACGCCGATGGCGGAGACCGGCGAAAATCGCAATCGCTGCACCGGGCACACTTGGCTTTTTTTGCTGATCACGGCGATCGGCGTATAAAATCACCAACTGTGTCACCCCGTTAAGGCCCTGGCAAACGAGGACACATTGTTGCGGACACATTGTTGCTGAAGATTGTTTCCATGCTGCGCAATTTGGGAAACATTTGTTGCTGATACAAAATGCTTCTGAACAAAAACAGAAACATTTTTGTGTCCGCAACAAATGTTGCACGCGCGGGCAAACGGGGAACCATTTGTGTCGGCAACAGTGTGTCCTCGTTTGCCAGCCCTTAGCGCGAGTCCTACAATTAAGTCTCCCTGCGGCCCTGCGGGTACTACAGCGTGATCATGCGCATCTGAAGAGGTTCCGTTGTCAGCACAAGCACGTGCGCTGACACTGGCACGTGCGTCATTTTTTTGTGCATCTCCAGCGTTGCAGTTAACATCATAAAACTTGAAGTTAGAGAACTAGAGTGGTTTTCAGTGAGATTGTTAAGTACTTCGCGTTTGCTTACTTGCCTTAGTGATTAGCTAGCAAAACTCGCAATTCTTTCTCAAATCGCAATGAAAAAACTTGCATTTTTCCGCGCATTTTCTGGCGCTTCGAGCGGGCTACATGTGATTAGTTCATATTTCGACTGGCGATTACGCTGTTTGCATTGTATCTGTTATAATACTTTGCTTATCTTTCAACAACACCCAATTGAAAAGAGCTTATCAGAGAAATGAGCTTGCTGTCATTTACACATTTCTTTTGACAAGAAAGAAAACACGGGAAACTGATTTATGTCAGGGTACTACAGTTGAGACAAAGTGCAAGAACGTTTGGAAACCGCATGTTGGTTTTCTTCTTTTATTCTCAATATTAATAAAACTTTACAATTGAAATAAATATATGAAAATAAATAACAATATGATAAAACATTTTCATTTAAATGGTTCTTGTTGCTTTCAGATTCAATCACGGGCCGCGTAATAAACCTTATTATATCTCTGTTAGTACGCGCGGTGTGAATGGTCAATTTTGCGGATCGTATTCTCCTGTACGGCCCGCTAAGTGAAAGAATTTTCACCCACGCGCCCGATTAACCTCAGAGATAAAATAAATATCTTCCTAACCTCGTTTTCTGGGTCCGTACTGCAAGTTACGGATCCTCGTTTTTTAATTTCCCGTTGATTCATGGCCTGCGCGCTTAGCGCTTGGGCTATAAGCGAACGGGAAAAAACTCGGTCCGTAACTTACGGACTTCGAACGGACTTCGAACTCGGTTAGTAAGAGGTATCTACTTAGTTTTAACATCTTCTGAAAAAAACAGTCAGACTTTTTGCCTGTGGAAATGGAGAAATGTAGCAAAAAATCCCTTCTTTGTTAAGAAAACGATGATTATTCAATTAACTGAACGAGTGAATATAAATTAGTAATGTACAATTATTGGACTTCTTTATCTTTCAATATTTCTCGCTAATTTAATATCAAACATTATAAACATATTCATCTTTAAAATAAGGGAAAATAAAACTGCATTCAGTTAAAGTACACATCGGAGATCGGCTAGCATACAGACTGAAATTCTCAGGGATCATACATAAAGGCCACAGGAAGTTCCACTGAGGTCCACTTCCAAACAATTTCTCCAGTCCTGACGTCACATCTTTGCATAAGGCTCCTATGGTAATACAAGACCGGGCGGCAATAATGACCGCAATTAGGACATATTGCTTTGGTCAGGAGTCGAGGAACACGATCAGGGTCATTATCTTGGGCCCAGCTCCAGGGGCACTTTGAAGTTCCTGGTATTTGCTTAGTGACGTCACGACCAACACGGCGGGGAATTCCCAGAGATGCCTGCTGGAAAGCGGAAGGTTTCTCAACGAACAAGAAATTTCTGCGGAGACGCTTCAGTGTCTTCTGAGGTTTTAGATGAACTTCTGGACAAGACATTTGAAGCGACAAAGAAATGACGCTTACCAACACGACAAAAGCAAACAGCTGAAAAAAAAAAGGAAAAGAGTGAGATTTTCATCGCTTTTCCCTCACTTTTATGGTGATGGAAACACATTTCGAAACTCACAATCTTCTTACGACAACTATTACGACAATGTAGCATTTTTTTTAGCAGGGAAACTAGTTATCTATGACAACTGCATCATGGGCAGTTTGACGTTCGTGTTTAGCAACTTTCGAAAAAACTAAATGATCGGGAACAACACAAAAATACGGGTCATACATTTAAGAGTACAACCATTATTACTTCCACTCTCCCCGCCGCACTACTGTAATACCAACATCTAGTCGATCTTTTCTTACATCCTATTGCGAGAAACATGACAGATAAAGTTCTTACAAACTAAAAACGACATTATCGCATATAAGAGCAGGGACATTGAAACGAAATTTAACACTAATTTAAGAAATAGAAATAGAAAAGTGTATGCTAAACACCAAATTTTGCAGCTTCTTACCTTTTCACCAGACAGGTTCATATTCATTCAGTTCTTGTCAAAGTAGTTGTGATGTTTTGAGCTTACGATGTACAGCTGGTTCGTCTCCATCTCCAAACTGAGACCCTCCCTCTTTTATACTCTTTGCCCTGGTGTAATTTTACTCACTTAAAGTGCAATTCTTCCTCACCTGAAAATAGTTTTTCCTTTTTGTCTGAAAACTTTACATAGCCCGCCAAAGTGATTTCCCAGTTGATCATCTTTGGATGCAAAGCAAATTAAATATCTGCATCATCACGAGATGCTTGTCATTAGTAACAGATTCTGCTTATAAAACAAGGTTTTATTAAAATAATAAAGAAAGAGTCTCCTGCCTCCAATATATTTTCCTGCAATTCGGTCAGCTCAAGGCAAACAAATCGTCACATTCGAATAAGCACTGTTTAAAACGGAACTCCTAGTTGAATGAATTGAATGTTTAGTTCCAATTAGTTGCATCAGTTGTCCCCGGTTGCTTGGTACAGATCGTTCTTAACCGGAAAATAAACAAAGACTTGTGACGTACACCTGCGCCGAAACTTCCGTTTGTTCGTTGTACCATTTTCTGTCTTGCTCTCACTTTGTAGTTTGAAATGTCAGCCGTCTCCTCTTCCTTTGGGTTAGGGGAAGGAGACGGCTGACATTTCAGACTACTCACTTCGTCGATATCTTGTTAGTTTAAAAATATAGCTATCTTACTTTGACAACGTTTTCTCCACGGGAAAAAAAGTCACAATATGTAATAATTAATTTCATAGCCTGTATCCCGACTTGGTGAGAAACAAGGGCATATATACAGGGGAGGGAGGGCACACAACAGCGCGAAACGTGTAACGTGCCGCGAGAAGCGGCTTAACTGGCGCACAATCTTTCTCTTAAAAATTCAATAATGCTTGGATACTTATGTTACTCATTTTTGTGCTAATGAGACGATGCTTTTGGTAACTGATAACAGGAGAAACCAACAAAAAACGAAATCAAACATCAGATCCTAACATTAAAACGGTTTTGCGGATATGCATGGCAGATCTCGAAATTTATGCTCAACCGCAAGTGCGCAAATTAGATAATGCTATTGTATACTGTACGTAGCGGCGGTCCTATTGCCTTTCGCCTCAGTAACTTATTATTATTATTATTATTATTATTATTATTATTATTATTGTTTTGTTTTAAGTATTATTCTTATTATTGTTATTATTATTTTATATTATTTTATTTATTTATTTTCTTTTGCCTCTTTGCGCAAAATCTGCGAATACCCCGAGCGACCAAATGAATGAAAACAATCAATGAAAAACAATTGTACGAATGTGTTTACCTCCATAAGAACGTTTGTAACGCGTGTCTGACCGAAAATCACCTTTGCCGGAAAAGTAAAGTTTCAGGAGGTGTCAAACAAGGGAATCAGTACAGACAGGTCACACGCAATCGGGGGTAAGTCATTTGTACACCGTATTCTTACAACATCGCATTTTCTTTGACCAGAATATTCAAACAATTACCCTGCGAACACAGTCTCCTTCCATCTTCCAGGGGCACCCAACGAGAAACTTCGATGAAATATCTGTTCGGGAGAGTCTACCCGTTCTAAGACTTTTGGATAATGCATTGCCAAACAGTTACTGATTTCTTAACTAAAACATCACCTAAAAGATTCGCAGGGGAAAATAGTCCCTTAGATTTTCGGAAGGGATAATTTTTTAATCTTGAAAAGGTCGCCTAGCATTTTCGGGTAAGCAAATAGTTCGCAGAGAAGTTCTGCGAATGCGACATTCAGCTAGCAATTTCTGAAATGAAGTTTTCATTCCCTAAACTTTTCGGGCACTTCAATTTTCAGCTAAGAAATCCGAACAGATCAAAGTTTTCGAGCTGATTAAAACAACTCTTAAAACAGTCTTTAAACATTACAAGGAGCCTAGAAATATCCCTTAAAGGTTTTTTTTGCTTAATTTGCTCGTTGGGTGCCCCTGATATTCCTAGAATATTCCAATATTCCCCTGTCTATTCTTTTCGTCTGCCTTGTGCCCTTAAGAGGAAAGTGACGACCGGATATCAATGGATTGGACCCGTCATTTTCCACTTGATTTGATTCAGTTTGGAGTTTTAATTGAAGTGATATTGATCTTTGTTTATCATATATTTTTGGCTGTTCTGATTTTAAAACTGCATTCATTTTGCGCCTTTACGCCTTAATTCCAACAGTCTTGTACCCTGCGAGCAGTTGGTTTCTCCTACGCTTCCCGGGAGAGAAACGTGGTTTGTCTCAGGTTTTAAAAAAGATGTTTATTGTGGCATACAAAATATCGATGAAACGGAAACCAAAACTCAATGTTCAGAATTACATTATTAACAAAACGAAACGTCTTCACCAACAGTGACGGCTCCATCGCTTTGTATCGGGTACCTCAAGTATGAGCTCATTTCTGCCGGACTTTGTTCCTCCAGTCATCACATGACCTTTTACAATATAAAATGGGGGATTTTATATACACTCTCTTTGATTACCTGGCCGTTGTCGAGCAGTTGGGACGCGCTTCGGTAGTCATTCTCGTTGTGGAGAGGTTAAAATAAGGGTGAATTTATGGGCTGTCCATCGGGACAAAAACGAATGGAGATGGCCGTTGAGGGCCGTTAACGGAGGTTCGACTGTTTTCTCGTACCCAGAGACATCGCCGGCTCTTGATCAGCGGTCACGAAACGAGACTGAGAAGTCTCTAGAACGTTCTGATCCGGACCAAAGTGCTATCTTCAAGTAAGAGTCCAGCGCCATTTTGGAATTCTGTCCTAGTTTGGAAAAAAAAAACATCAATTGATCACAATTGTAAACCTTTGAATAGCTGTCTAATCACTCTTCATTGAAACGAAAACAAAAATAATTTCTAATTTAGTATAAGTAAGAAAACATCAGTCATATAAGGGGGGAGGGGGCATCTCGTTTTATACCAGACATAGATTGCCCTAGGAGAGATATTAACACAAAAAACATAGTAACCAAAAACACGGAAATTTACTAAAACAAAATTTCCAACTGATCAAAAGCGGAGATGCCGTCGAAGTGACAAGTCCTCACGGAAAAACTCCTTAAATAGCAACTTCTGAACATAATTACGCAACCTGCATACCAAAGAATCTACATGCCAGCACAAAACTATCTTACAATAACAACGTGAAAAATTATGTAAGTTGCCTGTTCTTCAAGCTTGTAGTGTAGCTGAAAACTCAAGCCATGAGATAGATTGCTTTATTCTCTTTTAGCGGTTGTATTTCGCGTACGTTTGTTTGTGCAACTTTACCTCTTTTGTCAGCAATACAACATGTCACTTTTCTACAGGGTAAAATGATATTACAACCGGCTTAACCCCACAACTGATAAAGATCGGTACTGAACTATCGGGCTAGTCATGGAACCTTCGTGGAAGTTTCTACTCATCTCAAAAAAGGCCGTGTCTAACACTGCTTACGAAGGCTGTGTGTAAGACTGCTTACACTAAGGCCGTCCGTAAAACTGCTTACAAAGGCCGTGTGTTATTGATATTACGACCGGCTTAGAGCCACAATTGATAACGGTCGGTACTGAACTATCAGCCTAGTCCTGGAACTTTCAAGGAAGTATATACTCATCTCGAAAAAATTGGTACATATACCACTCCATCGAGAGCAATGCAGTGGCAGTCATTTTGTTAGGGAAACAGCGCCTGTAGGAATGTAGGATTTTTTTTCTCCAAGGTTGCGTAAGGTTTAATTGTTCGCAGAAACTTGAAATCCAAGAGAAACCCTCGTACAGAAAACGCGATCCGTATTACAGACATCAAGGCAAGCAAAAAACACTATTTTTATTTCATTAAAAAAACAGTTTACAACTTTGACACACCAGAAGTAGCTACATCTACTCTAGATGGATCGTGTCCTAACGAAGTAAATGCAGAAACACACAAAGTAAAGTAAAGTAACAGAAATACAAACAAACTGATCTGACTAGGACACAATGTTAAATATTGTAATGTGATATAAAGTCAACTATAGGCAAAATAATGACAACTACAACTGGTAAACGGCACACCGGCCCGTTTTCCTATATTTTAATACAAAATATCGTAGATACATACATAAAATATCGTTAAGTATAAATAAGCATTCAGAAATCTTTAAAAATTCGCGAAAACCGGATTTAACAAAGCATTGTTTACATCACAACCAACTGCGAATTTACTGCGAATTCCACTGTTTGCCCCCTGAGTGACCACGTGACCCTAATATTTTCCCGACAACACCTAAGCGCCCGCAAAGATAGCTGATATCGTGAATAAGGGCTATTATAGGCGTCAGCTGTTTCTAGGGACTCTGACTGCTAATCCCCCTTCCACCATTCAAATTTCGCACTTCCATGGAGAACCTTTCGATCTGTGCCTGCTTCACCCAGAACCTTCCAGCCTCTTCCAGCTCTCGACTGGGGCCAACAAATTTTCTCTCACTAACGTGGGAACGGGGCTTCCTCCTTTTTTAACTTTGCTTAGCAGTTTTGCAATAAACCGCAATACCCAGGCAGGCACTCTTATCAGTTTTGTCCAGCTTAAATACTTCAGGGGATCTATCAATGACTTGGAAACTTCTGCCACAAATGTCATTTTGGGCTTTGTGATCTCAGCTCGGCAGTCGTTAGAACTTTCGTCTTCCTATGTTTCTTTTGTGGCCAATTCTCTGGAATGTCATACAGGAATTCGGGCCCATGGAACCAACGGTGATTGGCTGTCAATTCACGCGCATGAAGACCTCTGGTAGCATCATCAGCACAGTTCAGGTGAGTCGGAACATGACGCCACTGCTTGGGGTTGGATTTCTGGTGTATCCCAGATACTCTGTTCGCCACAAAGGTTTTGTACCTCCTGTATTGACCTTGAATCCAACAAATAGCATCCTCACTGTCCGTCCACAAAGTACAACTGTCAAAGCCCACTTGCAACAATTCTGTGACCCTTCTGGACAGTCTTAATCTTAACACCGCCCCCATCAACTCTAAGCGAGGGATACGTGTCGCTTTTGTTGGGGCAACCTTGGCTTTTGCCGCAACAAACCGTACGGATACTTCTTCATCTTCATATTCATTACACACATAGCTGACGGCCGCGTGTGCCAATTGCGACGCATCTGTCATGGTGAGGATTGTGGTTTCAACAACACGCTTTCCAGGTACTCGGTAACACCTTGGGACTTGGACACCAGCAAGCTCTGACAGTTCATGAAACCAAGCTTGACACCTTCTCTTCAACTCATCTGGGAATTCCTCGTTCCAGCTGAGGCCAAGTAACCAGGTTTCCTGTGGAGCCATTCTTGCCCTTATTGTGAATGGTGCTAGCATCTGTAGAGGATCAAAAGGGTCGCGATTTTCTTCAGAAATCCTCGTTTTGTGTACTCAATGTCCTTCGGCGGGTTCAACTTAAACGTGAACGCGTCAATTTCTGTATTCCACTGAACCCCCAACGCCTTCATGCAGGACGGCTCTGCTTCCTCGATTTTCACGTTTACTACTCGCTGGTCAAGGGGTATATCCTCCAGCACTTTGTTGCTACACCATCGTCGGATCTTGAACCCCGCTTTCCCGAGTAAATCAATGAGCTGATCGCAAACCTCTAAGGCCTCGTCATCTGTCTCCTGTGAAGTCAGGACATCGTCCATGTACATCTGCAAAAGGATGATTGATACTGCTGTTGGATATTCCTCCTCGTGATCTTTGGCATGCTGGCGCAGATCGTACTGAGCCATATAAGGCGATGCACGGTCACCAAACATTAACCTCACGGCCTCGTAAACTTCTGGAGGTCTTGTAAGATCTAGCCCACGCCAAAGGAATCGATGATATTTCCTGTCTTCCTTAGCCATGATGACTTGGGAGAACATCTCTTTCAGGTCAGCTACAAGGGCAACTGGGTTGTTGCGGAAGCGAAGTAATACATCGAAGACATCTTGCTGCAATTTTGGTCCAGGTAACATGCTGCCATTGAGGCTGATCCTTCCATACTTTGCGGCAGAGTCGTACACTATCCTCACTTTTGTGGTCTCTTTATCCTCTCGCACAACAGGGAAGTGAGGTAAGTACCCGCTTGGCCCATCATCTACCTCTGGTGGTTCTACCTTCCTGACATATCCTTTGGTTACATTTGCTTCCATCACTTGGCAGTACCTCTCGGCAATATCGGGTCTTCTTTGCAGTTGCTTTTCAAGGGAAACGAGCCGGAATTCAGCACTTGTTTTGTTGGAGTACAATGGCGGTTGATCGTCAACCCAGGGAATTCCTACTTCGTAACGCCCACCAGTGTAACGCCTCGAATTGGCCACTGTTACGAGTTCGATTGTGTTGTGACGAGTGAGAAGTGGGTTGTTTGTAGACTAAACAGAACGCAGGGTTGTCGGAACAGCAACAAGGTTATTTATTCCAAATGAAAGTAGTTAACTCCGCACAAGACTTCACAATAAGCTCACACTAGGCTTATAAAATCACACTCGACCTCCGTCAAACTTCGATACTCACGGCCTCTGCCAAATGTACACGACCTCTGTCACACTTCAATAAACACGGCCTCTGCCAACTGTATAAACGACCTCTGTCAACTTCAATAAACACTCTGCTTAGAAAAATTCTAAAGCTACACCGACCGGCTTATATACTCTACACAATAAAATTCTAGGACTTTCCAACTCAGCTAAATAAAGAAACATTACAATAAGGAACTATTTACAGCTACTACGTAAACGGCTTAAAAATAGAATTACGGAATCACGATGATTCAGCACTAATTAAATATGCAGAACATTCTAGACACTTCCAGACAGTAACGCGAGTCACGCAATAATTTTCGTAACATAACCCCCTCTCGAGAAGAAATTTCCTAAATTTCTACTAACAACGAAAAATTACTTAAGTAGTACTAAGAGAAGGTAGTCCAATGTCTCGTAAGTTATTCCTCAATTCTGCTCAGATAATCTGCTCCCACATTCTCGGATCCCTTGATAGCCTCCACTCTAAAGTTATAACTCTGAAGGAACATAGCCCAACGCATTAGGCGTCCATTGGCGAACTTCGCACTGTTCATGTACTTCAGTGGCTCGTGATCTGTTTGTAGCACAAAGGAAACTCCATACAAATAAAGATGAAACCTCTTGAATCCCCACACAATGGCTAAACACTCTTTCTCAATGGTTGAGTAATTACGTTCTGCACTCGACAATTTCTTACTTCCATAGCAAACGGGGAATAACTTGCCATCATGCTCCTGCATTAATACAGCGCCAATACCACTGTCGGAGGCGTCAGTCTGCAGAAAGTAGGTTTTCCCTGGATCTGGCAGACGAAGGACTGGTTCCTTTGTTAGGAGGGTCTTAATGCTCCGATAGGCTTTCTCTTGTGCCTCTCCCCATTCAACTTTGTTCGGCTGGCCTTTACGCGTGAGATCTGACAGCGGGGCTGCTATTGCTGCGAAGTTGGGGATAAAATCACGGTAATATCCGGCCAGACCCATGAACGATCTTATCTGCTTCTTGGTAGTTGGTCTTGGAGCATCTCTAATCTTTCTCACGTTATCTTCATGAAGACCAATTAATCCTTCCTCCAAACGATGACCAAGAAAGCCAACAGTGTTAACTCCAAAGAGGCATTTAGTCGGCCTTATGGTCATTCCAGCTTCTGACAAGCGTGTAAACAACTCTCGAAGCGCCTTGATGTGTTCTTCCCACGTACGGGTATGAACCAAAATATCATCCCAGTAAAATTCAACGTTGTCGACTGCATGTAATAACTTCTTCATAGCTCTCTTCAAGGTCGCTGCGGAGTTGATCATACCAAACGGCATCTTCAGAAATTCGTATGATCCGTCAGGCGTCACAAAAGCGGTCTTCGGTATGTCGTCCTCAGGTATAGAAATTTGCCAATAACCCTTGCTCAAATCAATTCTTGTGAAATACTTGTCACCACTCAATTTCTGGAACAAATGCTCGGCAGTCGGCATAGGTTCAGGGTCAAACACGGTTAACTTGTTTAACTTCCGGTAGTCCACACATACACGATTTGTGTTGTCTTTTTTCTTAACAACTACCACAGGCGAAGCAAATGGCGAACTTGATTCTCTTATGACTCCCATCTTCATCATGTCTGTAATATCCTTCTTCAGCGATTCTCTCAGGCTGTACGGTACTGGATAAGGTCTTGACCTAACTGGCTGATCGGATGTAAGTTTGATATGATGCTGAGCCAAACTTGTTGTGCCAGGAGCTTCTGTGAACAAACTTTGGAACTGCGTCGCTAAGCCCATAAACTCTGCTCTTTGCTCATCAGTAAGGTTATCTCCAGTAGCCACATCTTTGATTGACTCTTTAGCAACATATCCGCCAATCTCCAGAAAATCAACATCGTCTACAGGATCCACTATTTCTAAATCACTTTTAACGTCGTCGTTCTTACGGTTACTAATGTTCTCTTCAACGGCCACTGCTCCTACGGGTGCTGGATTCTCTCGCTCAAAATACTTCTTCAGTAAATTGGCATGGTAAACTCTCTCCTTTCCTTTAACACACACTTTATAATCGTTGAGACCCACTACAGCACTAACCTCAAATGGACCTTTCCACTGCATTAAAAGCTTGTTATGATCAGTCGGCAGCAGCACTAACACTTTATCTCTTGGTTCAAACTTCCTGACTTTAGCCTTACGATCGTAGTAATGCTTGCCTTTAACTTGGGCTTTCTGAAGCTCGGTGT
This sequence comes from Galaxea fascicularis, assembly GCA_948470475.1. Taxonomy (NCBI): domain Eukaryota; kingdom Metazoa; phylum Cnidaria; class Anthozoa; order Scleractinia; family Euphylliidae; genus Galaxea; species Galaxea fascicularis. The sequence continues at coordinate 24,007,896 of OX419341.1, read as the reverse complement.
GCGCAAGCTTGAGGGTATCTTCTAGCTTCTCGCGCAGCTCAAACACATATTGGTAGCTATTCTTCACTTCAGGTTCCTCCAGCTCTTTCGTCCACAGCTCTTTAAGGATAAACATCGGCCCTCTAACAGCTCTTCCATACAGCAACTCAAACGGTGAAAAACCAGTAGACTCTTGAGGAACTTCACGATATGCAAACAATAACGGGTTAATATAACGGTGCCACTGTCTCGGCTGCTCGCTACACAATCTCTTCAGCATACTCTTCATAGTTCCATTGAACTTTTCCGTGAGGCCATTACACATAGGGTGATAAGGCGTCGTAGTGAGCTGTTTAAGGCTCAACAGCCGCGTCACTTCCTTCATACACTCTGATACAAACTGCGTACCGAGGTCACTCAAGATTTCTTCAGGCACTCCCAAACGACTAAAAATATCCACTAATGCTTCTGCGACAGTTTCCGTGTCAATGTTCTTGAGCGGAACAGCTTCAGGATAACGGGTTGCAAAGTCAACCAATGTCAATATATATCTGTGACCGCCTTCACTCGGGGGACTAATAGGACCAACCAGATCGATTGCTACTCTCTTAAACGGCTTGTCAATTAATGGCATCTTCTCCAGGGGAACCTTCGGTACGGAACCCTTGTTAACTGTCTTCTGACATACATCACAGGACTTGCAATAGCGAGTGACATCCCCTTGAATACCCGGCCAATAGAATGCACTTTGAATTTTATCTGCCGTTTTCTTTATTCCCATATGACCTCCCATGATCGATCCGTGCGCTATTTCCATTATTCGGTTTCTCAACTGCACAGGAACCATAACTTGCTTCAGGGGTTTACCACCATTCACATAAGGGTGCTTGTAAACACGGTAAAGAACTCCACCTTTCACTTCAAATGACTTCTCAGTCTGGCCTCTCACAACTACATCATTTTGCTCCCAATATTTCTGTAAGCTCTCGTCATCACGTTGCATTTGTTTGAGCTTTTCTCTATCAACGACAGGACTTTCTTTGGCAGCCGGTACCTTCAGCGGGATGTGTTCTCCGGCCTTCTTTGCTTGACTTCTTGTTGTTACTGCACACGCCTCTTGCACATGATCTTGCCAGCTTGGATCTGGGTCGTCAGCAGCTCTCGCGCCCGATACATTACCAACAATTAAATCGTAAACCGCATCAGGGAGACATTGCGCTTCCACTTCACCCTTGAGATAGGGTGTGTCAACTTCAATCTTCGCAATGGGCACTTTCCTTGCTGTGTTATCGATGAGCAGCATAACATTAAAGTCGCCAGTGTACTGATCCTCAGATACAAGATCCTTCTTTACAACTATTCCACTACAACCAGTGTCTCTCAGGACATCAACAGACTTCTCTCCAACTCTTCCTTTCACAACAGGCATTTTACTTCTTACTCCAGACAACGGTTCAACACAGGCACTACTCAGCAATGGAATCTTCTTACCACAAGCCAACACAAGCTTATTATCTTGAATACATGACTTAACTTCTTCTGCTGAAGGTTTAACTTCTGGTGGCTGAACTAGACAACTAGCACTCACTTGACCACGTTGCACAGGGATACCATCCCTACTTTGTCCTCCTAGCCTTCTTCCACTTGAGCGACAATTTCTAGCTTCATGTCCCTGCTTGCCACACAGAAAACATCTTTTTGTCACGGTTGGGCAGTTGATAGCTCTATGACCGCGAGCGTTACACTTAAAGCACTGGAGGGGTGTTGTATTAAACTGTGTGTTCTTGGGTTCGTCCCTCTCAGACTGTACTGCCGGCTTCCTGCTCACTGGGCTAAATAAATGCTTGCCATGAGCCTCTAAGTACTGGTCAGCGATTTTTGCAATCTTCGCTAGGGTTTCAGGTGCCCTTTCTCGTAGGTGAATGGCCAGATCTTTAGGGCAGGAATCAATAAACTGTTCTTTCACAATTAAGTCCTTTAGGCCCTCAAAGGTTTGCTCAGTATCTGAAAGCTCTAGCCACCGTAACAGGTATCTGTCCAATCGCACAATAAACTGCTCCGGACTTTCATCAACTTCCGGTTTAGATGCTCTGAATTTGCGACGATAGCCGTCTTCTGTGAGGTCATATCTCTTCATCAACGCGATCTTCACTCTATCGTAATCTTTAGCTGCTGCTTCAGATAGACGTGAGTACACTTCAAGTGCTCGACCGGATAACAGAGCACTAAGCTTCGATGCCCATCCATCTTTTTTCCACTTAGCTGTCTCCGCAAATCTCTCGAACCTCTGTAAATACGCATCCAAATCGTCTTTGCCATCAACAAATGAGGGGAGTTTGGGTGCCTTAGCTCGGTCCTCTCTGTCATGTGGACGATCGTCAAGATTTCCTAACCGCGCAAGTTCTAATTCGTGCTCCCTCTTCGCAGCCTCGGCGGCCTCTTTCTGTTTCAGGATATCAGCTTCCATTTCCAATTTCCTAATTTCTCTTTCTTGACGTCTCGCTTCCCTTTCTTCATCATCTCTTCGACGTCTCTCCTCTCTCTCTTCTTCTTCACGTCTCTGTCTTTCCTGTTTTTCTTCTTCAAGCTGCCTACGTCTCTCTTGTTTTTCTTCATCTTGGCGCCTTCTCTCATCATCTTCGCGCCTCCTTTGTTCTTCAAGCTGCCTAAATTTCTCTTGTTTTTCTTCCTCCTGACGCTTTCTCTCGTCTTCAAGGCGCTTCTCTTCACGTTCTTCCTCTCTATGTTTCTCAACGAATGCAAGCAGCTCAGCTCCATCGAGACCGAACTCTTTACCAAGTTGAATAAATTTCTCCATTTCACAGCGTTAAATTCCAATACTCTTCCACTCGTATCACTTGCTTTCACAGCACAGCCACTTTCTTCGAAGTTGTGATCCTTTCCTGGTTATCGGTAGACAACAAACAGTTCCTTGAATTCCACTCTTTAACTCACTCACTCTCTCCACGGACAGGCCCCCAATGTTACGAGTTCGATTGTGTTGTGACGAGTGAGAAGTGGGTTGTTTGTAGACTAAACAGAACGCAGGGTTGTCGGAACAGCAACAAGGTTATTTATTCCAAATGAAAGTAGTTAACTCCGCACAAGACTTCACAATAAGCTCACACTAGGCTTATAAAATCACACTCGACCTCCGTCAAACTTCGATACTCACGGCCTCTGCCAAATGTACACGACCTCTGTCACACTTCAATAAACACGGCCTCTGCCAACTGTATAAGCGACCTCTGTCAACTTCAATAAACACTCTGCTTAGAAAAATTCTAAAGCTACACCGACCGGCTTATATACTCTACACAATAAAATTCTAGGACTTTCCAACTCAGCTAAATAAAGAAACATTACAATAAGGAACTATTTACAGCTACTACGTAAACGGCTTAAAAATAGAATTACGGAATCACGATGATTCAGCACTAATTAAATATGCAGAACATTCTAGACACTTCCAGACAGTAACGCGAGTCACGCAATAATTTTCGTAACAGCCACCTTATGCTCAGCATACATCTCCTCTGCAGTCAGCTGCTTCTTTTGATCGCCAAGCCTTGCCAGTTCATCATCCCACATCTTACGCATCAATTCATCGGCTTGTAACTCAGGAATGGGATTAGCATGAAAGGTAAAGGTGTGGCAGGCTGTGCGGCAACCACTGATCCCTTCTGGCACATGTCCTACGATTGTCCATCCTAGTGGAATCTTCACACCCACAGGCTCTCCTGGTCTGCCAACACGATGTTCAAGAGGGAGGAGAAGTTCCTCGTAATAATCGCTACCAATGAGCAAATCGACCTCCCCACTTCCAACTGGCTTTGCAATTCTCAAATCACGAAGATGGCACGACTTTTCCTTACTTTGAGACCAATCCATTGCTCTCATTTTGCATATGCTGGGGGTTGTCCACAAGAGTACTTCTCTCTTGGTATCACCATTCATGCTTTCTACATGCACAGTCACAGTTTTACTGTCCGTAACAACTGTTTTCGCTCCAAAAACTGTAATACGAAGTGGTCGACGTTCTGCTTCTAGTCCCAGAGTGTCTGCTACTTGTTCTGTAAGGTAAGATGAGCTTGATCCTCCATCTAAGAATGCATTTGCCTTGATCCGGATTCCATTCCTCCCTTCAAGAATAACTGGCACCATCTGAAGAGCCACCTTCTCATTACGTTTTGCATTAACAGGCTCCTCAGTCATTCTACAGCTTGCGTGAGTTTCAGGTGTTGTGCTCTGCTGTGCATTACCTTGTCAGCTTGCAGAGGATGGAATGTGGCAGCAGTTGGGTTTAATCGCAGCATGTCCGTTTTGGGAATGGTGTTTTCGACCACACCCTTGTACTGCACAGGTATCCTTTGACCGTACAACGCCACGTTCGGTGATTTCTTTTTAGGCACAAGAAGCATAGATTGTGTTTCCTTGCTAACTCCCATCGATCGTCCACAGTCCCTTTCTTCCAAGTCTCACACATGGTGATCTGATGATCATTTCTGCAAATAGGGCATTCCAATTTGGCTGCTAAAGTCATGAACGCATTAACTCGCCCATTCTGCCATCTTGATTTCCATTTTGAGTTGCTTGCATTTGCCTTAGGCTTCCATGGCTCACACTTGGGTTTCTCTGGAATAGCTGCACTGCCATAAACCATTTCTTTAACTTGTACCTCTGTTTCCAACCACATGTCGAGATCACTGAGGTCAACTCCTTTGGTCTGCAATTCTCTTTTTCGTCGGCTCCATCTCTCAGCGATCTTAGGGGGCAGTTTGTCCATAACCTGTTGCATGTTGGCTGCTGCTTGGACGTCTGAACTGTGATCATAGGACTTCAATGTCCTCACAATGTTATGCATGTTGTCAAAAAATGACCTCAAACTTGAAACATCTTCATCCTTTAGTGTTGGTAGCTCCAACAGCTTTCTATATAGAGACCTTGAAATGAGCTCTGGGTTCCCAAACCGGAGAGTCAACTCTTCAACTGCCTGTTCATACATTGTTCCATCAAATAACATTCCAGAAATGGCTTTCTCTGTGGACACTTTAACAGACGCCTTTAAACAAATCATCTTCTGTGTGTTGGAAAGAATTTGATCATTCACAAGCACTTTGAACATGCCATACCAATTTGGCCAATGACAAGGATCGCCATCAAAGACTGGCAATTGTATTTTGGGAAGTGAAGACATCAAAGGTGACTTACCGAGTGCTGTGTTCGCCCAGTTTGCGAACTTTGCCTTTTCTTCTGTTGTCTCGAGAGCTCTGGCCCTTTCACTGAACTCGTCAGGTTCCTGTTTGGGTGTCACCGTCTTCAACCATTCCGTTACTTTCTTAGTGGCAAATTTAACATCTTTCAGTTGGCACATCTCCTTTCTTCGTATCGCCTTGCTTGATTTTAGCATTCTTTACATCGTCTACAATCGGCTCGTTTTGCTCAAATTCATCCATTCTTTCGCTAATTTCATCTTCACTTGGCTCCTCTTCAAGAAGTAACCCTTCTTGTTCTTTCCAGTCGGCTTCTTTTTCCACTTCTTTGATGGTTAGTTTGGCATCGAGTTCGGCCTTTTGAGTAGCGATTTGAACCTCCAGTAGCGCTTTCACTTTCAGCTGCTCTTCTTTTAATTTCGCCAACCTGGCTTCCCTTGCAGCTTCCTTCGCTCGTTCTTTAGCAGAAGATGATTTTGAGTTGCTTGCTCCGCCGCTTTTCTCGCTCGTTCGACGACTGCCGCCACTCCTGATCGAAGTGCTTTCTGTTTGGTTACTGTTTGCAGCGGTAGTTTGTCCCGGTACGTCCACGTAGTCCTGTAAATGCTTCGGTAGAGTTCGTTTTCGCTTCGTATTTTCCTTTTCTGCCATTTTCGCTTCTTTTCATCCGGCTCGAAGGACCACTATGGTTTGTTCATCGATAAAACTTTATACATGAAATGAACACACGAGACGCCATCTTTCTTTTCCACATCCTTTTTTATTTCCCATCATGCTCCACAGTTCAATTCGCTGGTCCAGTATTGGTTCAAACATTTTTGAGAGATTCCTTTGTAGTACAGGCATTCCATTCTATATTTTCGCTCCAGTTCTGAAGAATGAATTTACTTTGATTGAAAGTTCCAGAGTTTTGTATATTAAAGTTATTGGCAGTGTCCAAAATTGCTTCCTTGTGGTAACTTTCAACAATCAGTAATCATAATCAAAACCCGTTTATTTTACAGTACTCACAGATGTACAGTAGTCCCGATGTTGTTCTGAAAAAAAAAAAAACAAGTGTCAAAGTACAAAAAAGTGTTCTCATATCGATTGCAAAAAACAAGATACATACATACATACATACTTTATTCACTTTCCTCACAGAGGCTTTTCAAAGAGAATAATAATAAAATAAAAATACAATAATAATTTAAACCTACTTTACTTATGGAAATATTTACAATTAAAATTAATCATACTAAAAGTACAAGGAAATATTTACACTTAAAATCAGAAATAATTAACAATCTATAAAATCCTTAATTAGTTTACGTTTCAGAAAATATTTAAAATCAGAAACTTTCTCAAGAGTTTTTAGAGAGCTGTCCATGGAGTTCCAGATACTGACTGTTCTATAGTAAAACGTTCTCTGACCACTGGCGGTCTTAAAAAGTGGGATGTTCAGCATTTGTGAACTTCTCGTGGCGCGTCCACTAATTTCTCCTCGCTTACTGAACTGGGAGGTAAGGTACTCCGGCACGCGGGATGTTAGACATTTGAAGGCCATAATAGCGCTCCTGAAGTATAGCTGAGTAGCTACCGGTAGCCATTTAAGCTCTTTTAAAACTGGTGTGATGTGATCATATTTGCGCGTACCCGTCACAATTCGAGCAGCAAAGTTCTGAATACCTTGTAATTTACTTATATTACTTTTTGATGTATTCGCCCATACGTTCGAACAATAAAAAAGTTTGCTAAAAACTAGTGCGTTAATGATAGTCAGTAGGGTGCGCTTGTCAAAAACATGCTTTGTGCGGCTTATTTGACCGAGACAAGACATACAAGAGGAGACAGTTTTGGTAATGTGTTCATCATAAGTTAGGTTATTGTCTAAAATCACCCCAAGGTCTTTAGCAGTGTGTTCCGGTATGAGTTCTCTTCCCATGAAAGTGAGGTTTGGAATGACCAATCTGGAATGCATTTGCCTGCCACCAAACACCATGAGTTTGGTTTTGCTTGGGTTCAACAATAAATGGTTGTTGCAACACCATTGGCCTATTCTGTGTAAATCATCTCTTAAGTCAGTAAAGGCATTTACGGTATCTTTCAGTTTGAAGGATATAGCAAGCTTAGTGTCGTCAACATAGCTCTGGACGCTGCATTTCCGTGGTGCTGAAGGAAGGTCATTAGTATAAATACTAAATAAAAGTGGTCCCAGTATACTTCCCTGTGGAACGCCGCAGTCTATGGGCAAGGGCTCTGACAATGTTGAATGGATTCGAACCACTTGTCTTCTTTCATAAAGGTAGCTACAAAACCACTGGATAACTCGGTCTGAGGCGCCTACATCTTGCAGCTTCAAAATTAGGGTTTCGTGGTTGACGCTGTCGAAGGCCTTGCTCATGTCTAAGAATACTGCCGAAGTCAACATCTTCTGGTCTATCCCTTTAAGGATAGTGTCAGTTGTTTCTATGACAGATGTTTCTGTCGAATGCCATTTCTTGTTGCCGCTTTGGGTCTTTGTTAACCTCTCGTTTAATTGCAAGTAGGAAGTGAATTGACTGTGTACTACCCTTTCGCAAACTTTTGATAAAACCGGTAGAAGCGAAATTGGCCTGTTGTTATTTGCTAGTTCGTGATTTTCACCTTTAGGAAGAGGTGTCACTTCAGCTAATTTCCAGGTGATTGGAAATGTGCATGTCTCAATAGAAGTGTTGATAATAGACGTAATTACTGGAAGAACCGGGGCAAGGCAATCCTTCAAAACACGAACGGAAATCTTGTCGATCCCTGGAGCTTTGTTTGATGGCATTGATGAAATTATGCGTTCGATCTCACCACTGCCTGTGGTATTCAAATGAAACTGCTCACGGGGAGGATATTGTCTTGGGACAAAATAATTTCGATTAGGTGACATATTGCATTTATTAGCCAATGTTTGAATTTTGTCAACAGAACTCTGGCCGACAGAAACGAAAAACCGATTGAACTCATCTGCGACAGTTTTGTTATCCTTGCTGAAGATTCTCTGGGATGTGGATTTTCTGGGGATTATTTGGCGGATTGCTTTCCAAATATTGTTTGTATTGCCTGGGTTTCTTTGAATCTGTTCTGAGAAGAACTCTCGTTCAGCGATTTTAATTTCTCTTTTAACCTCCTGTCTTAAATTTCTGTAAGCCGTCCAAGTCATAGGGTCATTGCTTTTTCTTGCTTCTTTGCGCCAGTAATCTCTTGTTTTCATCAGCGCACGTATGTCATCCGTTATACATGGATTTGGCTTTCCACGGACTTTAAAAGTTTTAATCGGAGCATGCTGGTCTAGTATAGAAGAAAATAACGAGTTGAAAACATGAAGCTTGTCGTCTACATCATCAAAAATATCTACTATTGACCACGGTGCCTTTGAGACATCATCATTAAATGCGTCGGCCTTGTAATGCTTGTAGCTTCTAGTAGTGATATAAACAGGCTTGGAGCGCTCTTTCTTTAGTTTTAGTGTAAGGTAAACTAGGTCATGGTCGCTGATCGAGCTTTCCAAGACCATAACATTAAGAACTTGCTTTGTATCCGAAGCCAGGATTACATCCAAAATCGAGCTGGTAGTTTCCGTTACTCGTGTTGGCTTAGTGATAAGTTGTGAGAGGTTGTAGGAGCGGCAGAAATTTAGTAAGGCTTTCGTCTCGGGCTTGTCGCTACTCTCGAGGCGACAATTCATATCTCCAAGCAGGTAAATAGGCAACAAAGATCAAATATGCATTACAAAACTCTACATTGTCAACAAAGTGACAGAAAGCTAATTAAATGTCAATCACGGCTTAACAGTTTCCGAAAGGCAGAGCATCGCAAGATCTTGCATAAGGCCATAAAATCCATAGACTCCCATCTAAAAAAATCTTTTTCAGAAGTAGTAAAAAGCCCCATGAAATGAATTTTGTTCTTACTTTGTTTTCTCAGATGTTTCCGAGTCTTAATCCGATTTCTTCATCACGAATAAGCTTTAGGGTGGTGGCTGGTCTCTGAAAATGGTATTGACGGGAAAGGGCATACTGGGCCAGTTTATATTATTAATAAATTTCCAAATATTTCTTTTTGTAACCGGCTGGCCGAACACCCTTTTCAAGGGCGAGATAGGCTGACGAGAAAGACCGAATGTTGTAGTTCCCACCTTGTAAGTAAGCAACTCATAATTACAAGTTGAATAATTAAAGTTAACGCATTGCAGGAGATGTTTCTAGTGGTTAACTTAATTAAAACATTTTAAGTGCCGCGTTACCTCCTTTGGTTTCATGTTAAGAGACATTCCGCGAAGCATTACGCATTACGTAACGCAACACAACCTGCCCTATCATATACACAGTGTGATGAAACAAAACAAAAAAGAGAGTTGTTTTTAGTTGGAATGCACGTACGGAGTGAGCGAAGGTGGATCATTGTTGGGAATAAAGGATATACAGTCCAAGTTTCGAGTTTTGAAATTGAGTGTAGATATTCCCGCACATACAGATTCCAAGAGGAAAGCAGTGGAAAATAGGGAATATTCCATTGTTTATGGATCGCCACGTAAAATGGGCCATGGCTCGTGTACGACGACCTGACTGACGTCATTGAACCACAGAGGAAAGAATCATGTAGGCGTGTAGGAAAGCATAGGAACAGCGGCACAGAGGAACAGAGGAGCAGTAGGCACAGGAGAACAGGGGAACCGAGGAGCCACAGAGGAACAGAGGAACAGTAGGCACAGAGGAACAGAGGAACAGCCTCACAGAGAAACAGAGGAACAGTAGGCACAGAGAAACAGAGGAACAGTAGGCACAGGGGAACAGTGGAACAGTAGGCTCAGAGGAACAGCGAAACAGTAGACACTCGGTTCTATTGACCGACTTAGTTTCTTGCTTGTTTTCAGCGGGGCAAGACGGTGCTTTAGAGGATAGCATATGATGATTATAGTGATTGAAAGAACCATTTGCTTAAATGTCGCATGCTATGTATTTTGATACCAAAGTTCATTTCTGGGTTTAAATTCTACATTTATCAGAGCAATTTCAGAATACCTTATCGCCTGTTTGCTTTGACCCTTGTTGTTTCTGTTTAGCGATTGTGGTCCTTTATATGCCATCTGAAGCACTTTGTCTAGCTTTGGTTTGGCTTATTTCTGTGCGTTCGGTGACAGTACCACTGGACGAAAAAACGGATTTACGAATGTTTGCAAGTGAAGCAAATGTGTGGTAAATTTGGGGCTCTAAATTTGGATTAAATTTGCACCGACAGGTAAAGTGGGCAAACTTGAATATTTGTTTTACAGGAATATGTGCACAAATGTTAAGTAAATGTAAAGATTTGATGTAAATTTTCTTCATATTTGCCACATGTGCAAATCTCCAACACTTGCTCAACTTTGCTCAGATTTACTTCTTTGAAAAGATAGCAGTTTGAGTGTAACAGCAAATGCAGACAAAAATAGTTGCAAAAACGTTAATTTGCAGCGATGTTTGCTCTTATTTTGCAAGGATACCAAAAAAGCACATTAGCATATAATTTACTTGCATCTACCTTAAGAGTGAAAATAATAAATTGCTATAAATTTGACTATATCCTAAATTTGCATATTTGCATAACATAAAATTCATATTTGCTAAGGAGCAAATATGGCGACTTACATAACCTTTGCCTTACGGTTGAAAGTGTTGTGCGTTTGACATTTGCTATAGTTTTGACTGGTTTTGCTTCTGTGATTAATTTACAATTTCGGCTGTTAGATGTACAGTTACCAGGTGGTTCAATTTAAATAACGTTGGCTTTGTCTATAGCAACTAATGCATAATGATAACTAACGCTTAAATCTAATGACCCTGTGTTTCACTAAATCTTTAAAGTACCTTTAGTTGTTGGATACATAATGGTAATGAAAGGTGAAACTCGTGTACGTATCAACGCCCCGCAATTACTGCCAGTCAGCGGTAATCCAGTGACAGGCCAGGCCTCCACGACTCTCACGTGGAAAAGGCTTTGACCTTGCATTGGATCAAGCTGATAGTGTTGACAGAGAAACGGACTACTGTTGCTTTTGAATTCACGCGGCTGGCTGGTTCGTCCTTTCTTTCGTTCGCCTCGAAAGACCACTTTAGTTACTATCGTACTTTTAATAAATCGAAAATGGTACCTCCCAATAAGCCTAGTAAGCATCGTATTCAAGTGGAATTCTAAATTTAATCGGACGTGCAGCAACTAGCTTACAGAACGAGCTGTAGGCCGCTTTTATTCCTCGAATTTCTTGGCGGAGAGTGATCATGAAGAGCGGGAAATGGACAGAGCATCCACATCATCTACTGCTGGAACGCTACGCGAGAATCGCCGATTAACTGAAGCTACTCCTCCTCCTCTCACGAATTCCACACCAGTCGCTGCGCTGCAAGAGCTCACAGTACATGTAAGTCAGTTTGTAATTGCGACTACCTCCTAATTGTGTAGTTTAATATTTTTGTATCTGGCACACCCTGTTAAAGCTACCAAGTTTTCATGGAATAGTTCGTGGTGGTCTTATAAACAGGGTTCCATTGTATACAACGTTGGTTTTGAATTATAGCATGGACCATGCTGAGTTACATGTACCACAACTTCTAATAATTATAAGTTGTGGTAACTCAGCATGGTCCAAATTGCAGGCAGTAGTTTTTATGAAAATAATTCAGCAGTTTTACTTGAACATTTTTGTTGTGAGATCTTAATTTGGTGCATATTGTGAGTGATGGCCTTTGCCCGATCTTTTAACTTTATGGACCATGCTGAGTGACCACAAAATTTATTGAACTAAATTGCAGGCAGTAGTTTTCATGAAAATAATTCAGCAGTTTTACTAAAAGATTTTAATTGTGAGATCTTAATTTGGTGCATATTGTGAGTCATGGCCTTTGCCTGATCTTTATGGACCTTTCTGAGTGACCAGGATTGATATTGTTGAACCAAATTGCAGGCAGTACATGTAGTTTTCATGAAAATAATTCAGCAGTTTTTCACTTGAAGATTTTAATTGTGAGATCTTAATTTGGTGCATATTGTGAGTGATGGCCTTTGCCTGATCTTTAAACTTTATGGACCATTCTGAGTGACCACGATCAATATTGTTGAACCAAATTGCAGGCAGTAGTTTTCACAAAAATAATTCAGCAGTTTTTTAATTGAAGATTTTAATTGTGAGATCTTAATTTGGTGCATATTGTGAGTGATGGCCTTTGCCCAATCTTTAAACTTTATGGACCATGCTGAGTGACCATGATTAATATTGCTTAACCAAACTGAAGGCAGTAGTTTTGGCGAAAATAATTCAGCAGTTTTATTTGAGCATTTTTAATTGCGAGATCTTAATTTGGTACATGATATTATTATTATTATTATTATTATTATTATTATTATTATTATTGTGAGTAATGGCCTTTGCCTGATCTTTATAGACCATACTGAGTGACCATGATTAATACCATTGATTGAGCCAAATTGCAGGTAGTAAAATAATTCAACAGTTTTACTTGACATTGTACATTTTAAGTTTGAGGTCTTAAGTTTTGTGAGATCTTACAGGATGTAGACGTAAATGGATGACAAGTGTATAATACTGTGTTTATAAACAGACAATAACTCAAACTCTTAAAGTTGTAATATTATTTTCTTTTGTTATTTTCAGGTTTGCTGATCCAATTAACAAAACTGTCAACTATTCACTTCTTAATGGTGTCCATAGTATGGACCCTGTCAAGACACCAGTACCAATGCCATAAAGGGTATGTTGTAAGTTAGTATTGTTTTAAAATACTGTGCATGTTTAAAGCCCTGCTGTGTGTATTTATAGTTTGCTTCACTTGATAACATTTGTTAAATCTTCATTGGTCTTACAATGTAATGTGAATGACTAGAAGCATTCATTGATGACCTTAGCACAGAATTGGCTAAAAACTGTAAAATGCTCATGAATTAACCGCTTTAAGCTATGCCTTGAGAAAAGCAAGGACAATATGAGGTCAAAGTTGTGTATAAAAGTTCTCCCAAAACTGGTTTGACAGCATTTATTGAAGCTGCATAGATAAGTATGTATCCAGAATTATGATTAAATTAACTTGTTTTAGACTGTTGACGGTTTTCTTAACTTTTTGCATTCTTCACACACATCCCAGTTGATCTAAATTTCTACATAATATTCAATAAGAACGTTTTTAGTTTAATTCCTCTGTCACACATGTGTGAAAGACAGCCAGCGACCCAGGGTGGTACAAATATGTACCAGTGCAGTTCAACTGGTCTGCGGTTGCAATGGGGGAGAAACTTCTCTTACATGAAATAATTACCAGATGGCAAATTTGCTTTTTATTTGATGAAAAATGGCCTAAGAGTGTTGACCATTAATAAAAGTTTTGTACATTTGTAGCTATTCTCATTCCAAAAGGTTTTAAAAAGCTCTTGAAAAATCATGTACAAACCCAGTGCATGATGTACTTCAGTTATTCTATAAATAACATTTTATTTATAAAGTACATACACAAAAAACTTAGACTCTCAAACTTAGACTATGTCTCAATTCTAACCAAGTTTTGTAGTTGTAAATTTCTGTGACTTTCAGTTTTCTTGTATGTTTAATTTATCAAAAAAAGATCCTTTTTTTGTTTCTTACACAGAAAGGAAACCAGAGAATCAAGGCCTTAAACCTTGCTATTTCCTTGACAGCAGAAGAGAAAGAGCAGCACATGGATTTTTTTGACCAAATAATTCAGCTTTACAATATTTTACACTTTCAATTCCATTTCAGTCTGCAATATTATTATTGTGATAATGGACAGTGTGACAAATGTTGAAAATGTGTAATTTCTGTTGTTGTTGTTTTTTAATTGTATATTCAGATTTTTAAAGTTGCTCAGTTTAATTTATTATTTAACGTTTTTTTTTTTGATTTTAATATACAGTCAACACAAATTTCAAGGGTATGGCATGAGTGTCCAGCACAATGAAATAATGTTTCCGGAACTGAAAGGTGATTATCGGGTCACCTAAGAAAACAATTAATTATGAGGGAAATTCATTGTTATGTGAGCAAATCTGTTTCAATGTTTAGTACTGGCCTTTAAACAAGGACCCTGACTATAAAAGGACCTTTGCCCTGGGCAAGCTGTCAGTCATTTCACTCCGGGCACCGAACTGTCAACATCAACCGGTCTGTGACTGTACGATATTGGCAAAACTACTGAATGCGAAAGGCTACTTGCAGGCACTTCATAATAAAAATATCTACGATATTACATCGATCCCCCTACATCAATCCCGAAAAAAAAAAGATGATCGGTGCAAGTCAGTTGACTCCACGAAAACGTTTACGGGTAAGTAGAAAATAGTTAGATATTTATTGACGTCTTGCTTTTATTTACGTTCAATTCTATGTTTGACCTCCGCACCAAATATTTAACGCTTTTCAATATTCAATACTTTTTCTTAGGTCACTATTGAAGTTTTTGAGGACGAAAAGGAAGGAATAATAGAGACAATAACGAAAGCTGCACCCGCTTGCAATATCATTTGTGTGCGGCGGGCCAAGGGGGAGAGAGCAAGCGGTAGGGACTAGCTTGTACGACCTTTCGCAACCTTCACAAAAACCGTTTTCTTATTTTGGTTTTTTATTGTTCTAAAAGCGTGGCTAGTTACTTCATCGTTTTGATCTGGTATTTATGTGATATTCCCACAAGATCTCTGTTGCAATTCAAGGAAAGACCACGTTGAATGGGGTTTTTCTTATTTGAATCGCGCGCCTTTTCTCCAACGGAATCTGTGGTGAAGAGATACAATTCCTGTCCGAGCTGCGATAAAATAGTTCAGGTCACGAAACGCAAACAGTCTCGCTGAGTGAAATGCGATGGAAAATAAATATTATAGTAAGCTAGATTGCTCAATCTGGTCTCAAGAACGATTGAAAATATGGACTTTTCACCTGAAGTAAGCCTCACATATCGTTGCAACACGCCATCACTAAAACACGTCTAAAGTTTTCCCTAAAAAATTCCTTCATCGTGCCGCTTCAAATATTTGTTAGAAATATTTATGATCGTGTCAATGAGAACTGTCTCCAAAATCCACGCGATGTTTTTCAGGCCTTTTCTTTCTCAGTGTAAGCTTACCTTAGTTCTCGATTTCTTTCCCATTTGCAGCTTCCAAACGAGCACGTTTCACAGTGCCTAGCGCTGAAGAGGAGCCGATTCCACCAGCACCAGTTAGTGTGTTTCATCGTCGCCATTCCACTTCTGATGAAACACAGGCAAACACAGTTGAAGAACCAACTGTAACTACTGCCTGTAATTACTGTCTTCAACCGTCTTGTATCACTTCTTCCCCTTTCAAGCCACAGGGAAGAAGTGATGCAAGAATCACCAACCATACAAAGAGGCGCAAAGACTACAAGTGGTACTGGCGCACACTAAAAGACTGTGGCCTTTGGGAAAACCCAGTCTACCATCAAAGAAAGGAGGAGTTGGGGTGTCACATTGATGACGTGAGAGAGGTAATGCCTCATTGCGTCATCAAAGATGTTAGAGGAAGGTGGCCAAACCCTCCTCATGTGCCATACCAGGGGCACCAAAGATCCTAAAACTGTCTGACATTGAAAATAAAAAAATTAAAAAAAAAAAGATTTTTGATTGCCTTACCGATACCTGGATTCCTTTTTATTTATTATGCAAATTGTTACTGTATAGCTAATTGAGAATTATGGGATGTAAACATAACACAATATTGTGCAAAATATAGAAGATAAATAGATAAACTACATGCATAATATTGCCAATGGAACGAATTATATTATAAAGATT
>OX419341.1:23956887-23986887 GCA_948470475.1 Galaxea fascicularis | reverse complement strand
AACATTAGCTTCTCTCTCAGAAATTAAAGTCTGCCAATCAATCTGTGATAAGTCGTGTAAGAAATTACACCAAAGCTAACATTCACGCCTTTCCACGCGCGCGGGAGTCTGATCCATTCTAAAACGTCACATAATTTGTCAACCAGGCCCCAGTTGTTCAAAAGTTGGATAGCCCTATCCATCGGATAAATCACTATCCAGCGGATAAGTAATGGGAAAACTAATTGCACTATCCACTGGATAGATATTTATCCGGTGGATAGCGCTATCCAGCCTTTGAACAACTGGGGCCAGAAGACAACAGGATTGACGTCATGGAAATCCGTTTGTGGGGTCGTTTTGGCAGAAGTTACTTTTCGGGCGGAGAGAAGACTATAACCATTATTGTGGTTTATATTGCTTCAAAAGACCGTACCAGTTGACGACATCTCTCGCTAATCACCAATCCCACCAATTCCAGACTGGATTATATAAATGCGCCACCTTTTGCAAAGAAAGATTCAGGTTTGAGTTCAGTTTCTCGGCAAGCAGTGAATGGCAGAAGTGAGCAAGATAAGGTAAGTGTCGCGATTATTTTTCCCACTTAAAGGCTGGTTTACATGTACGATGCAAGCATAATTATAAGCATAAGCACAAGAAACCTACGTATAAACCGGTGCGACGCAAGCATAAGCACAAGCACAAGGAAAGGAAACTGCAAAACAGTCACAAATGGCCAGCGTACACGTTATTCACTTAAGCGTTTTCATGGACAAAATGATGGTAGGGGCAAGTACTGATCGAGCAGAGGATTATACTTAAGGTTTTGCTACTCACTTATAAAGTATTAAATAACTTAGCCCCTGTGTATATCTGTAACTTACTTGTGCGGTATGAACCATCAAGGAATCTAGGGTCAACCGACCAATATCTTCTACGAATACCTCAGACTCATCTGAAAACTTATGGAGACAGGGCCCGGCTTGTCGGTTGCGGCTCCTAGCCTATGGAATGCCTTACCCATGGACATTAAGCTTAGTCCGTCGGTTTCTGTATTTAAGAACAACCTAAAGACGCATCTTTTTAGAGCTACTTATTATTAATTTCTTGTGTATTACTTTTTTATGCATTTTTGGTTTTTTTTTCTTTTGCATAGTTTTTAATTTGTGATTGTTAAGCGAGCTTTTTGTATATACCGCTATATAAATAAAGTTATTATTATTATTATTATTATTATTATTATTATTATTATTATTTTCTCTACGAGCGCCTTGCGGAGGCTGTAAGAAATTACCCGGTGTTGTATGATAAAGCTTCCCCTTATTTCAAAGATAGGAGCAAAAACATATTATCTTGGAAGGATGTAGCAGTGGCGGTTGGTGTGAGTAGTGGTGAGTATCATATAAAAATACTTGCGTTTGTATTGACAGTTATACCTCTTGCAAAAGCATCAAAACAAACAGTGTCAAACAATCGATTTCCTCAGCTAGTAGCGTCTCCCATTCTTCTGCGCTTGCGTATGTCGCGTTATGCTTATGATCACACGTGTGAACATCCTTGGGCTTGTGCTTATGCTTATGCTTATGCTTGGGTCGTATGTGTCAACAAGCCTTAAGACCCGGTTCAGACGCCGTACTTCAGCCCAGCCGAATCGAATTCAACGATAGGCCGACCTAAATTAATTATTCCTAGTTGAATTGATTCAGACGCCGAACTTTATTCGGCCGAAATATATTCACTGAAGAAAATTCAGATTCAGTCAACGGTTTATTTACAATTGTATGGGACCGGTCATTATTTAGCGGGGGAGGGATTAATTGTCTCAGACGTTCCCAATTGATTCTGACGCCGTACTTCACATGCACTTAATTCGTTGAATTCGATTCGGCTCGGCTGAAGTACGGTGTCTGAACCGGGCCTAAGTGCATGATACAACATGAAATCATACTTGCGGTCTATTTCATCCTTGCGTGGTTTAGTCTCTTGGTTTTGATCCTACTTCCGGTCCAACGATACCGCAGTGGTCGCTACTTTCATGCAATCTTAAAATCTAATGAAACTCCCAATCCCATCAAGTTTGACAAGTTGACAAGTTAATTTTACCAGGTTTATTCTTATGTAACGTAATTACGCAATTCACTTTATGCGCGACGTTTTTATAATAAATTGCTTTAAAAAATAATTAATAATAAGATCTTGGGAG
Source organism: Galaxea fascicularis (assembly GCA_948470475.1). Taxonomy (NCBI): domain Eukaryota; kingdom Metazoa; phylum Cnidaria; class Anthozoa; order Scleractinia; family Euphylliidae; genus Galaxea; species Galaxea fascicularis. The sequence continues at coordinate 23,984,705 of OX419341.1, read as the reverse complement.
TTAAAGGGGAAACAAATATTGACCATTTTGAGAAGGATAAACCGCTAAAAGAACGTTTCGACGGTCACCGATTTTACTGCAACAAAACTTTACTTGATTATTAAATGTTCAATAATGAAATAATAATCATCGTTCTCGATCTGGTACTTCATGAATTGCCACGTAGTGTCATCATGTATCGTCATAAATTTATGCATCAAGGACAAAAATGTCACTTTCTGGCTTTCTGATAGGTTTTCCTAAACTGGCGTCATTCGATCTTTTTGGTTTATTTTTTCAGGGATGAAATCAATGAGTACCTGTGCCAAGAACGATGCCTTTTGTTACATGTCCTCAAACGACAACCACGTCTGTAAAAACACAGAATGTGTGCTACCGGGATGTATTAACCTAAAGCTACAGGACATTGTGAAGGGCAACCCAAAAGCTAAAGGAAACAAAACAGCCAAGTAGATGATTTTCTTGTCTCTGTCCTCGTTATTTTATCATCATCATCTCTTGATCATCATCACCATCATCACCATCATTTAATTATAATTATAACAAACACAATCAATAACTACAATAACGATATAATTACATTAAATATAATTACAATGTAATTATTACGATTATGATTCAGACTATGATTTTGAATATTAAATCCACACCAAGGGATAAGAAAAATAGCTTGCTTCTCTCAGAGATCTGACAAGCAAATTCATAAGCTTTAGTTTACTTCAGTGTAAGGCTGCTACCACTAACATACACAGTGCTCTTCACACTGTTAACTGGTAGCCGACAATTAAAAGCATAAATCGCGCGTAAGAAATTGCTCTCAAAAGCTTTTATTTTTATAAGTAGTCACAGTTATGTGGCAAATTATACCTCATTTTAAAGGTTATTTAATAAGCTTCTTGGGGAAAGAAATATATCGTAGAGAAAAATCATACACTAGATCAAAGGCTCCTATGAGCCAGCTCATGGATGAGGAACATAACAATACTTTGAATTTACAACAACTTTATTTCCTAAAAAGATACATGTGCAAGAAACCTGTGCATTCGTTTGTGTTTTGTGGGAGCACATCCTTTTCAGACACACCTCTTGGTAAAAGAACCGCTTACGCGCTAATATTTTCCGTAAAATACGCAGTTGATTGACAGGCGCCAGAAGCATTACATTAGACGAAATTGACAGACGTAAGTAATTTGAACCGGCGATGGAGCACAAATATGCAAATTTCTACACGGACTATAAAAATAAAATTCAAATGTGATCGCTTTGTTAAGAAGTGTAACAGGCAAGTTAAAGTTTCTTACTGGTCGACGGCTCATTTCAAGTTAGTTTTATAAACGTTTTTGGTCGTAATAAAATTTTCGACTATTCTGAATGCGAGATAACATACAGATAATTACATATTTTGTGAAAGTCCTGAGGGAAATTAGTCACGCTTTACAGTCACAATGTTTTTGAGCGATTCGGGGTCCGGCACAAAACTTTTGCTTTGTAAGGTGAGATATTCAATCCATCTATTTATGCTTTGTGCTACAATTAACTTGACTTTCCAAATATTTTGTTGTTCGAACAGATTAGCTGTTATAGCTGCTTGTCAGACCAAATTATATCCTCACAGAGAAAAATATTTGCATGCTTGTGGTCCTTGTGTTTTTGTCAAATGTTGACAAAGTGTTATACTGATCGTTTAAGCCAAGGGATATAGCCTTTCTAAACAAGATCATATATTTGCAATCGAGCGTTCACCATGAAAAATACTTCATTACGTACCTGCTTAAATCGATCATATGTTGCTCACAAATCAAATGCGTTGCTAGCCGGAATTCGGTTTTTTGGCCAGAAAGTCTTTCTCCTGTTCCCTTTTTTTGCCGATTTTCTTCATTCTTCCTTCTTCCATCATATTGTGGCAAAAAATTCTCGATTACTACTGCCCCAGGTACCGCACAGAGATAAGCTTTGTAGTTGCTTTTGCGATATCTCGAAGTTCGTTTTCGCTGCTCTGAAGATTTCAAAGTTCAATTCTCGTAGCTCGTGTTCTTCATCTTATTAACTTTATCTGATCACTGATCCTTAAACAAAATAGACCTTTGTTGAGTTGGAAAATCGAAACGAAAAACGACGCCATGAACATTAAACACGTAAACAATATCTGCAGAGCAAAATTCTCCGCCTGTGTACTACACCCTGAAATTTGCAAACGTTGGACCAAGAAGACTATGGAGACAAAAGCAATACTTACCAGGGCAGGGACCGGGGGAAAGCTATGAATAAATTAATCAGAATCGAGTGAGTGAGTGAGTGAACGAATGAGTGATCCCCTGAGTGAGTGAGGGAAATTCAGACCCACAACAAAACCTCATGGCATGACTACGTCATCCATGAGCTAAAAATGAACGTATACAACTGAGATCCGCGAAAAATTTCCGCAAAAATCGTTTTAAAAGCGAATTCGGCCTATCAAGTTGATCACGGGGAATTTGTAACCAATTCTGAAAAAGTTTCCTTACCATATGACCTTTACGTGTCGAAAATTTCACAAAGATCGATCAAATGACGAATTTTTTCCGTAAGGCAAGCTTGAAATCTGATACCTAAATCAATAATACGGATCCAATTGCATATTTTGCGACCCGTTGCTAAGCAGTGATAATTCAATTTTCACATCTGTCGTCACAAACGAGTTCAAACATTCTTTTATTGCCAAAATATCGGTCCCAAAGGATAGAATATGATTTTCTACATCGAAATATATCGAAATATAAGCAAACAACAAGTTTTACAAGGAAAAAAAGCGAGCAAAACGAAGGAAAACAGCCACGAGCAACACGTGTTTGTCCTGAGTGGATATTTAACTGCAAACACGCATAAAATTATCTCGGAAGTGTCTAGATACCCGGCAGCCGGGAAGTGTTTTCAAAAAACTAGATACCCGGCAGTCAGAAATTTTGACCAATTTTCTCGAAATAGCTCGTTTGATTCCCCTAAGAACATAAGATATTTGTTTAGAAATCTCAAGCGATTCTTGAGATTTCTAAACAAATATCTTATGTTCTTAGGGGAATCAAACGAGCTATTTCGAGAAAATTGGTCAAAATTTCTGACTGCCGGGTATCTAGTTTTTTGAAAACACTTCCCGGCTGCCGGGTATCAAGACACTTCCAATTATCTCTGACCTTTTCGTCGTTTTCTCGACGTTTTCTCGACGGTTGCTCTGGCCTCGAAAGGATAAAGATGGCTTCGCTTATCCCTGGAAATGCTTTCAGTGTCGTTTTCTGGCTAAGACATTTAAAACCTTTTCCAAGCGAGTTTTAGTTTTCGCCGACGGGAAACTACTGGCGACCGAGCGCAAGTAATCAAAAAATGAGACCGGAAGTGACTGTGACGTAGGCTTCTATTGTCCGAACCCGTTAAATCTTGGCTTCAGATTGGCCAATTAACATCAAAAACTAGCCAGTGTCAAACCATTATCCTACTATGTTAGCTCCTTACTGCCACTACTCTATTTTTAAACATATATAGACTTCCTTTGTGTGAGGTTTCAAGGCAACCGGATGTAACGCAAATTTTCGCTGCCCATTTCTGCTATCGGTATAATTGTACCGATAGATCACTAGCCTGCGCGTAGCCGTACCCGTACCCTCCCCCCTTCCCTTTCTTTCCTGTGGGGGGGAGGGTACGGCTACGCGTAGGCTAATAGATCACCCGCGCGGCTGGGAAAGAGTTTTAACAAATACTTAATTCATATACTTTTGATCAAACGCAGCGTGGGCCAAGGCACAGAGCAGGAATTTACCAAAGCCGGTGAAAGCACAGATCAATTATGGAGTCAAGAACTAGACGATGTTCTCAGTATTCTTGGGTTAAACAACTTCGGAAAGACCCAAACTAATCAGATGGAATATGAAAGGGAGCAGCGATCGCCCGGCGCTTCACAGTATGACATTGGCGATGCCACCAGCTTCTTTGAAAGTCTACAATCATCTCAAACGTTATCTTGCCAAAATCAGATGCATCCCGTGTATGTTGGAAAGATGTACAGTACGCCCCATTCTGGATTAAAAGCCCATTCACAGTCAAAAAACCAGCTCCTGGGGACCGATCAAGCTGTCTCGAGTGGTGCAAGGGCCGTGCCTAACATAACTGATGTCATACCTAACAACATTCAGCCAATCAGCAGTCCCAGTGCTCATACCACTTCATATAATATGGAATGTGCTGCATTTTGTGCTCAAAGAAACTCGAAGCAAAAGAAGCCAACAAGGCTCCAGATGAGATGTCCTAAAAGAGAGAAGACGAAGAACAGGTCTCCGGTTAAGAGAAAGCTGATGGGCTCTACACAATGTTCCAGCAGGCTGTTTGGGATTTTGTCTCTCATACTTCAGGCGTTTGATAGCCCCATGACAGCGGAGCTTGAGCAACGTTGTGTGGGCGTAATGCAAAGAGCCTTAGATGAGATTCAAAATGCGCATTATATTGCCATTTTCAAAAATAATGATCGAGGATAGCAAATCATGATCACGCATTGCACTGGCAATCCTCTTGACCATTCATGCCCAAATATTAACATTTAGCTACACTGATATATGAACGATGCACTGAACCTTATTAAAATTAGAACTACCTTTTAGGACAAAGAGAACTGTTCCTTCAGAGCTGTTACTATATTATGTTGAAGCATATTTTATAATATTTTAAATAATATATTCAATTTCACTTTACGTGTGTCATAACGCTCTTAATGTACTAGGAAATGTTACAGGAAACTGGAACGTACAAACTAAGCCAAGTTTGTGAAAACAATCAAACAGTCAGCCTTGTAGTTTTAACCCACACAGGTAAATAACGAAACTTTCCCATGAGAGAGTTGAATTAGGCTAGAGCCGAATTTCCACCGATGCTGTTAGAGGGACAGGGACATGTAGCTATTATATTTGATAAGATTGTAGACTTGACCATGAGAATGATTTTGACAAGATTATCTGTAGCGTTACCTTTCTCTTGGTTAGGCTGCGACTGCTTGTGTAAAGGACCGCGGAAACTTTGGTTTCCGTTGCTATTAGTTAATCGAACATTTTAAGGTTACTGTAGACCTTCAGGGGTGTCTTCCGAAGAATAATTCGTATGCGCGTCGCTTGCGCTATAACCATCGTAAAGCTAATAAAATGTAAAATCAGAAGAGATCAACATTTTTAAGATTTGATTTAATGGTAAGCGCACGCAAGCCTTCAAACGCAAAACTGACACAATTTGCTAAACTGAATTACCTGCCTTCCTGCTGGCACGCACGACCAAACAAACTGCACAGTGTCAATCAGTAGGTGATAGACTACAAAAGTGTGTGAGGCTTTTTCGATATTCCGATTGGTTGCCGAGAAAACCACTTTGAAGGTGGCGAATTGAATATTTTCCGACCTTCGTCACATGAGAGCGCGTAATAGAAGAAGTATTTGGAAAATCAAAAAAGCCTCACACCTATTTGCGCATTGATAACCAAGGAACATTTTGGCCAAATTTCATAAGAATCCGTCAAATCTACATACCCTATTAATTCGCTTGAAGCGAGGAAATCCACCCAAAAATAAAGCCCGAGTTTTAGCCTCCTAAAGTTTTGAAAGCTTATCACACCTCATCAAAGCGGATGTCAACCGGGTCATGCCGCCGACCAATAAAACGCAAGGTTCAGACACCTGAGCGCCCGCAACAAAAATAGCCCATTGATATTCGCGGGAATTTTTGCAGTCGCAGTCGAACACCGTCAAATAGTAATTGCGGCGACATACTAGTAATGGGTAAAGTTAAAAGAAAAGCGTTTGGAAAAACAGAAAAGAGAAAAAGTACAAGCCAGCGTGTTTGGCTCATCTTCACACTCCAATTCCTCCGATTCTGTGCTTCCGTTCGATTCATCGCCACTAGTCAAGTCAGATTCCGCTAAACCAGAGGTAGAAGCTTTCGAAGCCATCAGCTTTAAAGTACTGGCACCAACATCTCTGGAAGTTGAAGGAGGTGAAACTCGTGAAACTCCTGAAACATCGCTTGAAGGCTGGTCAAACCAGGAGCCTTTGTCCCTGGCGGCGAGTTCCTTCTTCTTGCTTTCATCGAAATTTTCGCCTTTCTCCTTTTTCTTCGGCCCGTGTTTTTTACGAGTTTTCGTCCAAGGCGTCGTCTGTCTTTTCGTTGAATTCATAGTGTAAGTATTCAAGGACTCTACATTACAAAAATTCACTGATACCAGCGGCCTAAACGACGCGAAACTGCACAACTTTCGATGTAAACAAAATATGCAAATGATTGCAATTTGAGTCCTGGATAAGATTTCCGCGAAAAATCCACAGCCGCTAATGGGATTATAACGCCTTTAGTTATTTATTAATTCTTCTCCAAAATAGTTTTTCCCCGATATCTCGCGATCATTGAATGATTTTAAATTTTTTTTTCGCCAAACTTTAAATTGATATGTTAGCTATATCAGGAACAAAGAAAAAAATTCGAAAAATTTGGCCTTTGAAGGTCTACAGTAACCTTAATTAACGCGAATTTAGCTAAGCCGAGATATTTACCGCAAGCTTTTCTACATTGCATTGTTGATAAATTTAGGATCACGTTCTTGTGACTTTTCAAGCTCTTCGACCAGTCATAACTGTGCTCGGCACTAAACGTTACTCTAGAAAGTACTTTACTCATTATTGAACCTTGTAAATGTAGTTATAACCACGTATTCGACTAGTTCTAGCTCTACGCTCGGGGCCGCACGTGTTGATCCGCCCAGAACTGTTATCTTTTTGTTCTTGGTTCTTCAAAAGAAATGTACCGATCACCCAATCCCAGCTCAGCATGAGCGTACTTAATCGTCAGTTTTGTGTAGTTTAAGGAGACTTGGCTGCCGGCTACGGCGGAGCGCTGTAGTTTTGTAGAGTCCCCGAGCAAGAATAAAGAAGAAGTTCAGTGGAGTTTTGTGCCTTCTAAATGTGTCCCGCAACAATTGCATGACATTCCCGAACATAATTTAATAATGGAACCTTGTTCCTGTAATTAATTAAAGATGGTTTGTTTTCGTAAGCACGCAATCCATATTATAGCAACGCTTTATCGCAAGTTCAGTTAGTTGGTTAAAATTGGGGTGTTATGATACCCTGCGAGCAGAGTCTCCTTCGATCTTCCTAGATCAGTCGGGGTACACGAACGCAATTTAACAACAAGAATTGTTGTTGGCATCCTGGGTTCGTGTACCCCGTGAGTCTCCGTTTGGCAACGTGGCGAGGTTACCGAGCCGATTTCAACGGTCGTTGTGTCGTGGTGGATTCGTACACGGATCTGTTCCAACGTTTTATCGCAGCCTGGGAAACAAACGGCCGCCTGCCTTTGCTCGCAGGGATGCGATTGCGTGGCTAGAACGTTGAAATGAAAGTTTAACCTTTGCAGTTGGAAATCGCTAAAATGGCATCGGATCGGGAAAATAACCACACAGCAAGCAAGAACACACCGTATAAATGAGGTAAGGCGTTTTTTATTGAATATTTCCACTTTTAACTACCTCCATGGACATCTTGTCGAAAATCCCATGCAAACCCTTATAATTCGACGCCATATTGTGTTGCTTGTGTGGTTCACTAAGAGAGCTTGGGCCACCTGTGGTTCCATGGATTCCGTTAAGGCCCTAGCAAACGGCTTCAACATTTGCTTCAACATCCTTTCGATTTTGTTGGATGGCAATGTTGAAAGCGTTTGCCACCCCCTTTCCAACTTGTTGAAACGATGTTGAATCGATGTTCAAAGGGTTTAAAAGCCTTTAGAATTATTGGAGTCATTGCTCATCTCAGGCACTTTATTCCTCTCTGTACTCTTTTAAATATCTATCGTTCCCTGATATTTCCTTACATGTCTTATGGTTTAGCTGCTTGGGGTCAAGCTGCTAAAACCCAGCTACATAAACTCCTTGTACTGCAAAAACGTGCCCTTCGTTTAATGTATTTTTCCGAGCCCAGATCACACGCCGTTTCTCTGTTTATCACCTCAGATATTCTCCCCATAAACATGCTGTATGTTGAAACTGTTTCTTCTTTAATGTACGACGTCTCACGTTTGTCTGTTCCCTCTAATATCAGTGATCTCTTTACTAAAGTTAATCAAATACATACACACAAGATCAGAAGCTCCTCTTCAGGCAACTTTTATATTAAATCTTCGTGTCTGTGCCTAAATCAAAGGTCTTTTGCCAGATTTGGAGCTAAACTCTGGAATTCCTACCGAGACAAATTTCGACAGCTTCCTAAAAGTGCGTTTAAAAAGCATGTATATAGTTTACTACTCTCAATAATGGAGGCTAAGGATAATTATGTTGAAACGCCTATTCTTTTGCATGAAATTGCAAATCTTACATAATTTCTGTATACGATGCATGTTTCTGTTAGACTTTCATTCCTTTAATCTAATATTGTTGTAGCTTGTATTGTAACTGTATCGATAATTACTGGTAATTCTTAATGGTTTTAAGCTGTTGTACTTCTTTTGTAATTTATTTGTTAATGTATTTGTTAATGTGATTAGTTTAAACACAGACTGCGTGTAGCTCCGCCCACCGCGATTAGCCTTTGCGATTTGTGGGCGGAGACGGACTGTACTTTTTGTTCAACAGATTTATTGGTACCAATTAAAGATTGATTAAAGATTAAAAAGTGTTTCCGCCACGTTTTGACATATTTCTGCTTTGTTTCCATTTGCGGAATCAAGTAATTTCGTCCTGTGCATAAGTCAAATCATCTGGCATTTTCTTTTAATTTAGTCTTAATTAGGCAACTGTATGGCGTGAAAGGCTACAGAATTTTAGTGTTCCAAGAAGTGACCTCGATCCATAGCACATGCATCGTCAAATGCAATCCAGAATCGTCAATGTTTTGAAGCAATTCAGGTCTTTCAATAAAATAAGGGTCCTTTGCCTTTTAAACAGAAACTTACCTCTTTCAAAAGAGTAGTCACTCACATTCGTTTGTTTTGAGCCCTGATTAGAGTGGGGGAGGGGGACAGGGGGCGGGAGCCCGGGAGAATAGGGGGCGGGAGGGGTACGGGAGGCGGGAGAGGAAAAGGCGGGAAGCGGGAGAGAAATGTGAAACGCTATTTTTTTTAATTCAACAATATGTTACAATACTTTCAAAAACAAGAACCCAAAATATATTTGACTTGCATTTAACGTCTTCTCGGTCACTTCGGAGACTTCTGAGCAGACGAGCAAACGAAAATTTGCGCTTAGGCTGAAAAACAGGCTTACTTCCGGTGAAATAGTAAACCCGTTTACAGTGGTTACGTCATGGGTCATGAAATGTCAAGCGGCATGAGTGCACATGTGTCGCATATAAAGCTGTATTAAGCTGTCAAATTACAAAAGGGTGAGGCGACCAGGCGATCTCAAATCAATGTCGTCGAAGACAATTTTATTAGGTGTCAGTATTTTTCGGTGCGGCAGTGAAAGGTCAGTACATGGAAGACCTTCTTGGGAGCTTGCTCCTTACGACCGTGAGTCAGAACGAACCAAAGATTTCACCGCGTGGTCTCGAAATGCCGCAGCTGAATGCTGCTTTAATGAGCGCGCTGGAGAGTGTGGAGTGGTTCGTTTTACGACCCAGTTTTTTGTTTTAGACAAGTCCAAATCGATTCCAATTAGAATAGGCGGACAAACAGCTTGGGAAGCAGTCAGGACCGACTTCATCGAAAACAGAGAGAAGATTGCTTCTAAAGATTACGAATTGCACGGTAAGTGTGCTGTCCTGTTTAGTTAACCATTGTTTAATACCTTACCACAGCAATCATTGTTAAACTTATATTTTGAGTTTTTCCTTGTTTCCTTGTATTCGCTAACACTACTGTTTCACGCAACAACTCTCTATACTTTATATAGAGAGTTGCCGTGTGATACAATAGTGTTCGTAGCGAATACCCTTTAACTCTTTACCAGACACGAAAAAAAGTGACAAATTTGACTGTATCACATGTTTAATTTTTTTCTCCGCAGGTATCTACAGCAATGTGGAATAAAATATCTCATTTGAAAGTGTATAAAATGGGCTTTTTGGAAAAAATATATCTTATCATGAAAGCCCAGAATATTTCAGAAAAAAATTCTGAAAGAGACAAATTAGCATAATTTATGCATCACTTTTGAGGTGTCGAAAGGTGAAATGAAGCTTATTCTGTAAGCACAATGACCTGAAAATTTGGCCGAAAAAGTTCAAAGCCGGAATTATTTTGAAATTTTTTTGACCCCCCTCTGACCCCTCTCTGTCCCCATAGCAACATAATCACAATCTGTCAACACCTCTATTGAGTTACGAGTCTGTAAAGAAATAACGCGTCGTTTGACCTAAAATCACTCCGAAAGAACCTTAGGGCTTTCAAATGTGAATTTACGGATACATTTCATGAAATTGGCGAGGATTCAAATGTATAAAAGCAACGCGAAGAGTATTTCCTCGCATTACAAGACCATATTTCGTAGCGCTTGAAACCACGCGGTCGAAACAAAATAAATCGCATACCTTGAATTTCGCTCTCGCATTCCAGTTCTTGGTCTGGTTCGCTTTCCTTATCCTTCTCCATCCCCAAGCGATCTTCTTCCCTTTCAAATATCATTTCTAAAACCATTTTAGTCGACAAATTCACCGTTCGAAGTCTCTTCGCCGACGAAGCCATCAGTCTCGCAGTGTGAAATGCAAAAACACACAAGATTCGTTATGTAAGCTGATTTGACGTATCGTACGCAAATTCGCAAAGGAAGTGGGTAAATCTCTCAACTTCCTGTGTGCCAAATTTGGCGAAGATCAGAAATAACGCGATTTTTCGCAGAATTTTTTTTCTTATGGGTCTCTCACGACCCATAAAAAAAAGGATCGGTCGGGAACGGGTCAACACAAAAAAAAAGTCGTTATTTTTTAGCTGATTTCACGTATCCTAGGCAAATTCGCACAGGAAGCGGGTAAATCTCTCAACTTCGTGTGTAACAAATTTGGCGAAAATCGGAAATAACACGATTTTTTGCGGAATTTTTTTTTCTTATGGGTCTCTCACGACCCATAGCAAAAGGGACGGACGGGAATGGGCCAACACAAAAAAAATCGTCTTATAAGCTGACTTGACGTATCCTACGCAAATTCGCACAGGAACTGGGTAAATTCCTCAACTTTGAGTGTACCAAATTTGGAGAAAATCGGAAAAAACACGATTTTTTGCGGATTTTTTTTTCTTACGGGTCACCACTGACCCATAGAAATATGATACTACGGAAAAGAGTTTAAAGGATCTTCATAGCATCTTTAAGGATCCTTTAAAGATCTGTAAAGATCTGTAAAGATCTGTAAAGATCGGCAAATGTCGGTGCCCGTAAACATAAAGGACGAAAAAGACCACGTGAAAAACTACAGACCAATCTCCCTCCTTTCTATTGTTTCAAAAGTCCTCGAACGCTGCGTCTTAAAGGACCACGCTCAACCATGAGCCATTGCGCGCGAGCGCTTTCATCGGCGCCATTTTCTGTATTACAGAAAATACGATTCTACGTTAGGTGAACTTCCATCTGGCTCCATCGGCCGTATTATCTGCTTACGTTAGTTGTGATATTTGTGAATAGCTTTTTTGACATTTAATTCGCGGATTTGTATAGTTATTTCTTCGTTATTATCGTATGAAGTTCTGAATGAAGCCGCCAGTTGAAAAGAGGTCGCCGGCCGAGGCCAGAGGACCGACATATTGTTTGGCTTTCCTACATTTAAGCTATGGAAAGACAGGAAACAAGTTTCTGGGTTCGCAAATAATTCAAACAGCGAAATTTGCTTAGGTCCTGCATGGATTTATGCTCAGTTGTATGGATGAGAGCAGATCTTCTTAAACAGAACGAGCTCGTTTGCAGGATTCGTCCGCCATTTATAACCCGATTTCATGTAAGTGCTTATCAGTTTGTATTATCACTTGGCTTTCTTATTCTGTAATAATTACTGTTGTCAAGTGTTGTAAAACCCAATAAAACATAGCCCTGCGATTTTGTGTCGCTCAAATGCACTGCTTGGAGGAGGTTGACGTTGATTTATCACAACTTCTTTATTATTGTTACACGGCTTTGAAATGCTGCCACATACACAACTTGCCGAGCATCTCAAACCGGCATCTCTGCGCACACATCCCCAATATGTTCCTGTTTTTCGACTGCATGTATTCTTGCACTGGCAGATCTATACAGAGTGGAGAGCAACGCAAATTCTTAGTCGTTTATATCTAACAAATCGCTAATCAAAAGTTGACATACGCGCTCCTTCATTAATTGCATCTCACCACTCTGTTTGGAAGAGTTTGAGAAGACCCCGCTTCCTCGTGATCAGTGCTCTCTTGGCGAGCTATAGGAGAGCTGTAACGGTTAACAGGTCTTTTTTCATAACCCAAATCACTTTTGTCGCCAGTAACATCGAATGAACTTTCCTCCTGTCCTTCGATCGTTCGATGTTTCTCCCACGTGTTCTTATGAGTCTTACGGGACGGCCGATTTCCCGGATGATAACATCAACAGAGGCGCGCAATGATTTTTGGTTGATCGTGGCCCTTTAAACCTTAGTCCTTCCGTTGTTCCCGTTGTGCGCAGAAGCGCTTAGCCTGCGAGGGCAGACGTATTTCCGGTTGTCGCTTCTCTTCGCCCGAAGAGAAGCGACAACCGGAAATACGTCTGCCCTCACAGGCTAAGAAGCGCTAGAACGACTCGAACATCGGCTACTAGATCTCCTATCTTTGTCCCCAAGAGATGTAGAACTACAACATATCAGAGGTCTTTTTTTTTATTAGAACAACCAGAATCTGGAACTTACTCACTGGCAGAATGGACTTAGCCAATGCTACTCTTACTAGTTTCAAATCTCTTCTCTATGACTACTACTCGCGTGCTGTTAGAACGAACTATAACCCGGACAATCCTCGAACTCTTAAAACCATCTGTTTGAAATGCAACTTCATAAGATTTTAGACTTACCAATAATGTGCTGCATGTAAAGTGTTTTTCTTTCTTTTCTTTTATATACATTTTATTACTGGGCCCGCAGTAATTGGCTTCTCAGCTGTTGCCAGTCCCTGCCAGCGTCTATATATTTTGTGCAATTTTTTTTGAGGGGGGGGGGGTGGTATTATAAAGGTAAAGCTAATAGAATTAAAATAATATAAAATAAATCTTTTCAAGATCACACTCAAAAGATCCCTTTAAGATCCTTGAAGGATCCTCATAGAATCCTTGAGGATCTTCAAAGATCCTAATAAAGATCTTTTCAAGATCACTGTAAGGATCTTTCTAAGACCCTTGAGAATCTTTAAAGATCTTTAAAGATCCTTAAAGATCCTCAAAGATCCTCAAAGATCCTCTGAGGATTTTCACCAGGGTATATTATGCACATAACGAATGAAACAAAACACCGGTTGTGCAAGCCCAGAGGATTTGTTTCAGAAGCCGGGCTGAAATTCGCCATGTAATCGGGCCCTAAGAAAGCTTAAGTATACAATCATATTATCCAGATGTGTTCATGAAAATTTCAATAGATATCGATGTAGTAGTGCCGCGGGGTGAGAACGCTAAAGTATGCGTTTATTTCGGCTTAGATGTGTTCATGGAATTTTCGATAGATCTAGTGGTGCCATGATAAGAAAGTTTAAGTATGCAATCATCTTATCCAGATGTGTTCAAGGACATTTCTGTAGATGTAGTACTGCCGTGGTAAGACTGGTAAGAAAGCTGAAGAATGCTATCATTTCGTTCAGATCTGTTTATGGAAATTGCCATAGATCTAGTTGTAGCGTGGTAAGAAAGCTAAAGTATTAATTCAAACATTTTATCCAGGGCCCGGTTGTTCCCAAAGGCTGCTGGATAGCGCTATCCACTGGATAAATATCTATCCAGTGGATAGTGCAATTAGCTTTCCCATTACTTATCCGCTGGATAGTGATTTATCCGGTGGATAGCGCTATCCAACGTTTGAACAACCGGGGCCAGGTCTGTTCATGGCAATTTCCACAGATCTTGCTGTGCCGTGGTAAGAAAGTTAGAGTACACAATCATTTTATGCAGATGAGTTCATGGAAATTTCCATAGATCTAGTGGTGCCGTGGTAAGAAAGCTAAAGTATTCAATCATTGAATTGCTAAAAATACTGCTGACAAAAGAGGTAAAGTTGCACAAACAAACGTGTGCGAAATACGACCGCTAAAAGCCAATGTAAAGCAATCTATCTCATGGCTTGTGTTTTCAGCTACACTGCAAGCTTGAAGAACAAGCAACTTATAAAATTTTTCACGTTGTTATTGTAAGATAGTTTTGTGCTGGTATGTAGATTCGTTGGTATGCAGCTTGCGTAATTATGCTAAGAAGTTGATATTTAAGGAGTTTGTCCGTCAGGAGTTGTCACTTCGACAGCATCTCAAAAATAAATTAAATTTCCGGTAAATTTCCGTGTTTAATTGGTTACTACGTTTTTTTGTTTTAATATCTGTCCTAGGGTAATCTGTGTCTGTTCAATAAACCAGATGCCCCTTCCTATATGACTGGTGTTTTCTTACTTATACTAAGTTAGAAATTATTTTGTTTTCGTTTCACTGAAGAGTGATTACACAACAATTGAAAGATCTGTTCGGTTAACAATTGTGATTAATTGTTGTTGTTTTTTTTCCCAAAGTAGGACAGAATTCCAAAATGGTGCTGAACTCTAACTTGAAGATAGCACTTTGGTCCGGATCAGAACGTTCTAGAGACTTCTCAAGCTCCATTTACACTAGAGAAATTCAGCACGGCTCGGCAAGCAAAGTAGCACGGATCGGCTAAAAATTAGCACGGGTCAAAGGCGTTTACATTTGTTTTTAACCGCTTTTTATCCGTACTCTTTTCTGTTTACCAAAGTAACTTGGCACGGGTAACTTTAGTCAAATTTTCTGAGCCCTTGTACGTCTTGGTCAGTGACAACAATTGCTTTCATGCGCGAAATGATTTCAGTCTGAACAATTTCCAACATGGTGACCGTCAGTGCGATGCTTGTCCTCTCAAGACTGCACCGGGTTGAACGGGATGTATTTGGGACCTTAATAAGGAAACATCAGACACCAAAAGGAAAACGCAAGAAATTAATGATGTTGCTGATAGCAGTGGCTATCGTTGTGAATCCTCCGAGAGATCGAAACCTTTGGGTCGGACTGATCGTTTTTCCTTGGGTGTCTTTGCGTTGTCTAAGTTAAATGCTATTGTCTCTTCTTTCATCAGATCTAATAAGGCTCGAACTTCGCTTTCTTTCCAAGTCTTTCCTCTCTGACCAGTTTCACTGGCGGCCGCCATTTTACCTTGTTCTACCCATGCGCAATGTGACAAAATGTTTGGTGAAAATGGAGGCACGGCTCGGATGGCTGTTTACATTGTACTGGAAATCCAAAATAATGGTTCGGTGACCTTTTTTACCCGTGCTCGGACCACCTCCTGAGTTGGTCCGAGCACGGGTAAAAATCTAGCACGGCTCGGGTTCAATTTTAACGTTTACACTGTAGAAATCATCCGAGCCGTGCTGTTTTTTTGGGTACACAGACCCTTTTTTATCCCGGCCGTACCAAAAAAAATTTGAATGTAAACGGGGCTTCAGTCTCGTTTCTTGACCGTTGATCAAGGGCCGGCGATGTCTTCGAGTACGAGAAAACAGTTGAACCTCATTGAACGGCCCCTTCGCTCAACGGCCATCTCCATTACTTTTTGTCCCGGTGCACGGCCCATATATTCACTCATTATTATTTTTTTAACCTCTCCACAACGACGATGACTACCAAAGCGCGTCCCAACTGCTCGACAACGGCCAGGTAATCAAAGAGAGTGTATATAAAATCCCCCATTTTATATCGTAAAAGGTGATGTGATGACTGGAGGAACGAAGTCCGGCAGAAATGAGCTCATACTCGAGGTACCTGATAAAAAGCGATGGAGCCGTCACTGAACATTGCTGAAGACGTTTCGTTTTGTTAACAATTTAATTCTGAACATTGAATTTTGGTTTCCGTTTCATCGATATTTATATGCCACAATAAACATCTTTTTTAAAACCGGAGAGAAACCACGTTTCTCTCTCGGGAAGCGCAGGAGAAACCAACTGCTCGCAGGGTACAAGATTGTTGGCAATTAACGCGTTAAGGCGCAAAATGAATGCAGTTTTAATATTGCATCAGAACGGCCAAAATTATATGATAAACAAAGATCAATATCACTTCAATTAAAGCTCCAAACTGAATCAAATCAAGTGGAAAATGACGGGTTCAAGCCATTAATATCCGGTCGTCGCTTTCCTCTACGCAAGGCAGACGAAAAGAATAGACAGGGGAATATTAAATTAGTTCAAATATTTTTGTCAATTAACAAGCAGACTATAGGAAATCATATCAGCTTAGAAATAAGCGAAACCTTGCGCGTTTCTGAGAAAAGCTGCCGAATGATTTTACCCATTTGCGCAGGACAATCGCTTTGTTTGATACCCTGCGAGCAGAGTCTCCTTCGATCTTCCTAGAGAAACTCAGTCGGTAAGAGGAAGGAGACTCTGCGAACGGCTTCGAGATTCTTTGATTTGCCGCTCATGAAAGAAAATGGATGAGACAGTTCAGTTTCGAGCTGGTCGGTGAAACCGATGTTTCACTGACGCGTATGATCACTCGATAGAATTCCTGATTATTTCTGTGCCCACGTATAATTTAATTTAATGATTAACATATTTTGACAGCGAGGTTGATCGAGGCTCGGTTACCTTTGGGTTGGAACATGCTTAATAGGAATTCTCGAAGCCGCTCGCTGTGTCCGATCTCTTCCCGGTTTTCTAGGAAGATCTTGAAGATCGAAGGAGACTGTGTTCGCAGGGTGCGTAATATTCTGGTCAAAGAAAATGCGATGATGTGAGAATATGGTGTACAAATCACTCACCTCCGATTGCGTGTGACCTGTCTGTACTGTTGTGGGAATACGACGTACAAATGACTTGCCTCCGATTGCGTGTGACCTGTCTGTACTGGTGTTATTTCACTCAATTAAAGTGCAATCATTCCACGCTTGAAAATGGGTTTTCCCCAGTTCGGTCACTTCGTTTATAAGTATGTCTTCAAGTGTTGATGATTCCCTTAACACCTCCTGAAACTTTAATTTTCCGGCAAAAGTGATTTTTGGTCAGACACGCGTTACAAACGTTCTTATGGAGAATAATAATTTAATGAGTAGAACGGATGAATAGACAGTCTGTTTGCAAAACACAACTACGACCCATATAATCACGTGTTAGACGGAAATCGCAGCATCGCTCGGCTTCGAATTTCAAAAAAAAATTTGTAACGTGGAGTAATGTTCACATCATAAATACATACATTATACATTATTATATTGTTCGAGTGTAAGACAGTTTTAACTGTCTTAAAACAAGGAATTTTACTTCACTGTCGGATGCAAATAAAGGTTAAAACATTTCCGGTTTGTATTTGACCAAACGCCAATAACCATTTCAGGGCTAGAAACTGTAGCATTTCTTTACCAAATAGAAAATGGAGTACGCTTTAATTTCAAGCTCATATTCTGAGCCACGCCCTGACAAGCTCGTTCCAAATTTTAATTCCATCTTAACCACCAAAATACTTCCTGTGAGTTGACTAAAAGTATCTTATATATAGATGGTAATTCCCCGAGCTATAAGGTTGTAAGTGCCTTGTGACCAATCACCAAGATGGACAAAATATCGCTAGCCTGTGATAAAACAAATACGTGGAGTTTGTATCCATGTCTCTAACAGTTGTTAATTAGAAATCTAGTACAGACAACTAAAAATCCTCAAAAACTCAGGATTTTGTTTCGTTGTTATTTGCTATGAATCAATACATTGCCGCGTAACTGTTGTTTTAACTGCTCTTTCGATATGCACCGCAGGTTTTCAATCAACCGGAGGTAAACAAGGCGGACATTTCTCTCTGTATATTGTGAAGATGTTAGTCACTACATACAACAGAGACCGTAAAGCCGGCGAAACACTAGGCAATTTTATACGCCGGTCGCGGCGAATTTGATCACTAGCGAATTTCGGGGTACTACAGCGTGATCATGCGCATCTGAAGAGGTTCCGTTGTGAGCACAGGCACGTGCGCTGACACTGGCACGTGCGTCATTTTTTTGTGCATCTCCAGCGTTGCAGTTAACATCATAAAACTTGAAGTTAGAGAACTAATTACCTTATAGAGTGGTTTTCAGTGAGGTTGTTAAGTACTTCGCGTTTGCTTACTTGCCTTAGTGATTAGCTAGCAAAACTCGCAATTCTTTCTCAAATCGCAATGAAAAAATTTTCCGCGCATTTTCTGGCACTTCGAGCGGGCTACCTGTGATTAGTTCATATTTCGACTGGCGATTACGCTGTTTGCATTGTATCTGTTATAATGCTTTGCTTATCTATCAACAACACCCAATTGAAAAGAGCTTATGAGAAAAATGAGCTTGCTGTCATTTACACATTTCTTTTGACAAGAAAGAAAACGCAGGAAACTGATTTACGTCAGGGTACTTCAGTTGAGACAAAGTGCAAGAACGGCATGTTGGTTTTCTTCTTTTATTCTCAATATTAATAAAACTTTACAATTGAAATAAATATATGACAATAAATAACAACATGATAAAACCTTTTCATTTAAATGGTTCTTGTTGCATTCGGGTTCGATCGCGGGCCGGGTAATAAACCTTATTATATCTCTCAGTTAGTACGCGTGGTGTGATTGGTCAATTTTGCGGATCGTATTCTCCTGTACAGCCCGCTAAATTTGAAAGAATTTTCACCCGCGCGCCCGATTAACCTCAGAGATGAAATAAATATCTTACTACCCTCGTTTTCTGGGTCCGTACTGCAATTTACGGATCCTCGTTTTTTCCCGTTGATTCATGGCCCGCGCGCTTCGCGCTTGGGCTATAAGCGAACGCGAAAAAATTCGGTCCGTAACTTACCGAACGGACCTCGAACTCGGTTAGTAAGAGGTATCTACTTAGTTTTAACATCTTCTGAAAAAACAGTCAGACTTTTTGCCTGTGGAAATGGAGAAAATGTAGCAAAAACTCCCTTCTTTGTGAAGAAAACGATGATTATTCAATTAACTGAACGAGTGAATATAAATTAGTAATGTACAATTATTGGACTTCTTTATCTTTCAATATTTCTCGCTAATTTAATATCAAACATTATAAACATATTCATCTTTAAAATAAGGGAAAATGAAACTGCATTAAGTTAAAGTACAAATCGGAGATCGGCTAGCATACCGGACTGAAATTCTCAGGGATCATACATAAAGGCCACAGGAAGTTCCAGTGAGGTCCACTTCCAAACAATTTCTCCAGTCCTGACGTCACATCTTTGCATAAGGCTCCTATGGTAATACAAGACCGGGCGGCAATAATGACCGCAATTAGGACATATTGCTTTGGTCAGGAGTCGAGGAACACGATCAGGGTCATTATCTTGGGCCCAGCTCCAGGGGCACTTTGAAGTTCCTGGTATTTGCTTAGTGACGTCACGACCAACACGGCGGGGAATTCCCAGAGATGCCTGCTGGAAAGCGGAAGGTTTCTCAACGAACAAGAAATTTCTGCGGAGACGCTTCAGTGTCTTCTGAGGTTTTAGATGAACTTCTGGACAAGACATTTGAAGCGACAAAGAAATGACGCTTACCAACACGACAAAAGCAAACAGCTGAAAAAAAAAAAAAGGAAAAGAGTGAGATTTTCATCGCTTTTCCCTCACTTTTATGGTGATGGAAACACATTTCGAAACTCACAATCTTCTTACGGCAACTATTACGACAATGTAACATTTTTTTTTAAGCAAGGAAACTGGTTATCTATGACAACTGCATCATGGGCAGTTTGACGTTCGTGTTTAGCAACTTTCGAAAAAACTAAATGATCGGGAACAACACAAAAATACGGGTCATACATTTAAGAGTACAACAATTATTACTTCCACTCTCCCCGCCGCACTACTGTAATACCAACATCTCGTCGATCTTTTCTTACATCCTAATGCGAGAAACATGACAGATAAAGTTCTTACAAACTAAAAACGACATTATCACATATAAGAGCAGGGACATTAAAACGAAATTTAACACTAATTTAAGAAATAGAAATAGAAAAGTGTATGCTAAATATCAAACTTTTGCAGCTTCTTACCTTTTCACCAGACAGGTTCATATTCATTCAGTTCTTGTCAAAGTAGTTGTGATGTTTTGAGCTTACGATGTACAGCTGGTTCGTCTCCATCTCCAAACTGAGACCCTCCCTCTTTTATACTCTTTGCCCTGGTGTAATTTTACTCACTTAAAGTGCAATTCTTCCTCACCTGAAAATAGTTTTTCCTTTTTGTCTGAAAACTTTACATAGCCCGCCAAAGTGATTTCCCAGTTGATCATCTTTGGATGCAAAGCAAATTAAATATCTGCATCATCACGAGATGCTTGTCATTAGTAACTGATTCTGCTTATAAAACAAGGTTTTATTAAAATAATAAAGAAAGAGTCTCCTGCCTCCAATATATTTTCCTGCAATTCGGTCAGCTCAAGGCAAACAAATCGTCACATTCGAATAAGCACTGTTTAAAACGGAACTCCTAGTTGAAGGAATTGAATGTTTAGTTCCAATTAGTTGCATCAGTTGTCCTCGGTTGCTTGGTACAGATCTTTCTTAACCGGAAAATAAACAAAGACTTGTGACGTACACTCGCGCCGAAACTTCCGTTGGTTCGGTGTACCATTTTCTGTCTTGCTCTCACTTCGTAGTTTGAAATGGGTTAGGGGCAGGAGACGGCTGACATTTCAGACTACTCACTTCGTCGATATCTTGTTAGTTTAAAAATAAAGCTATCTCACTTTGACAACGTTTTCTCCACGGGAAAAGAAAGTCACAATATGTAATAATTAATTTCATAGCCTGTGTCCCGACGTGGTGAGAAACAGGGTCATCTTTACAGGGGAGGGAGGGCACGCAAAACGCGAGAGGCGGCTTAACTCGCGCACAATCTTTCTCTTAAAAATTTAAATGTTTGGATACTTAAGTTACTCATTTTTGTGATAATGAGACGATGCTTTTGGTAACTTATAACAGGAGAAACCATCAACAAACGAAATCAAACAGTTCTTAGGGGGAGTAAAACTAAAGAAGGTGCCACTGTACTCAGATCCTAACATTAAAACAGGTTTGCGGATATGCATCGCAGATCTCGAAATTTATGCTCAGCTGCAAGTGCGGAAATTAGATCATGGTATTGTATACTGTGAAATTTTTGAATGAATCAGTGTATTAACTGTTAATAACAGGACAACACACCCTGGGACTATAACAAGCTACTGATTCTTGCAAAAAGAAAACAAAATTGAATTGCAGGGTCGATTAATACTTGGAAGCACGTTTTCCGCAGTACGTGACGGCAGCACTGACCAGCGCATGTGCATTTCTGATTGCATTTTTAATATGTGCAGGTGCTCTTCGACAGTTTGAATGTTTGTTCCGGAAATTACTCTTTTACGTTATTGCAACCATCCAGATTGCAGAAGTATAGCTGCAGTCAGGACTGAAAATAACCATTGATGTCACCAGTGATATAAATAACGTTAGCTGCTCAGGAAAACTTGCTAAAAAAAATTAACTTTATTCTGCTTTTGTACTCAGGATTATTTGTTGACGTTAATTCAGTTACAAATGTTGATCACCTGAAAAGCGGTAACTGAACACGAGAATAATTTATATTCGAGTTTTTGTTTTGCCTTTCCGTTTATTTTCCTTGCTCAACTGACGCAAAAATGGACCTAAACATTTTAGTTTTTCTAAATTATTATTTGTGTCCACGGTTTTCAAGTACTAAAACATGGATGCATGAATTTGAAATAATTGAAGTACTTAAAAATCATTGCTTCAAAAAGTTTGCAACGGGGAAAAACCAATTTTTGAAAATTTTACTTTTTGACTGTTGATAATAAATATCCCCTTTCAAGTTGTCATCTGATTCGGCCTCAGTGTTGCTCTCCACCGTAGTACCCAGTCTCCTGTGGGAGGACTGTAAGATTGTGATCATATTCTGGTGGAAACTTGAAGACACCGGAATTCCTTTCACAGATGTCTTTGTCCTCGTTGTCAGAGCGAAGCTGTTCCTTCTCGCTGACAAATTCATCTTCGTACTGCCCTACGCTCTCCTTGGACTTTTTCCTTTCCAATGTATCTTTACGAACTTTCTCTAACTCGCTGTCCATTCGGTCCATGCCTCTTTTCTTTGGTGGGTCTGAAAGAATGAATTTCCGTTTTTCTTCCTCCTTGGGATTGGGATTTTCTTCAAATGTATCCAGTTCAATTTCCTCTGTAGGGAGGAGTGGGAGAGGAAAGTTCATTCTTTCTACTGAAGTCGGACTGCCAGGTGACGGAAGTTCACCTCGGGATCAAGATATTAGTCCTCGAATGTTGGCTCCTCAGCGTGCTCGAGATCAAGGTATCGTTCTCCAGTCTACAACAACAAGAGAGGAAATACAGTTAATTAGGGTGTTCATCTCTTACAAGGGAACAGAGCAAAGATCAAAATGGTGTGCGGTGTAGTCACGGGAAATTTAAGGTCGTTCTTCTTTCAAAAGGCAACGCTATCGAATTCTTTCAAGTATATTTTGCACAAAATTTCTTGGTACCTGTAAACGATATCGAAAAACTTCTCGCAATAATCGGTCCAGGGACAACTATGCAGGATTTCCAAGAAGTTAATCACCGTCTCGGGTGTTTGAGTGAACAGTGTTGTTGTACCCTTCGGAGCGTACTACTCACTAAGGGTGGGGTGGGGTGCTCTAGCTAAGGGCGGGTGTCTACCGAAAGGGTGGGCGAAAATAGCAAGTTGGGATGAAAAAGAATGTGATGGGTCATCAGATATCAGGGGTTTGTTCTCACCTCCGTTGTCCTGTCGTCAAGAAGTTTATCAAGTCGAGCAACAAGATCTGCGAATGAAGGTCTGTCATCCGGACTGTGCTGCCAGCAATGGCACAGAATTTCATGACTACAGGAAACAAAACCGTCAGCACTGTAATGTTACGGTTTTCCGTTTTAAGGAAAGACACGTTTGGTTGAAGTATGAGAAATCAAAAGGAAGAGATGAAAGAGGTGTCTACATGCAGCGTGACAGAAGTTACACTCGAGTTAAGCACAACCAGGTTTGATATTGCAGATATTAGTGGTTGTAAACTTCCAAGAAAGGTTACGTTTTGCTATTCAGAGCAATTTTCAATTGATTGAGGAAAGCAGCTGGCATTTGCATTATTTTTGCTTTCCTACGCTCTGAGACTAGTTACAAAAATTTGCGCCAATTTAAAACTAAAGAGAAGCAAAAACGACATCAAAACCAATCGTGACTCGCTTGCACTTATTTTCAAATAGTGGTCAGAGATTGTGCGATTTAGTTCTATCATCAGTCAAGAATAACTGAATACAAAATGAAAACGATTTTCAAGCATTTAACTCACCTAACGTGAAAATCTCTCACAACAAAACACCAAATGACCACCTGATAAAAAAATACATTAGAAACACTTTATATTTTAACTGAGTCGTGAGTCTGAAAAACGTGTGTATAATAAATAAAAAAGGGATACTTCCTAGCAGAGGTGACAAGCTCATTTTCGGAACTTCACATTTCAAATCACTTAAGGGTTACTCTGTTACAAAGCCAAATTAGACAATTTGGAAAAGTATGACAAAATGACAACGGACAAATGAAAAGCCCACTTGTATCCGTTTGAAGTTGCTACTCTTACTGCAGAATTTTCGTTTATTTCCGGGAGATGAGAGATGCGATGTGAAAATGAAATTTAAAATGACTTACACATCACTCTTGTGAGTGTAGACTCGGTCAACTAACGCCTCAATCGCCATCCACTTGACTGGAAGAAGACCCTGGGGTAAACACGAACAAGACGATTAGCGGAAACAAGGTAAGAAATAACTGATCCCATGAACAGACTGAAAATTTAAAGAGGGCCACTGGAATCCACAAAGATTACCAGCGGTAAAGGTACCAGCGCGGGTTTTAACGAGGAACGATTTACAAACTATACTTAATTTACTAATTACAAAAACCGAGTAACGTCGGAAAAATTCTTACCGCTGTTGTGTTCACGTAATGTTCGTCTTTGTAAATGTCCCTCGCCAGACCAAAATCCGCCACCTTTAGAACGTAGTTATCGTCTACTAACACATTCATGACAGCGAGGTCACGATGTACACACTGAAAGTGAAAGATTTACAAATACAAGATTAGAACGCAACGTAGCAAAGTCACGTGACGACTAAATTAGGCCCCGGGACATCACAGCACACTGCACGTAAGGAGCATTTTGACTCTTCCTTGGTAGGGTGCTAATCTATCACAGGATACCCGGCATGAAGTGACTAGAAATCACTACTCTTCTCCTCCCCCTCCCCCCTCCCCGCTCCCCACCACACTCCCTGAATAGCATGCCAGTCCAATAAGGGACACCCATCATTAAGTGAGAAGGACTATAACGCCTCTCCCTAACCTCTAACGTTTACCCCTGGGATGTTACTTCGTCGCGGGATACCCATCATAAAATAAGAAATAAGTAAGTCTATGTCACTTGTTCGCCTTCCGTAAATGACTACTTTCCCAGCAAGCCGGATGTTGGTCGATAAGAGTACAGACAACGCCAGACCACATTCGATTTGTTAAGTAGATTGTTTCCCTTAAAAACAAATATCTAATTTTTATACTGTAAGAAATTTGTTCCTAATGATAACATACGCAAGCAAACAAATTCACCGATGGTATACGAATTAAAAACCTTTACGTACCCTTCTTGTGGTTAGAAATTCCATTGCTCGCGCGACTCGCAGTGCACAAATGTACAAATCGATCGTTGTGAATGTGGCGTCAGCATGTTCAGTGGGCGTGGTCCATATTGGCTCGAATATGTCACAGCGCTTGCGCAGAAAGTCAAGTAAGCTGCCATGCGGATAATAATCGATTATAACCCAAAGATCACGCTCCATACCTAAAGAAGGCAAATTGTTGAGTAAAACCAGACACTTACGAAATTGGAGTAAACCAATGTGTTATCTACCTTTTGTACATCCCCAAAGTAAGTTGACAATGTTCTTATGTTCACCAACGTGAATAAGAATTTTCAGTTCTGATAACAGGTCTCTGTATTCTGCTTCTGTTGCACTTTCTGTAACAATGAAAAGAGACCAGAAGTTCGTTAGGGAAACAAAAACTTTGTGTTGAAAGTACAAAGCTACAATCATGGACAAAAGTAGTTGAGACGCTACCCCAAAAAAATACCTTTTCGTTAAACACGCGAGTTTTCCAATCTCCAATTCTCACATTTCGACCCCCTTCCCCAATGTTGTAATCACGTGACAGTGTCCAAGGAGCGTATTTCAACATTGAAAAGGGGAGAGGGGGGGGGGTTGACTATCGACAGCAAAGACTTTTTTTCAATAACGGATGGACGCTGATAGAAAGTGTTTGTTTTGCTCAAATGTGTCAACACTTTTGTCCATGATTGTAGACATGGTGTTCCAAATCATAACCAAGGACAGACTTGGGGATTGCTTGATGATGAACACGGTTATGAAGAAGACAAAACAACAATTTTCGTAATGACGCCGGTGTTATGTGAAGTTAATAGTACATTAATCACCTTTAAGGCTTTTCACTGCAACTGCAGTCACTCTTTGTCGTTGTAATATGGCCGACTCGTTGATCCAAATCGTGACCTTCTGCGCGTAGGCTTTCGCTTTGTGCTACCACGCGGATCAAACGCAATTATTCCAGTTGCTTGCGCAAGACAAACTTGACCAAACGCTCCTGATTCCAAAGGCTTAACTGATAATGAAAAGCAAAAGAACAGAGTGAACTGAGGAAAACACAACAGAGAAAAACGATGATCCTTGGGATACTTAACGCCATCCATCCTTCCTTCCATGACGACAAAAAGCCAAAATCTTACAGATTACTACTTTAACTTAGTGATAGACAAAACCTCAGTCTCAAACTCAATATCAGTTGCAGGTCTTGTGACGAAAATGCAATGAGGTGATGTAGCATGATATGCATACCCTAAAAGGGAAGCGAATTTGACGTTTTATTGCACCCATTTTGCAATCACTCGTCATTCATGAAATCTGATTGGCTCCTAACAGTGCAATTTATTCCCAAATTGCACCATTTTTTACTCTAAATCACATCCTTTTTTTAAGCCCATGAAAATTCGAAACTGGTTTTCCTGAAGTGAGCATTAAATAAACATTGATATTGACGAAAAACCGTGTGATTTCAAAATGGGTGGGATTAAGTGGTAATTGAACTTCACGTGCAATTTTGGTCTTTTTTTTTTCTTTATAAGGTAAATAAGTACAGAAAGCAAAGTACAGAAAGTTAACGATAATAAGATGCCAAAGCCAGAGGCTTATATGGCGTAGGTCAGAGAGTTACAATGAGCTGCTAAGTTACAAATGAGAATAGAAATTTATAATAAATTACAAAATTAACAAAGAAAAGGCAAACTATTACAACATATAAAGAATTATTACTACATATAAAGCAAAATAACAAAAACCTGAGTTCCACTTAGTTTAAGTTTATAATGATTGAAAATAATCTCTAAGTTTATGTTTATAGCTAGAAAGAGTAAGTGAATTACGAAGTGAGAGAGGAATGGCATTCCAAATTTGAGGACCCAGTACCAGAAGAGAAAATGAATATTTGTGAGTATGAAGATGTAAGTTGTCTTTTTGCCTGGTGAGATATTGATGACAATCAGAATTAAGAACAAAAAGAGATGAAAGAGGAGAGGGCAAGAGCTTCTGCATGTGAAGGAAAACAAAGCAGGAAACTTGGTACTTGTAGATATTAAATATATTGAGTATTTTAAGTATTTTAAGTTTATTAAAGAGCGAGTAGGTATGTGCACGTGTTGGTGAATGAGTAATGATTCTTAAGGTTTTCTACTGAAGACGGAAAAGGGGTTGTAAATGAGAAGAGTATGTGGATGCCCAAATAATAGAACAGTATTGAAGATATGGGAGTATTAAAGAATTATATAATGTGCAAAGAGTATCAGACAGGAAGAACTGCCGTGATTTGATAATAATCCCTGTGGATTTAGCAATTTTTGAAGAAATGGCTTTTATATGAGCCTGCCACGAGAGGTTTTGATGGATGATAACACCTAAGAATTTTGTGTGTTCTACTCTATTAATAGTATTCTTATCAATGTTAATAGAAAGATCATCAAGATTTATTTTCTTTCTTGCATGCAGCCGGGTGAAACAAAATAAATTTAGTCTTGTCAGGATGCAAAGTTAGCTTGTTAGCTTTGAACCAGGTAGCCACGAAAGAAACTTCATGGTTCACAATTTTAGTTAGTTCAGAGATATTTTGGTGTTGAAAGAAAATATCAGTGTCGTCTGCAGAGCATGAAAAAGTGTCATTAATGTAAATAAGAAACAAAAGTGGCCCTAATACAGAACCCTGAGGAACACCACATTTAATTGGAAGCAGTGGGGATTTCCAGGAATCAATTTTGACATATTGAGAGCGAGAGAGGAGATAGCTATGCATCCAGTTAAAAGGTGTGCCTCGAGTACCATAGAAGTTTAATTTATCTAAGAGGATGGAGTGATTAACGGTATCAAATGCCTTCTTTTATCACGAAACCCGCGTGTCTCTACTGGAACGAAACCCGAAGCTCTGCGTGACGTCGCACTAGTTTTGCTGACGAGATTGACGAGA
>OX419341.1:23916887-23951887 GCA_948470475.1 Galaxea fascicularis | reverse complement strand
ATAAGGCTGACACAAACAACGTAGCAGTAAAACATCAAAGGCTCGGCATATGGCACAACTAAAGGCTGGCAAAACATGTAAAGATCTGTGTCAGAATATTATGTATCAGAATAAAGTACTTTTAACAGCCTCCTTCCGAGGAGGGAGCACTGGGCAAAAGGTGCAAAGATCGCAGGACTGCCCTTCTGAGACTACGATATAGCTTATGCTGACCCCTAGAGTTTAAATGAACGCCGTCGGGTGTATAAAAATTGCCTTTCGCCTTCCAAAATCCTCTATGGCCCCAAAACATGGCATATGGTATGGGGTCTAACACAACCCTTAGGTATCGTGTTAACATGCCGACCTTTGAATTAAAAGCCTCAGCTGAATTGCGGCGAATAGTCTGGCACACGCAAACCAACTTCAACCCGCATGACTCGTGTAGAAAATGAACAAACTCATCAAGGGCTGAACCAACATGCAATGGCGAAAGAGTAACAAGGTCATTAGTGCCTAGTTGGAGAATGACGATGTCAGGGTGAAAGGAATGAAGGACATGTGTGTCAAATTTTAACGTCTTTTCGA
This sequence comes from Galaxea fascicularis, assembly GCA_948470475.1. Classification (NCBI taxonomy): domain Eukaryota; kingdom Metazoa; phylum Cnidaria; class Anthozoa; order Scleractinia; family Euphylliidae; genus Galaxea; species Galaxea fascicularis. The sequence continues at coordinate 23,951,320 of OX419341.1, read as the reverse complement.
CTGTTCTACCCCCAACACCATGCCAACGTATTAGCACAGGCGAAGAGATTTGAAAGTCAAGATCAAGATCGCCCGAATGATTCGTAACGAATTGCTTTAAGCGCTTAATAAAAGAATTCCCGAGAATCAACACACGTGGGGTGGAGTTAGACATGTCCCAACTATTGGTCGAAAAAAAAAACTGCGCAGCTGAGGTCAAACGGTACGAATGAACCAAAAGTAGAAAAGAAAAAACGAAGAAAAGGAAAAATATTAAACTTGCCTGAAAAATTATCCTACAGTACCGGAAATCTGTGTTCGTATGTTAACACGATGGGAGTGAAGGCGAGAAGGACCACGAGTTAAAATGATCTTGCCTATAACTCTGGTGTTATTCAATCTGACCTTATTTGATTGGCTTAAGCTCTATGATTGACAACGCTATTTGCCCCCATGCAACGGCACATCTAAATACTTAACTATGACGGGCCTCGAGATAAAATCACATTATGCTTGTGTCATAATGTTGGACTTTAGATCAATGAATATACCAATTGTGAATTCATTCTTCTAAAATGAATCAAATATTTTATTGGTAAGTTCCAGTATTGCCATAAAAGTAGAATGCTTCTTTCCAAATCCATACTGGTGATTACTGAGTATGCTGTGCTTAGTAGGATAGTCCATTAGACGACGATACATGGCACTCTCAAGGATTTTAGAGAAGCAAGGTAAGATTGAAATAGGCCTATAGTTAGTGAAGTTAGTACTATCTTCACTTTTGAATATGGGAAGTACTTTGCTGATTTTGAGCGTATCAAGCACAATGCCAGTCGAAAAGGAGATATTGCACATTTGAGAGAGGGGAGATGCCAGGAGATCAATAGATGCTTTAATCACATTAATATTGATACCATCCACTCCCTCACTGTTACTACTCTTGAGAGAGGACACTATATTGATAATTTCATCCGGGGTAGTAGGTGAAGCAAAGAAACTATCACTAAAAGAACCACTCAAATATGATTTGTGGTCAACAGTGGAGTGGAGAATTTTAGTGGCAAGAGAAGGACCAATATTAGTGAAGAATTCATTAAACTTATTAGCAATTAATTGAGGGTTGTTAATAGTGTTACTTGTCATACTTGTGATTTCAGACCAAATTGCACTCCACTTTGGTTCAATTACCATTATTAACCCGCCAAATACCAGCTACATCAACACGATATGGCACAGATATTATTTAAAATTCATAAATCTTTCAATTAAAAGCGCGAGACAAATCCACCTCTACATTGTGTATCCTTTGATGTGTAGCATAGAAAATATGACAAATAATCTACACAGAAATATGGCTTGCACGCTTACTAATTTTGGGTACCTACTATAACGATATCTGTTGTGGTTCAATTTTATCCTTGGTCCAAATTTTATTTTTCTTTGTTTCAAACTCATTATCATACATTACCATACAGAAAACAAAGAAAAATAAAATTTGGACCAAGGATAAAGTTGAACCACAACATATATACAGACGAACATTTTGCAGTTAATTAATAGCGAAGTCCTTGAATCCCTTATATACAGACGAACATTTCGCAGTTAATTAATCGCGAAGTCGCTGAATCCCTTATATATACAGATGTACATTTCGCAGTTTATTAATCGCGAAGTCGCTGATTCCCTTACATATACAGATGTACATTTCGCAGTTAATTAATCACGAAGTCAATGATTCGCTTATATATACAGACGAACATTTGGCAGTTAATTAATCGCGAAGTCGCTGATTCTCTTACATATATAAAATGTACAAAGTGAATAATTCGAGATTAGTTAACGGCGAAATTTGAATGTATAATATTAAAAATCAAAATAATTTGAAACATATACAGAGATGTTTAATTGCAAATTTTTTCTGGTGATTGTTATTCAGTTTAGCTTTTGATATGTTAAGACTGACACTTCGCGCGCGGTGTTTCTTGGTCTTCCTTCAGTCACCACTGCTTTCGGCTCTTGGATTTGTTTTTCTATGCAATGAGTTCAAGTTTGGAACAGATATCCCTGTCGAAAGAGCGATCGGAATATTGTAGGCCCTCACTAAGGTTAGGCAGGCTTTATTCGGGCGCGTACTGTCTTTGCGTACTCTCTAGCTCGCATAGCGAAACAGAGCAGATAAGACGGGTGAGCAGTATAAAGATGGGAGGGAAGGCATGAAACATGGAGTGGAATAATGTCGTATTATATCATTAAGCCTTGTTGCTGCTTAATATGTGTTGAACTTGTAATTTCTACGGTTTTCTGTTTTACTGGGTCTTAGGTCTTCGTTTTCGAGGGTCTTAGTTTTCGTAACACCCAAATTTCAACCAACTAACTGAACTTGCGATAAAGCGTTGCTATAATATGGATTGCGTGCTTACGACAAAAAACGTCTTTAATTAATTACAGGAACAAAGTTCCATTATTAAATTATGTTCGGGAATGTCATGCAATTGTTGCGGGACAAATTTAGAACGCACAAAACTCCACTGGACCTCTTCTTTATTCTTGCTTGGGGACTCTACAAAACTACAGCGCTCCTCCGTAGCCGGCAGCCAAGTCTCTTTAAACTACATAAAACTGACGATTAAGGACGCTCATGCTGAGCTGTGATTGGCTGATCGGTACATTTCTTTTGTAGAACAAAGAACAAAAAGATAACAGTTCTGGGCGGATGAACACGTGCCCCGAGCGTAGAGCTAGAACTAGTGGAATACGTGCTTATAACTACATTTACAAGGTTCACTAATGAGTGAAGTACTTTCTAGAGTAATGTTTAGTGCCGAACACAGTTATGGCTGGTCGAAGAGCTTGAAAAGTCACAAGAACGTGATCCTAAATTTATCAGCAATGCAATGTAGAAAAGCTTGCGGTAAATATCTCGGCTTAGCTAAATTCGCGTTAATTAAAATGTTCGATTAACTAATAGCAACGGAAACCAAAGTTTCGGCGGTCCTTCACACAAACAGTCGCAGCCTAACCAAGAGAAAGGTAACGCTACAGATAAGCTTGTCAAAATCACTCTCATGGTCAAGTCTACACGTCCCCGTCCTTCTAACAGCATCGGCGAAAAATTCGGCTATAGCCTAATTCAACTCTCTCATGGGAAAGTTTCGTTATTTACCTGTGTGGGTTAAAACGACAAGGCTGATTGTTTGATTGTTTTCACAAACTTGGCTTAGTTTGTACGTTCCAGTTTCCTGTAACAACTCTTAGTACATTTAGAGCGTTATAACACACGTAAAGTGAAGTTGAATATATCATTTAAAATATTATAAAATATGCTTCAACACAATGCAGTAACAGCTTTGAAGGAACAGTTCGCTATGTCCTGAAAGGTAGTTCTAATTTTAATAAGTTTCAGTGCATTGTTTACATATATCAGTGTAGCTAAATGCTAATATTTGAAATGGTCAAGAGGATTGCCAGTGCAATGCGTGATCATGATTTGCTATCCTCGATCATTATGTTTGGAAATGGCAATGCGCATTTTGAATCTCTTCTAAGGCTCTTTGCATTACGCCCACACAACGTTGCTCAAGCTCTGCTGTCATGGGGCTATCAAACGCCTGAAGTATGAGAGACAAAATCCCAAAAAGCCTGCTGGAACATTGTGTAGAGCCCATCATCTTTCTCTTAACCGGAGAACTGTTCTTCGTCTTCTCTCTTTTAGGACATCTCATCTGGAGCCTTGCTTGCTTCTTTTGCTTCGAGTTTCTTTGAGCACAAAATGCAGCACATTCCATATTATATGAAGTGGTATGAGCACTGGGACTGCTGATTGGCTGAATGTTGTCATTTATGACATCAGTTATGTTAGGCACAGCCCTTGCACCACTCGAGACAGCTTGATCGGTCCCCAGGAGCTGGTTTTTTGACTGTGAATGGGCTTTTAATCCAGAATGGGGCGTACTGTGCATCTTTCCAACATACACGGGATGCATTTGAGTTTGGCAAGACAACGTTTGAGATGATTGTAGACTTTCAAAGAAGCTGGTGGCATCGCCAATGTCATACTGTGAAGCGCCGAGCGATCGCTGCTTCCTTTCATAGTCCATCTGATTAGTTTGGGTATTTCTGCAGCTGTTTAACCCAAGAATACTGAGAACATCGTCTAGTTCTTGATTCCACAATTGATCTGTGCTTTCACCGGCTTTGGTAAATTCCGGCTCTGTGCCTTGGCCCACGCTGCGTTTGATCAAAAGTATTTGAATTAAGTATTTATTAATTGTCGGCTACCAGTTAACAGTGTGAAGAGCACTGTGTATGTTAGTGGTAGACTTACAAACTTTTCTTGGGATTGCATACATGATTGGTAAAGGCCGTAGCAGCCTTACACTGAAATAAACTAAAGCATATCAATTTGCTTGCCAAATCTCTGAAGGAAGGAAGCTATTTTTCTAACCCCTTAGTGAAGATTCAGTATTCAAAATCATAGTCTGAATAATAATCTTCATAATCACATTATAGTTATATTTAATGTAATTATATCGTTATTATAATTATTGGTTGTATTTGTTATAATTATAATTAAATGATGATGATAAAATGACGAGGACAGAGACAAGAAAATCATCTACTTGGCTGTTTTGCTTCTTTTGGGTTTTGGGTTGCCCTTCACAATGTCCTGTAGCTTCAGGTTAATACATCCCGGTAGCACACATTCCGTGTTTCTACAGACGTGGTTGCCGTTTGAGGACATGTAACAAAAGGCATCGTTCTTGGAACAGGTACTCATTGATTTCATCCCTGAAAAAATAAACAAAAAGATCGAATGACGCCAGTTTAGGAAAACCTATCAGAAAGCCAAAAAGTGACATTTTTGTCCTTGATGCATAAATTTATGACGATACATGGTGACACTACGTGGCAATTCATGAGAGTACCAGATCGAGAATGATGATTACCGTCGTTTTCATCTAAGCGTGGACACGTGACAGAAGGACATGTTCTAATTGAGTGCAAACATGACATGCTTAGTAAACAAACATTTGAAGTTTTACAGCCGTTAAGCAAACTTTCGCGCTAAAGTTTGAAAGTTTTCGAATTTGTTGATATGCTTTTGATAAACAAATACGGCCGAAACTTCAACCAGGTGTTCCTTTGTCCAAGGATTTCAGAAATGAGGTGATTCTGCCATTTTGGTAAAACATCCTTCAAACTTCAACTGTTTGGTTACCAAGCATGCCATGTTTGCATCCAATTAGAACATGTTTTTCTGTCACGTGTCCACGCTTAGATGAAAACGACGGTATTTTATTGTTGAACATTTAATCATCAAGTAAAGTTTTGTTGCAGAAAAATCGGTGACCGTCGAAACGTTCTTTTAGCGGTTTATTCGTCTCAAAATGGTCAATATTTGTTTCCCCTTTAACTCCCAAGATCTTATTATTAATTATTTTTTAAGCAATTATGAAAACGTCGTGCACGAAGCGAATTGCGTAATTACGTTACATAAGAATATACCTGGTAAAATTACAACTTGTCAACTTGTCAAACTTGATAAGGACTGGGAGTTTCACTAGATTTTACGATTACATTAAAGTAGCGACCACTGCGGTATCGTTGAACCTGGAGTAGGGTCAAAACCAAGAGACTAAACCACCCCAAGGATAAAATAGACCGCAAGTATGATTTCATGTTGTATCATGCACTTAGGTCCGGTTCAGACGCCATACTTCAATTCAGCCGAGCCGAATCGAATTCAACGAATTAAGTTCATATGAAGTACGGCGTCTGAATCGGCTGAGCCAATTAATCCCGCTTGGCTCAGCCGGGAAGAACGGCTGTAGACCGGCTTTGATTTAGATGCCGTACTTCACATTAGCCGAATCAAATGCATAAAGTATTTTTAATGTATTTTTCATGCTGTTTTCACATAAAAGCATGCGCAAAGGAGTGTAGGAGAAAAATGGCGGCTTGGCAGGCTAAACTTTCAAACGTAGGTGTCATGTGTAGTTACAAGAAGAGCTTTACTGACTCGTCACTACCACTCGATGAGGCATGACCAAAAGCAGCCCAAACGAAGAGTGAGTACACATACGGTTATTACTTGTCCTCTTCTGGTTGCAAAATAGGCTAAGACGGTTTGCATTCTTCTTCTTTTTGCACTGTTTTCTGGCATTTTGAGCTGAAGAACGGCTCTTGTTTGCAGATCTCGGCGTCTGCCATGTTTAGGGACCGGTCATTATTTAGCGGGGGGGGGGGGGGGGGAAGCGGGGAGGGCTACTAAACTGAGAAAAAAGTTTGGCGAAGAAGTTATGGCCCATGAAAACATGAACATGAAATTGTTGTCATCAAATCAAACTGAATGGAATAGAGAAATCTCTGAACGACGCGTGGGCAAGCATCGAGGACCTACAGCAAGAGTCTAAAGCCCTTAAAGATTCCAAAAGCACTCATCAAAATATGATGGACGAGCAAACGAAGGAAATACAAAGTCTAAAGGCTGATCTGAAAAAGCTCCAAGCCGAGAACGAGAAGCTTAAACCCGCTTTGAAAGAAGCCTAAGAGAACCTCGTCGCTCTCGAGAACTATACAAGACGAGAAAACTTGCATTTCCCTGATGAATATCCCCGAAAGTCGAGGCGAAAATTGCCAGGACATCATTTATGATGTTCTTGAAAATGATCTCAAAATGAACGTCGAGGACATACGATTCCATGCGGTTCACCGCGTTGGCAAACTACAAAACAACGGCGTGACTCCTCCTCGCCCTCGCCCGATCATCGCAAGATTTGTTGTGAGAGAAGACAGGGATGCTGTATTTAATGTCAAAAACCGGCTCAAATCCTCAGCCAGATATGGTGAAGCCTATATTACCCAAGACTTTGCTTGGGAAATTCAGAAAGAAAGGAAAACCCTTATACAAGCTGCTAAACAAGCCGGTCGCGACGCGAAGGTAGTCAACAGATCTCTCTTTATTGATAACACTGTGTTTAACGTCTCGAACATTCCACTTGAGTATCAAGTAACTCCTACTTAATTTACTGATTTATTTACGACATGCCAAGAAGACAAAGTTGAGCAAAGATAAAACCGAGCCGGGTCAATTGGCTCTATCTCATCAAGCTAAGTTTCCACATTTCCTCTTCTGTGTTGTACATGTTTCTACATAAGTGTTATGTAGTTGTGGTCTGTATGTTTTCTTTATTTGTTACAGCACCTCGCTTCGCCTGAAACATGCTTCTTCTTTTTTCGTTCCTTTATATTCTTGCAGCAAGCATTCAACGAAAAACTTAAATTATTCTTTGTCCCAATTTAAAATGTGTCAACAAAATTACGTGGGAAGAAACCCGTACTGATTTATTTACCACTCCGCCTGGCTTGTGTTTATTTAATCCGCCAACAAACTGAACACTGTCAATACTGCCAATGCCTTCGACCTAAAATGCCTGTCGTTAAATGTTAGAGGGCTCAATAAATCGATCAAACGCCGAACCGTTTTTCGCTGGCTACACAAACAAAATCATCATGTCACTTGTTTTTGCAAGAACCATACTGCTCCAAAGAGCTTGAACATATCTGGGAAAACGAATGGGGTGGCAAGGCTTTCTTTAGTCACGGCACAAACCATAGTAAAGGTGTCATGATACTAATTAATCCCGCTGTGAATTTCAAAGTTGAAAAAGTCATTCCTGACAAACAAGGAACAGAAGGAAGGTTCATTATTCTAAAATTGTCTTTGGAAGAGAAAGTTATTGTTCTCGTCAACATTTACGCACCTAACGATGTCGCCCAACAAGTTGTTTTTTTCAAAAGACTAACTGACCAACAACTTGAAGAATTCGCGCAAGACACAATTGTAATTGGAGGAGACTTCAATTGCGCTCTCACCTCAAACGACAAAAGAGGCGGAAAACCTGTATCTAAAAAATCAGCGGTCATCCAAGAAATCAGCACGTTACGTGAATTATATAACCTAAGTGATATATGGCGTTGCCTTAACAAAGAAAAGCAGCGTTTCACATGGAGAACCAAATCTTTTAAAATTCAATGTCGATTAGACTTTTTCTTAGTGTCACACGAGTTAATTCAATTAGCAAAGAATTGCGACATCGTGCATGCACCCGAATCTGATCACTCCGCTGTGTCACTCGTTTTCCGGTCTAATCACCTAAACCAAAAAAGAGGACCTGGCTTCTGGAAATTTAATACAACTCTACTTAAAGACGAAGCATATGTAACAGCACTTAAGATGAACATTCCAATGTTTAAGGAAAAATACAATGAGATTCATGATTTAGGTTTAAAATGGGACCTAATAAAAATGGAAATAAGAGGGTTTACGATCAAGTATTCTAAACGAAAAGCAAAAACATACCGAGATGAAGAAATATCACTGCACAAAAAAGTAAATGACCTTCAGGCTAAAGCGGAAAATAATCCGCATAACAGAGAGATCGTACTCGAACTTCAACGTACTAAATCACGTCTCAAAAAATTTGGTTAACGAAAACCAAAGGCGCAGTTCTAAGAAGCAAAATGAGATGGCACGAAGAAGGAGAGCGCAACACAAAGTACTTTTACAGCTTAGAAAAACGTCATCATGATATTAAATCAGTCACTAAACTCAAAGTCGGGGAAAATAGTTACATAGATGATCATTTCGAAATCTTGAGTCGTTATATTGTTCCACTAACACCAATCCCGAGATTTTCAAAAACTCGCCATTTTTTAACCCAGAAAACGTATCCGCACTAAGCGAAGAAGAAAAGAAATCTTGCGAGGGAGTAGTAAGCGAAGAAGAATGCACAAATGCGCTCAAGGACCTCGACAATAACAAAACCCCAGGCACTGATGGTCTGCAGGCTGAATTCTATCGATTCTTTTGGCCAGACATCTGTCATGAGTTACTAGCCAGCTACAACTTTGCTTCTCAACATGGTATGCTTTCTATAAGCCAAAGACGAGGATTAATCTCGCTTATCCCAAAAAAATCCAAGGATAAAACTATTCTGGAAAATCTAAGGCCCATCTCACTCTTAAACGTCGATTACAAGATTCTCACTAAATTTATAGCCAAGAGAATTGAAAAAGTCTTGCCAACTTTAATAAACCCCGATCAAACAGGTTGAGCTCGTCAAAATCTAACAAATGTCTTGCTCTACTGCTTTTTATTTCTTTCCTTTTCGACACACAAAAGTGCTCAGTACATTGGGAAGGCGGGGAACGACTTCTTACCGGTCTATCAGTAAGCCTGCATCAGAATTCCTGGGATATTTATGGGGCCAGAAGCTGGGCAACTCCGAGAGCGAGCCCGGGCAGAAGTAAATCCTACTTGGCTTCAAGATTTCCGTACCCTGCTAACGACACAAGCACACAACAGCTCAGCCGAATAGTTCTCGGAGGAGATATCCACAAAAATCCAGGTCCAACGGAAAAGAGAAACCCAAAATACCCTTGCAAGGAGTGTGAGAAAGGAGTTCGCTCGAATCAAGATGCTTTGTTATGTACTGAGTGCAATGTCTGGTCACATGCTAAGTGCATAAACCTGAGCAAAGCCGGCTTCAAGTACTATCTGGACCATCCAGATATTGAATGGACCTGCTCCCTATGCTCGCTTCCTTTTAGGTTTGAGCAAAGTTTGGATGGAGTAGAAAATCTAACTCAATATGGCGGCGAAGGTGAATATGTGAATGAGGATGTGGCTGGATATGTTAATGACTTGTCTGAACCGTGGATAATACAAGAAAGGAAACGGAACACTACCGATCTCATGATCACTCATCTTAATATCAATAGCTGCCAAAACAAACTGGATGATCTGATATTACTTAACAAGGAATTAAAGTCACATGTGATTTTTCTGTCAGAGACTAAGATCGACTCTTCTTATACCAATGCACAAGTGGCTCTTAAAGGATATCATACCTATAGGATGGATAGAAAAAAAGGGTGGTGGTGGCCTGATGCCATATTTCTCATCAAAGATGGTATCTCATCGAGTAAAGCTTCCTAAGCAGTATAAATTACTTGAAATTCTGGCCATAAATGCAACAATAAACAATAATGATGTTCTGTTTGTTGGTATTTATAGAGCCCCAAACGCAACTGGCACCGACTACTATCGTAAATTGGAAGAGGAATGTAATTCACTATGCATATGGGCTACAATGGAATGTAACACACTCATACTCACTGGAGACTTGAACCTTGACAGATTAAGGCCAGAGCGCACAGAAGGGAAAATTTTGCTCAGTCTAGAGGAGGTATATGGCCTGGAGTGTCTAATCAAGGATCCGACCAGAATTACGCCTACATCTGAAACACTTCTGGACGTGATCCTTACAAACAAGCCAGAGCTTTTTAAAACAAGTGGAGTACTAAATCCAGAAATGAGTGACCACCATCTAGTGTATGGGATTATGAAGGAGAGGGTGTCTCAGCATGAAAGAAAAGTAGTCACATTTAGGAGTACCAGAAGTCAACACTGGATGTTGAAAAACTCAATGAAGATTTATCTTATGCTCCCATTAACATATTGTCACATAGTCTGGCATTTCTGTAAAGCTTCAGATGCACGAAAATTAGAAAGAGTACAAGAACGAGCATTACGTGCTATATATAATGATAGGAATGCTACGTACGAGGAACTCTTAAAGAAGGGTAGACTCTCCAGTCTCGAGAACAGACGGTTACAAGATATACTTATTTTAATGTATAAGGTTAAAAATTCACTAGCTCCAGAGCATGTGTGTAATATGTTTTTTCAGCAAGACAGGCATTATAACTTACGAAGTGATTTTCCTGTTCCCAGATACAATACTGTTAAGTATGGTAAGCACAGTATTAGATATTTAGGCCCACACATATGGGGAAAGATTAGCCAGGAACTACGTAGTAAGACCAGTCTTCAGGTTTTCAGGAGAGAGGTGCGTGCTCTCAATGCATCTGGCTTGCTGGACGGTACGTGTGGCTGCTGTGCGTGCTCATCCTAGATTGGTGGGTGCGCATAGTGGCTTCTGCTGTCTGGCTGCCTTGTGTATTGGGGGTATGCTCCCATATCTTCTATTTAATTCGTCTAATTTAAATTATCTAGACTGTTTAACTTTTTTAATTTTACATTCATGCTTCGACTACTGCTTATATGTTTGTCCTATATTGTCTGTTTGTGTGTTTGTTCTATTCGATTGTAATAAGTTTATATATTGATGTCATTTTATATATGAATGATATTTTAAAACTACATTTTTAATATTTTAACATATATTTATATTGTATTCATTTTATTTATTTATAATGTCCACAATTAGCTTTTAGCTAAATACCCTGACACATTAATAAAGTTTATGTATGTATGTATGTATGTTATGCTAAAGGCCGCTACATCGGTGAAAATGTAAGGCTAATTTACGACTTGATACATTATACAGATAAACTAAATAAAAAAGGTATTGCCGTTTTCTTGGACTTCAAAAAAGCGTTTGATTCTATTGATTGGAGCTTTCTCTCAGAAGCACTTCAGCTCTTCAACTTCGGCCATGATATTCAAAACTGGATAAAAGCTGTGTTCTGAATAACGGTTATGTTTCCACTTTTTTCTCCCTACAGCGGGGAGTCAGACAAGGTTGTCCTTTGTCGGGCGTCCTCTTTGTTCTCGGTGTAGAACTCCTCTCTAGATACATAAAAAATGATCCCACTATTAAAGGTATCCAAGTCAACAAGCATGAGCTCAAAATAAGTCAATATGCCGACGACACAACAGTATTTGTTCGTGACCTTGACTCCGTTACGAGTCTATTACGAGTGTTAAACGAGTTCAAAGAACATTCTGGCCTAGAAATTAACACCACTAAAACCGAAGCAATGTGGTTAGGCGAATGGAAAGACAGAACAGATGAACCGTTTGGTTTTAAGTGGCCAAAAGAACCTACCAACGCCCTCGGGGTTTTCTTTTCTTACAACCAAGAAAGTGCTAACAGACTAAACTTCGGTGAAAAAATACTTAACCTCGAGAAAACGCTGAACACTTGGCAACGGAGAAATCTAACTCTTTATGGAAAGATTAACATAGTTAAAACAATTGGGATATCAAAATTAATTTATTCGGCTTCCGTGCTCCCTGTTCCAGATCACTACGTCCAAGAAATAAATAAGCTAATTTTCAACTTTATTTGGGCAGGAAAACCCCCTAAAATCAAGAGAAACACCATAATTGGAGAAAAGAAAAATGGAGGATTAAAAATGTGCGAGTTTAAGATCATGGAAAAAGCGCTCAAAATAACCTGGGTCAACAGAATCCAAGACGAGTCACAAGCCTCCTGGAAAATAATTCCTAACCAGCTCCTGTACAAATATGGCGGTCTTGCTTTCCTCACAAAATGCAACTGTACAACAGGCATACTAGACATTGATGATAAGCTTCCCACATTTTATAAAAAAAGTGTTGGATTATTGGTGCGAGTTCAAAATCTCAACGGGCATCGATTCCAAAACTAATCCTAAAAACGAATTACTGTGGAATAATAGGAATATTTTAGTAGGAAAAAAGACTGTTTTTTTTTTATAAAAATTGGTACGACGCTGGCATTACCAAGATAAGCGATTTATTGAACCAAAATCAGGAGTTTTTGAAGTTACATGAACTTGCAACAACATTTAATTTAAAAGTTCCGTTCACCACGTACTATGGCCTAGTTAATGCAATCCCAAAAATTTAGAAAACTATTCTGAAAAACCCTACTCTGAACGACACACATGATACCACTGTCAACACCTTAAAAACCAGTTCTATTTACTCCGCTCTTTTAAACACCATCTTCGTTCCTCCCACTGCCGAACCCAAAATTATACGCCACGGATTTACTGAAAATTCCATCCAGAAAGTCTATCTTATGCCATTTGCAGTCACCAATGAAGTAAAAATAATAATGTTTCAGTATAAAGTCATCCACAACGTGCTTCCAACCAGTGCTACACTTTATCGAGACGGCATTTCAGGAAGCCCCATATGCAACTTATGCAACACAGAAGAACAAACGTTGCATCACCTGCTAATAAACTGTTCAGTAACAATCGATTTCTGGGTTCAGTTTCAAGAATGGTGGTACCAAAAAGCAAATGAAACAATAGCATTATCCACAAGCCATATACTCTACGGCTGGCATGATATGACAAAGCATTGGCAAGTCCTAAATTATTGTTTACTAATAGCCAAATATTGCATTTTCTGCACAAGCCTTCGCGGCGATGTTTCAGATTTTCAAACCTTTTTTTCGTTCATTACCAGAAAACTTGAAATTCTTAAAGAAACAGCAGTTGCTAAAAAAACACTCCCGAAATTTCATCGGACGCGGAATTTTTCACTTTAATTTTACATGCTGCTGCTGTTGTTGTTGTTGTTTTGTTGTTGTTGTTTTTTATTATCTGTAAGAATAAGAGCAATGTTACTAACCAACCCTAATTTAACTTAGTAGCTGTATTGTAATGTATGTATTCTTACTAGTGCATGTATAAACAGTTTAAGTATAAGTAGTGCAAGTTACAATTGCGCAAGTGTAAACGACAGTATAGTATACGTATTAGTATTGTGTGTAGTGTAAATGTTGCGTCCTGTAAATAAAAGTATAAACAAAAAAAAATAAGCATAACGCGACATACGCAAGCGTAGAAGAATGGGAGATGCTACTAGCTGAGGAAATCGATTGTTTGACACTGTTTTGATAATTTCGCAAAAGGTATAACTGTCAATACAAACGCAAATATTTTTATATGGTACTCACCACTACTCACACCAACTGCCACTGTTACATCCTTCCAAGCTATCTTTGAAATCAGGGGAAGCTTTATCATACAACACTGGGTAATTTCTTACAGCCTCCGCAAGGCGCTCACAAGCATAAGCATAAGCACAAAGGCGCTTAAGCTTGCGTCGCACCGGCTCACATCTAGGTTTCTTGCGAATTGCGCTTATGCTTGTGCTTATGCTTGCATCGTACATGTAAACCAGCCTTTAGTGGGAAAAATACTCGCGACACTTACCTTATCTTGCTCACTTCTGCCATTCACTGCTTGCCGAGAAACTGAACTCAAACCTGGATCTTTCTTTGCAACGGTAGCGCATTTATATAATCCAGCGACCGGAATGAAATACATCTGCGCTAAAGTATCAAATCATCATTCGGGAATTATGCGCGGAAAGGAAACCAAAAGAGGTAACGTGGCACTTAATATGTTTTAATTAACTTAACCACTAGAAACATCTCCTGCAATGCAGTGACTTCAATTATTCAACTTGTAATTATGAGTTGCGTACTTACAAGGTGGGAACTACCACATTCGATCTTTCTCGTCAGCCTATCTCGCTCTTGAAAAGTGTGTTCGGCCAGCCGGTTATAAAAAGAAATATTTGGAAATTTATTAATAATATAAACTGGCCCAGTATGCCCTTTCCAGTCAATACCATTTCCAGAGATCACCTATATAGCTACCATCCTAAAGCTGATTCGTGATAAAGAAATCGGATTAAGACTCGAAAACACCTGAGAAAACACAGTAAGAACAATCAGATGGACATGGATCAATTACAACAATTGTGTGGCTGGAATGTACTGGTTGATTTCCCAACGCGTGGCGTTTCACACTTAGTTAAGGATCCTCAATTTTTCTTGCCAAGATCTTTGAAGATCTTATCTTTAAGGACCTTTAAGGATCCTCAAGGGTCAAGGAGTTTTGCCAAGATCCTCGAGGATCTTCAATAGTCTTGCCAAAGATCGCTAAGCATCCTTTGCAGATCTTGCCAAGAACCCTTGCCAAAGATCTTTGAGGATCTTCAAGGATCCTTCGCAGATGTTTCCAAGATCTTTGAGGATCTTCAATCTTCAAGGTTCTTAAGAGAAGCCGCCCGAATATTTCGCGAATCGAAAATCAGTGGCGAAAAATCGAATTTTTTTTATTTTGCCAAAACATCCCTCTCTGTGAACTAGTTTCGAAAAAAATATTTTAAAGTTCCAGCGATTTTTTTTCCAGCTGAAATTTTAAAAAGTTTGAAAATTCGTTAAAATAGACGTTTTCCCCTTGGCGAAACGGTCAAATCGTCACGCAACTTTAGGAAGATGTTGGCAGCGCTAAGCAAGTCCATTCACCATCAAATTTTGCACAATAATTATAATATCAATGCACAATAAAAGGATATAAAACTTTTCTTGTAATTCTCTTTAGTATGGGTTTTATTGTCGTTTTTATAAAGGTGTATTTTGTAAGTCTTTTTGGGAGACAAAATGAAGGCTAACTTTGACCGGTTTAAACGACACCTGGTACCTAATATTTCGACATCAAAACCATATCAGACGAGAGCTCATTTATCAAACTATATACCTGGAAAGTTTGGTCGTTGGAAATTAAGGTATCATGGTAGGTGGATTTTGACGAAAAATAGAAAAAAATTTTTTTTTGCTGTTCAAATTGAGAAGACTGAGATAAATATTTTGCAAAAAGAATGGGAAAAAAAGCTTTTTTACTTTTTAAGATAAACAGAAAAACTATTTTTGAATCTCATTAACCGCTGACGGTGCGTTGACAATTTCCTGTCATCTCTTATTAAAATTTACCTTCGGTTGTCACCTGTAACGCGAATGCGGTGTGATGGTTCATTTGAACGAAAGAGATGTGCACGCGAACTGTTCTTGATCCGGTTGTTTTTGTCGCTAGTTGGCTTTTGTTCTTGACAAGCTTAGCTTTTGAAGTTCTTAATGTCCGGACGAAAACGCAAGAAAACGTCTTGTCTGTTTGCGTCTTCGAAGAAGCCGAAGAAGCGAAAATCTGGAATCAAGGAATCTTGTGTGGAACAAGCAAGATCTTTGGCTCTGAGCGACCGTGGGTCGTACTACAGTCAAGACGAATGGTTATTGGAGGGCACTAGTCCCGCCAATAAAGCCGTAGAGCAACCTACAACAAGTGCTAGTCGCACGAAAATATCGCTAGAGAACGAACTGGTTTTCGTGCCAGAATTGAAGACGTCTGTTTAATTCAAGTTGTCATAAGCCATTGTTGTTGTAAACTGACCCGTGCCGACATCTGTCAATGCGTCATTAAATCTTCTTACATGCTGGGATTTTTAACACCTAATCACAGAAATCTCATAAAACGTTTTTCGTCTTTTTCTCGATAACATAAAACTGCATACAAGGGGGAACATTTTTTGTTCGTTTACGTGCGCCTTCCGACGGAATTAGCTGAAAATCGGCAGCCATTTTCAAGGATACTTTGTTCGAAAAACCGTGTCGGGCTTTGTTTAATTTCGCTTCCGTTTCCGAGTTACGGCCTCTTTTGTACAAAGGAACGTCCGCATGGACAATATCAAACTTTAGGAGGTTGTAAAAAAAACACCAAACCGCATCTGGAAAATCGCAGACACGGTTTTTGAGGGTGATGTGTGAGAAAACATTTCCGATATTAATCGCGCCGATCCGATAATTCACGCGCGGAAACGAACCAATTTAAGCGAAGCAGTGTTTCTGGGCATTTCTTTTAATATCACTGCAACACTGACTTTTTAGAAAATTTCAAAGATATGATTGTACTGTATAACTATTAAGCTTTCAGAAAATGTATAGGTTGATGAGGTTTTCTTTCAAAGCGTCAGCGTAAGGGCGCGATTTCCAAACACTGTCAATCCACCTACCATGACACCTTAAGTCTCGTCTCGGTAGTTAAATAAAACGTGATGCCACTCAAGCGCCATGTAAGCGTGCAGAATTCGATGTTCATTTCAAGCTAATTATAGAGTCGGTTCGTCGAAAATACACAGAAACTATGAGGGGACGCAGCGGACCTTTACTGTAAGTATCGTTTCACGCAAAGAATTTTTCTTGTGGTCGGTGAAGGCGTCATAATCTGTAACACTGTGACGTTCATCTGTCAACTGTCCTGTCTGTGGCATCTGGAAAAAAGTATTTCTTGGAATAATATATTGTTGTAGTTTCGTATTTTACCTTAAAGCAATGGTTTTTTGTTTCACAAAGGACAAAGGTTCTTTATTGTACCCTTGGTCAGACCAGAACTCCAGAACGCATTGTTATGGCGCCGAGGAAGGGCTTTACTCCTTTCACTCGGGTAATCAATCCAGAGTTACTTTGTCCGGAAAAAAAATTGGTATGTGCTAAGTAGGGGCATTTGTGCTATGAGCCCGAACCAGTTTTTTAAAAGAAGCGTGGTAGTTACTACAGTCGAACCCCGCTATTTCGAAGTCCCAAGGGAAATGGAAAAAAGTTCGAAATAGCGGGGTTTCGAAATAACCGGGGAAGCGTAAAATTCGTAACAGTGAATCATCTTTTAATAAAATACAGTACATTATAAAGAGTTCGAAATAGCGGGGTTCGGCTGTAGTTTTCCAGAGGAGTTTGTTCAAGCAGAAATGGACTCATTGCGGCTTGCGAATGGAAGTCCGTATCACGGAAAAGCTTCTTCCGAACGCGAAACTGTAGCGTCATCGGTCGGATCGCTAGCAGTGATACTACGACAAAATTTAGACAAAAGTACCCTTAAGGAGGATGGAACACTCAGTCAGTTAAAAAAGCTTGTCAACGCTATTGATTTTAGCGAATGCGCTCGGGAAGCTAGTCACGACAGCGATCGTCCTCGAGCTGCGCTCCGTTTGGCGATGCCCTCTACACAAGTGCTTGATGCCAGCAACGAGATAACTTCTGCAAATCCCGTTCAGATAGATGCAAAGGAGTAATCAGAGGACACCGTCATCCAGCGGCCTTGCAATGCTGGTCAAAAGCTCAGCAAATTTAAAAGAAATTTGCGAAAACACTGACATCGATACACCAGAAAAGGCCATGATGGTAGAGAAACAAGGAAACGTCATGATCGGCGATATCAATGAAGTGTGTACTAGGCACAGAGAATCGCTGTCAACAGTGCTTTCATTTTGTAGACAATACACAGGCACACTTAAACAATCTTGAAGTTGTGGTAAGTAGTAATGAGCAAAAGAGAAAAAAAATACAAGGGTACACTGTCCATTTTCAGAAGCTGTACCTTTTCTCAAGCATTGTATTACTTGAAATTTTGATCCCTCTTAGTTCTTATACAAGTGGTACTTACTGTTCCCAGACCAACTAAGCGCACTCCGACGAATCATCTGGGTGCCGAAGGCCTTATACATGTAACAGGACTAAAACTGATAAGGAAGCTTAAAAGAATAATAAAATGCATGTGTCAAATTAGTATTCAACTGAATAACAGTCATTGTGCTGGATACCGGCAGTTTCATATGCTTAGAGTGCTTCTCCTTTACATCAAAATACTAAGTTTTAACAAGCATACTTTTATGTTACATCAAACTGTTTGAGGTGTGTCACCCGCCAGTTCTGATGATAAAAACAGTTAGTTTAGTGCAAACTGGCAAAAACGATTAGTATACTTTTATGTTACATCAAACTGTTTGAGGTGTGCCACCCGCCAGTTCTGATGATAAATACAAAGTTAAGTGCAAACTGGCAAAAATGATTACTATACTTTTATGTTACATTGATCTGTTTGAGGCGTGCCACCTGCCAGTTCTGATGACAAAGTTAAGTGCAAGCTGGCAAAATGTGGGTTTATTTTGTCATTGGGGATTGTTCCAAGAGGATTTTCACTACATAATTATCCTGATTTTCTCGTTTCTTACAAACCGACATTTCTAAAATCCCAATTCAACCTGAATATTGCTCTCAACTACTATAATTATTAATAAATTATCTGCAAAACACTGTCAACATTTGAATAAATTTGAATAAGAAGAAGCATTTTAGAATCCAACAGATTAATAAATATTACAAGTTTGTGATAAATATTATTACATGCTAACTACTAAACCACCACAACACAAACCTATATATTAGACTACATAGGCGTAACGTGTATAAATTGAAAGCAACTCTTTCACAGCCATCAGTTGAATCAGTGTAGGCGCTAAAATAATTAAGTCTATTGTCTTTATTTTGTTCTACGTCTTGTTTGTTTGTCCTTTGTTTTACTCAGGTTGTTTTCGTACTCGACAGTTTTAATTTGCATATTGTTATATATGGATGTATACTCGTTAACTCGCTAGTGCAGTTCCGTTCGCTCCTCATGTTCGTCCACCTTCCACGTTATCGTCACATTCGTCTTGTAAGTATTTTCGCTGCTTTTTCGGTCTTCTTCTTCTATGCACCTAGCTGTTTTCTTATATCACCTTCATTTATCTCTGTTTGTAATATCTTATTTTTTCAGTTACCTTATTCGCTTATTCATGTTCAAATAAAGTTTCTCTTGGTTCAAGTCAAGTCAGTGGATACGAGTCAATGACGTTTGCGACGACATTTGTAAAAGACGAATCTGTTGGTGTTGGCGTTCGTTGAGATGTCTCAAGTTAAAGAAGAACCTGTATTTTCGCCTGGGGAAAGCACTCAACCCATTTATTCTGGCAAGCGTGTCCGGTCAAGTACACGTGTTCGAAGACGTAATGTTACGCTGGATACTGAAGGAGTTCGCGAAGAAAGGATTCGACTTCTTAGGAACAGAAGACGAAGTATATTGTCGAGTATAACAGCTAAACGGAGAGAATCGATAACCTCTTAAACGATGTCAATAATTTGGATCCAGTCAGAGTGAAGTTAGCTGAATTGACTCAGTTCTTTCAGAATTTCGTCGAGGCCAAAATGCCTATCACAGCCAGTTGGAGGACGAAACTCGAAAGGAAGAATCTAATGCCTTTTTTGATGAGATTGAGGCAAGTTCGAACTTTTTCTGTGATACTGTTAATCATTGGTTGCTGGTGACGGAGGTGAAGTTAAATGATACGAACATTACGCCGGATGACAGTGTTTCTCAAGTCATTCCTAGGGATCTTCATCAACGCGAAAGTTCCTATGCTTCTGGTTTTAGCAGAGCGTCAAAGGCGAGTTCAATATCTACTGCGCGAGTTAAAGAGGCAGCTAAAATAGCGGAAATTTAAGCCGAAGCACAAGCGTTAAGACAGCGTCAGCAACTGCACGAGACTGCTGAACTTTGCCTTAAAAGGCAACAATACGAGCTGCAATTAAAGAGGGATGAATTGGAGCTGGAAATTGAATATGCCAAAGCTGTAGCCAGAGAGAAAGCCTATGCTAAAGCAGAATCCAGTCGCCTTGCTCCTAGCGATGTGAAGAGTCTCTCTCATTCTTGTGCTCCACTCTCAGCTCCCGATTCTAAAGTTCGACCAGATAATTTCACTGCGCAGAAGGATTCGTACGACCGTAGAAGTGTTACAAGTAGTTCAAGTCAGAAGTCTGGACTCAGTGATCAAGCTTATCAGATACTCTCCCAACAGAATCGCGTTATGGAAGAATTTGTCAAGCAGCAACAGAGAAACACACTGCCTAGAAGACGTGTACCTGTGTTTGATGGTAATCCACTGGAATACTGTACGTTTATTCGCGCTTTTGAGACGGTGATCGAGGCCAAAGAACCCGATTACACTGTTAGACTCTATTATCTTGAGCAACATACGTCTGGTAGACCTCAAGAAATTGTGCGCAGCTGTTTCTATATGGATCCTAAAGAAGGATACCTAAAGGCTAAGAAGCTCTTAGAAAGAAGATTTGGCCAGAAGCATAAGATCGCAATGTCATGCCTCGACCAGGTGACGAATGGACCCCGCATTAAGGCTGATGATGCAGAAGCTCTGGAAGGATTTTCCATTCTGTTGTCAAGTTGTACGAACACTCTTAGATCCATTGGTTACTCAAGCAAATTAGAAGGCCCCGATAACATGCGGAAGATCATTGATAGACTCCCTCCTATTTTGCAAGTCAAATGGCGGGAGATCGCCGACAGTATCCTGAACGTATAAGGACGAGAAGTCTGTATTGAGGATATCTCGAATTTTGTGGAAGGCAAATCAAGATCCTTAAATAATCCGATCTTCGGCAAATTACCCTACCAGGAGAAGGAAGTGAAAGGTAATAAAGAGAAGAGGTCTATGCCCAGAATCGACAAGCCCAGATCGAAGCATCTAAGTTTATGTACCTTCTCCGAGAACGCTGAAAGTGAAGCTCCACCTTCTTCCGTGCCTTTGCGTGACAAGTTGGTTTCCACTGTTGTCACTATTACGTGCCTCTTTTGTCAGGAAAATCACCACCTGGCTGACTGTCCCAATTTTGCCAAATCGACAAATCAAGAACGACTTGATTTCGCGATGAAATGGAGATTATGCTTTGCCTGTTTACGAAGAGGTCATCAGTCCAAAGAATGTTACAGGAAAAAACCGTGTAATCTTTGCGGTGGACGACATGCCACAGTTATGCACGTGCACCCCAAACCTGAGCCACTAGTTGGGAGAAGTGAGAACCGTTCCCAGGAGAACACCACCCCTAGCAACCTGGTGCGGAGAAACACAGTGCAAGAACGCTCCGAGCACTTTTCTGGTCTTACATCAGGGGCTGGTTCCGTTATGGCATTACCCATTGTTCCTGTGAAGATTAAAGTTAAAGGAAATCCTTGTTGCACCGTAACCTATGCACTTTTGGATAACGGTTCTGACTCCACGTTCTGCTCTCTCAGCCTTCTAGAGCGCCTTGGAATCAGTGGCAGAAAAACTAGACTTAAACTAACTACCTTGGGTAGAAGTGAAGAAATCGATAGTATGATCGTCAAGGATTTGGAAGTCTCGGATTTGGATGATAATGTTGTCATTCCCTTACATGAAGTGCTATCCAGGCCGGCTATACCAGTTGCCAAGGATGAGATCCCAAAGCAAGAAGATGTCGAACGATGGTCACATTTACGGGATCATGTTCGTTTACCGGAGTTGGACTCCCAAGTGGAATTATTAATTGGAGCCAACGTTCCCGAAGCCCTCCAGCTTAAAGAAGTTATCCCAGCTGTTGAAGAGGTCCATACGCGACGAGAGTACACCTTGGCTGGGCCATTAATGGTCCGATCGGTCGGAAACTAAGGAATGTACAATCTTGTTTCCTCGTGAAAGGCTCCGTGGCAGCTCATCCTATGTGTGTGGCCTGTGTTGACTTTGTCGATACATCCCTCAACGATGACGTATGTATGTCGAGAGATGATTTGAAATTCATGAACATCGTTAAAGATTCTGTTACACAGTGCGAGGATGACCATTATCAGATTTCACTTCCGCTGAAGAATCCGTCCTTGAAGATGCCGAAGAATAGAGTTCTAGCAGAACGCAGAATTCTACCTCTCAAACGTAGGTTCTCCAAAGATAGAAAGTTTCGAGAAGATTACGTTATTTCACTTGAAAGTGTGATCAAAGATGGCTTCGCTGAAAAGGTTCCCCGCAATGGTCTCAGAAGATCAGATGGCAAGATTTGGTATATACCTCATCACGGTGTGTACCATGACAAGAAACCTGAGAAGCTTCGAGTTGTTTTTGACTGTTCTGCACAATTCCATGGAACTTCTCTGAATGATGAACTTCTTCAGGGTCCGAACTTGACTAACAATTTAGTAGGAGTGTTGATTCGTTTCCGTCAAGACCCAGTTGCGGTGATGGGAGACATACAATCAATGTTCCATCAAGTACGTGTTCCGAAGCCAGATCGTGACCTTCTCCGTTTCCTTTGGTGGCCTCAGGGCAACTGTGATCAAGATTTAGAAGAGTACAGAATGACCGTTCATCTTTTTGGCGCGGTATCGTCTCCCAGTTGTGCGAACTTTGCCATACGCAAAAATGCTGAAGATCACAGACACGAGTTTCCCTCTGACGTTGTCAGCACCGTCATGAGAAATTTCTACGTCGATGACTGTCTGAAATCTTTACCCTCAAGCGATGTAGCAATTAAGCACGTGAACAGCCTAAGGAAGCTTATGTTTAAAGGAGGCTTTCGTTTGACCAAATGGGTCATGGCCAGAAATCTCGGACATCACATTTCGTGCGACTTACATTCACGCTGTCGCGTAATGGCCTTAACCGCTGATTTCAGCAGTGACCTCCGGGCTCGTATTTTTAGGACAGATCGAGGGGTGAAATACAAATATGTTTATCGTGAAATGAACGCCGCTGGCTGAAGGTATTGCCAAAACGAGCAATGACCGACAAAATCCACGAAAAATGCTATCGAACGATGCTTTTTGAGGGACATTTGAGGCATATTTGGCCGAGATATCGCTTGTTGAACTCCGAGCACGAACTTCCAGTTTACATGTATTGTACATTGCAGCTTTACTTTTTTTTTTAGTATCGAAATGGAACGGGTTAGTTTTCTTGAATCTCCTCAAGAATCACGTTGTTTTTAATACCAAATATGCAGGATTTGCGTGCGAGAATACGGAGCTAAGAGCGGGACTTTGTTGTCTTCTTCTTCATCGGACGAACGTGGATCTGCGTGACATGTCGACCTTTCCGTGATCTTATTTCATTTTGTACGGTTTTTAGCAGCCGAAAAGCAAGGTACGTTTACAAGCTGAAGATCAGTTTTTTCATTTTTCAAATAGCGATTTAACTGTATTGTACGACTCGATTTTGGCAAATTACATAGCGACTTTAGATTTCTAATTATTTGCTATCAAATATGCTATCTTCGCTTCTTTTTTCACGGATTTACAAGGGTTTGACTGGATCTGAAGTTGCAAATTGACATCGTTCCGAAAGCAAGGTATGGAATTCGTTTTTCCGGTAGATTTTTTAACCACAATATCGCTGAAATGTCTTGGAATAATGCTCGATTTTGGCAAATGGAAAAAAGGTATTAATTGTGCTTGTATTTTCTGTAACTCCATCGCCTCTCATATAAAGCTTTGTAATTTCGTCCGCCATTTTTGTTATCGATTGGGAAACGCCGCTACTGCCGTGCGGGCTCAAATGTCCGAAATTTCTGGCCATGTAAGCAACGACCGAAGTGTCCTGGATTCAATTCCGATTCATGACAGAGCGAAGGATGTCAAAGAACTTGACCTCTCCAAAGACGCACTTCCCAGTGAAAGAGCCTTGGGTGTATCGTGGTTCGTAGAGAAAGATACGTTTACCTTCAAAATTTGTGCGAAGAAGCGACCATGTACCAGGCGCGGGTTACTTTCTGTCGTTAGTTCCATTTATGATCCGCTTGGAATGGCAGTGCCCTTCTCTTTGCCTGCGAAAGTGCTTCTCCAAGATTTGTGCAGAAAGGGCCTTGGTTGGGATGACGAGATTCCCAGTGACTACCTGTCTCGTTGGCTTACCTGGCTAGATGATTTGCCGAAGCTTTCTGAATTTTCCGTCGACAGATGTATCAAGAATCCCGATTTTGGAAGAATCGTATCTAGCCAAATCCACCATTTCTGCGACGCTTCTCAGTCAGCATATGGAGCAGTTTCCTATCTTCGTTTGATCAATTTTGATGACCGGATTCATTGTTCTTTCCTTATCGGGAAGTCTCGCCTCACCCCCTTGAAACCGACGTCCATTCCAAGATTGGAGTTAGCAGCTGCCACAGTATCCATTCGCTTAAACAAGATGCTGAAAGCAGAGCTAGAGATCCCCGTCGACACAATCACTTTCTGGACGGATAGCATGACTGTGATACGCTATATCAAGAATGAATCAAAGCGTTTTCATACCTACGCCTCTAACCGTGTCACCTTCATCAGAGATGATTCTAGTCCTTCACAATGGAGACATATTGATACTAAATCTAATCCCGCCGATGATGCAACAAGAGGAGCCAATGCAGAGGTCTTCATTAGAAATGACCGTTGGATAAAGGGGCCGGCATTCCTCTTCAGGCCAGAATCTGAGTGGGCGATTCCCTCTGAAGCCATTACAGAATTATCCGATGATGATCCTGAAGTTAAACGCGAACCATCGTCGTTTTCCGTTAAAGTGTGTGAAGCCTACACGAGTTTCGTTTTTATTGTCGAACGGTTCTCGTCCTGGCTTAAGCTGCTGAAGTTTATCGCCCTTTGCCTCCGCTGCCAGAAGAGATTTGTCATGAGGAGAAGACATGGTGTCCTGAACATTTCCGAACAGCCTGCACGCAGACCGGTAATCCTCCCAGAATTGGAAAGTGCTGAAAGGGAAATCATCAAATTCAATCAACAAATCGCATTTGTAGAAGAAATTGAAGCCTTAAAGAAAGCGCTTCCTGTCAAGAAGTCGAGTCCACTTGTCAAGTTGGATCCAATCCTAGTTCAAGGCCTCCTCCGCGTTGGTGGGCGTCTAAGCAGAGCAACCTTATCAGAAGACTCTAAACATCAAATCATCATTCCCAAAGATTCCTACCTCGCTCGCCTTTTAATATACCATTTCCACGAAAGAAGTTGTCACTCCGGCAGAGAATACGTTTTGGCCCCCCTGCGCGAGAGATTTTGGTTAATTCGTGCCAATTCCACAGTAAGAAGCGTTCTATCATCTTGCCTGTCTTGTAAAAGGAGACAAAGTCCTGCTGGTGAACAAAAGATGGCAGATTTACCGCCGCCAAGAATCACCCCTGATCAACCTCCCTTTACGTGTGTGGGGATCGATTACTTTGGCCCCTTTTTTGTACGTCACAAGAGCAGCCTGGTCAAACGCTACGGTGTTCTCTTTACTTGTTTAACTCTGCGTGCTGTTCATTTGGAGATTTCTCACTCTTTGGACACCGACTCTTTCATCCTTGCCCTCGGACGTTTTATTACCCGAAGAGGACAAGTTAAAGAGATTCGTTCAGACAATGGCACCAATCTCGTTGCAGGCGAAAAGGAGCTACGTACCATGATTCAAAGTTGGAATCAAGTTAAGATTCACGAAAGTCTTCTTCAGAAAGGAATAAAGTGGATCTTCAACCCTCCCACAGCCTCTGACCACGGCGGCGTATGGGAAAGGCTCATTAAATCTACCCGGAGAATTCTCGGTGGCTTAGTAAAAGAGCAGACCCTTGACGACGAAAGCCTACAAACCCTAATGTGCGAAGCAGAAAGCATCATCAACGGAAGACCATTAACAAAGGTCTCTGACGATCCAAAGGACATGGAGCCTCTAACACCAAACCATTTGCTGTTACTTCGCCAAAACTCTCCTCTCCCTCCTGGTTTATTTGTGAAGAACGACATGTTTTCAAAACGAAGATGGCGACAAGTACAATATCTCGTGGATCTCTTCTGGAAACGTTGGAAGAAAGAATACCTGCCACTACTTCAAGAAAGGCAGAAGTGCTTTCGTCCCAGAAAGAATTTTGCCGTTGGAGATACCATTATGGTGATTGATGAGTCCTCACCAAGGAATGTCTGGCCTATTGGTGTGATCGTTGAAGTTTATCCCGACAAGCAGGGCCTCGTCCGTTGTGTGAAAGTCAAAACGAAGAATTCAACTTTGAATCGCCCCTTTAGTAAACTATGCCTTTTGGAATCCACTGATACTTGACTTACCTTCCTTGGGATTCCAAGATTTAGATTAGAGCTTATTGCCGTTGAATGACATTAAGACATTGTTTGGAGATCTAGAAACTCATCGCGTGGGGAGAATAGAGTGACATTGCCCTTTTTTCTCTTTAATGCCCATAAATTTGTTGCAGATTTTATTTGCGCCTGTTTCATGTTTGAACATTTGTAAACGCAAAGTTTATGCCTTTGCATTTAAGGGGCCGGAATGTAGGCGCTAAAATAATTAAGTCTATTGTCTTTATTTTGTTCTACGTCTTGTTTGTTTGTCCTTTGTTTTACTCAGGTTGTTTTCGTACTCGACAGTTTTAATTTGCATATTGTTATATATGGATGTATACTCGTTAACTCGCTAGTGCAGTTCCGTTCGCTCCTCATGTTCGTCAAGTTCTTCCACCTTCCACGTTATCGTCACATTCGTCTTGTAAGTATTTTCGCTGCTTTTTCGGTCTTTCTTCTATGCACCTAGCTGTTTTCTTATATCACCTTCATTTATCTCTGTTTGTAATATCTTATTTTTTCAGTTACCTTATTCGCTTATTCATGTTAAAATAAAGTTTCTCTTGGTTCAAGTCAAGTCAGTGGATACGAGTCAATGACGTTTGCGACGACAATCAGGTTGACTCTTTTTAAAAAGCGTGAGAAAAAGAGCAATTAATTCTCAAAAACATTACTGAAATATACATGTATGTGCTATTAAAATGTTTGCATGTAAATACCTTCCAATGTTGATACCACAACCCAACTTTTCCGCCCCGTGCTGTTTGCAACATCAGAGCTCCTCTTGAAAAGGGTTTTCGCGGTTGCCTGACATTGCTCGGGAAACAGTTGCTTCTGGAAGAGGAGAAGAACGCTTCTTTTGATCCGTCCTTGTATCACACGTTGGTGTATTTGGTTTTTCATTTCCTTCTCCGCGCCTTCTTACGGCTAGCTTGGCTGCTCTTCGCCGCTCCCGCTTTCTTTTTCTTTGCACGAGAGTAAGTGACCCGCACTCGCTTCAAATTCTGCTTTTGCGAATTACATTCACTGGCGGAGTCCGCCATCTCGCTGTGCGTCTAAAATATATTCACTCGGCGTCATTGTTTTTCAACTCACGATCTAATTTCACAAGGCGTTTTTATTTATCATGAGTGAATCAATATGTTCTACCCTTCTGGTTCATTTCTAAAACAACGACAACTTCCATGACATTAAAACAGATTATGACGCCTTGCCGGTCTCAGAGGAAAAGAAACCCAGTGGGCGTTAAGTTGAGGTATGTCAGGAATGCTAGGAAATTTTACTAGCATTCCTTTGCAGTACTTACAGCACACGTCTGCTGCGTCCCCTGAGTGAGTGATGAAATGCCCATTAAACGGCGTCAGCACCGTTATGTTTCTTCTGTTAAGCTGTGAATGTAAAGCATAGTAGTTTTTAATCTTTTACAGTAATCTTTCTTAATCACGTTTTAAGTGCCAGCGTGTCTCTTAACACATGTTAACACGGCTGATGGGATTCAGGTCCGTTCTCGCTGGACGCTTTACTTCACCGTCACAGTTCTAGCGTTTCGTTAGTACCAGGTCGAAAAAAAGAAATCTGCTGTAGAAAGCAGAATCTTGTCTACCAGCACGTATGCACTTATGTCCGTATGTACTTATTAAAACCTACAAAACTTTTCTGCAAAACAGCCGGAAATAGTATGCAAGGTAAATGGTTACCTAACGAGATACATTTTAAAAAGGGCAAATTTCTCGTGTGATTTGTAAGCTAGTATCGGCTTTATAATTTGCGAGCCTTGTTTCGCCGATTACCAATCGCCCGCCATTGGTATTTTGCGAAACAAGCGACCTGGCGAGGACAGTTTCCGCGGGAGGGAATAATTCTTAGTGCCATTAATTAACGTTAACTCTTGCATGTGTAATAAATTCCTTTTCGTCTTGTTTCGTTTCGTTTCGTTTCGCTGAATATCGTAAGCTAGCACGGCAGAGTTTGTCGAACTTAATTCCTTGCCTAACTTAATTTAAAAGTTTGATTCAGACGCCGTGCTTCTACCGTGCTTTCGTCGAGGAACTTAGTTTCTGAGTTTAGTTTGGCAACGTTACATACTGACTCGCTCTGCCAAGCATTCGCTGAAGGATGCTACAGTTTTCAATTAGACATCGGCCATTATGATCAAATTAATGCTCGTTCAAAAATGTGTTTTGACGATCAGTAATAGATTTGATCACTTGGGGCCCATCTCAAATTGATTTTCACACAAATAATTCTCGGAAAATTCTTTAAAAAATGTGATGATAGTTTCCTTGACGGAGTTTTATATTGTTATTTCATCCGAGATTTTTAAAGCAGAAATAAAAGGAATTTGGGGCGATTCTTTGTTGACCTGAACATGTAAGCGACACGGATTAGGTCACGCACAGGTCAATAAACTTGATAAATTGCATACGTTGTCTACATCATGAATGCTGTGAATGATCCAAATAGCTTTCTTTTTCTTGATTTAAGCACGAAGATTTTTGTGTATATTTGATAAGAAGCAACTCAACACATCATTAATTCAAGTGTAAGTAGTAAGGGCGTTTTAGCCCGGCAGGTTTCTTTTGCAGGTCACAGGTCACAGGTTGCAGGTTGCAGGTCACAGGTCACAGGTCACATCAAAATCAAAAAGCAATCAGTAATACTGGCGATGTAAGAGTTACCCGAGATTCCCAAGAGGTTCCATGAACAAAAGTTTCACTGTATAATTTTAATCGGTTAGTACAAAATGCAGACTGCAGACTGCAGACCGGGTACAAAATGCAGACTGAGTTTAAAATGCAGACTGACCAGAAAAACTGCTTTTTTTGCGTCAGAAACGAGATAACATTCCATTTCATAAGTTACCTATTGTCACGCAATAACCTTACAATGTCGTCTCCCATAAATAACACTTTAACTCTCTCTCTCTCTCTTTTTTTCAGAAATGTTATTTTACCGCATGATTCGGTACTGATTTATCTCTAGCTGTGGAAAGATCAAAAGATGTAACGCATGTGAATCCCCCGAGTTTAGTGGCGAAAATTTCGGACATTTGCGAATGTAAATGTTAATAGATTATTTATTGTTTACATGCGAGATTCACGACACTCGTCATTTGCATGCTGAGTAATTCTGCGTATGTTTTGTCTAAACTAATTCTCAAGCTGTCCCAAGTATTTTAAATTATGTTTTTCACTTAAACTGTTTGCCCGTTACAAAATGGTGAATTTGAGCGATTTGGTGGGTTTTGCGTTGACTCTTACTGCACGTTATAAGGAGTCAAGGGTGGAAAATTTTCGACCGCCCAGCGCCAAGCAGATTTTCACCCAGAAATTTGAATCGTCCGGCTTCCAAATCGAACACCAGATAAACTGAAAGGTTGATGCTTCTTCTCGTGGCATTCAATCGAAGATCCATTTAAAATACAAGTGCTAACCGCCAAATAATTTTCCAGAAATACAGCGTCAAAGCGACCAGCATCCGCGGCCGGGATTTCGTGTACTAACAGCAACAGTCACGCTGTTCGCTCCACGCTGATTGGATGCATTCTTTACCATCATCCAATCAGCGTGGAGTAACGGCGTGACAGCGGATGAGCTTTAAGAATGCCACAAACGCAAGTCGTTCGAACGCTAAGTTAACGTAAAATGACTTTCAAAGAGCTTTCAAACATCTAACAAGCAGTTTCGTCAGTTTAACGGAGGGGCGTTTCAGTGAATATCAAAACAGCGTGGTACTAAAAAAAAACGTTTTTCTTGTCAGTCTGCATTTTGTAGTCAGTCTGCAATCCGTAGTCTGCCTTTTGTACCTGGTCTGTATTTTGTACCCGGTCTGCAGTCTGCAGTCTGCATTTTGTACTGACCGATTAAAATTATACAGTGAAACTTTTGCTCATGGAACCTCTTGGGAAACTCGGGTAACTCTTACATCGCCAGTATTACTGATTGCTTTTTGATTTTGATATGACCTGTGACTTGTGACCTGCAACCGGTGACCTGTGACCTGTGACCTGCAAAAGAAACCTGCCGGTTTTAGCCAACATTGTTTTCGAAATTGTTCTGAAGTTTGTAAATCCCATCAGCCGTGTTAACATGTGTTAAGAGACACGCTGGCACTTAAAACGTGATTAAGAAAGATTAAAAGATTAAAAACTACTATGCTTTACATTCACAGCTTAACAGAAGAAACATAACGGTGCTGACGCCGTTTAACGGTCATTTCATTTTTTCTGTGTATTTTCGACGAACCGACTCTATAATTAACTTGAAATGAACATCGAATTCTGCACGCTTACATGGCGCTTGAGTGGCATCACGTTTTATTTAACTACCGAGACGAGACTTAATTTCCAACGACCAAGGTATATAGTTTGATAAATGAGCTCTCGTCTGATATGGTTTTGATGTCGAAATATTAGGTACCAGGTGTCGTTTAAACCGGTCAAAGTTAGCCTTCATTTTGTCTCCCAAAAAGACTTACAAAATACACCTTTATAAAAACGACGATAAAACCCATACTAAAGAGAATTACAAGAAAATTTTTATATCCTTTTATTGTGCATTGATATTATAATTATTGTGCAAAATTTGATGGTGAATGGACTTGCTTAGCGCTGCCAACATCTTCCTAAAGTTGCGTGACGATTTGACCGTTTCGCCAAGGGGAAAACGGCTATTTTAACGAATTTTCAAACTTTTTAAAATTTCAGCTGGAAAAAAAATCGCTGGAACTTTAAAATATTTTTTTCGAAACTAGTTCACAGAGAGGGATGTTTTGGCAAAATAAAAAAAATTCGATTTTTCGCCACTGATTTTCGATTCTCGAAATATTCGGGCGGCTTCTCTTAAACATCTACATCCGGCCACATCTACATGATTTCAGCACTCGGCAAAGTCCCACTTATGGCTGTTATGCGTGTGGCCTCATACACCATAAAGGTCGCCACACACGAGGGGACTAGTCCCTGCGACCAGTCCCTGCGACTAGTCCCTTGAAGAGTTTACACGAAGGGACTGGTCGCAGGGACTAGTCCCATCGTGTGTGCCGACGAAGGGTTTTGAGGGACTAGTCGCAGGGACTTGTCCCACAAATTCAA
This sequence comes from Galaxea fascicularis, assembly GCA_948470475.1. NCBI lineage: Eukaryota > Metazoa > Cnidaria > Anthozoa > Scleractinia > Euphylliidae > Galaxea > Galaxea fascicularis. The sequence goes on along the minus strand of OX419341.1, from coordinate 23,919,897 downwards.
ACCAGTTTGAATTCGTGGGACAAGTCGCAGGGACTAAAATTTGGTCCCTGGGACTAGATTTTCTGTCAAAAATGACTAGTTCACACGATGGGACTAGTCCCCGCGACTTGTTTCAGGGACTAGTCGCAGGGACTAGTCCCCTCGTGTGCGCCGACCTTAAGACTTTTTTGGGATATCATCACGTCAAGCCGGCCACTTGCTGAATAGAACAGGTCAGCACTAGGGGTTGTCACAGCCAGGGTTCTTTACGTCCCTAGTGGTTCTTTCACGTCCCACAGAATTAATTGTGAAGAGTTGTGATACGGGGGTTGTTTACCATTTACATGGGAAAACCGGTTGGTCGACGGTTTGTACAAATGGTAAGCAAAAATCCCCAATGAAAAATTCCGTTCAGGACTGGCGTGTACCATTTTTCCTGTGAAGTTTCCGTTCGGGGAAGAAAAAAAAATAGTCTTCCCATTTATGCACCTATCAATGTTTAGACGGAGAGGGGGGGGTACGGGCAAAGATGCGGCATTTGAACACTACTGTTGTCCCCTCTCTGGGGAATTTGACCACTTTTACTAATTAAAGTTCAAATATTATAAAGGATTGTTAAACTATTTCCAGTCCCAAGGGTCGGGAATTTGACCAAAAAATTGCAAGAAAATTCAAATGACGCACCTTTGCCCGTACCGCCGCCCCCCCCCCCCCCCCCCCACCCCACTCTCCGTCTAAACATTGCTAGGTGCATTACATTCCATCCGAAATTTCCGGATTTTTTAGGTAAATGGTAAACAACCGGGACCTGCGGTTTATCGTCCTTATCCGAGAAGATTAGAAAGCCTAAACAGATGTCATTGGAAGCACTTTCTCCTCGCCGGTCGGTGGTTAAAGGATCCTTTGTTGATCTTGCCAAGATTTTTGAGGATCTTCAAGGATCTTGAATGAACCTTTTCAAGACTTTGTACTACTTTGAACTTCCCAAAATCACAAAAATAGTGGTAAGTGGTTTTCTGGTGATTATGAATTTGTATGTCCCAGAATAAGCGTGCTGCTAAGGATGTACATGCAGTATATAAATGCTAGGTATTATGAACAAAAAATAACATCAGCTTGTCAAAACAAAAAGGATAATTTTATTAAACAATCCCTAACTTAGTATTTAGTTAAGCTTCAGGAATTTGTTTGTACATGAATGTGCATCTACAATGCTAAGTCAAATTCCACCGACTCATTGACTGACACAAGTATAAAGTATAACAACAGAGAGCAGCTGACATTAAATTGCCAGAAAAATTAAATTTAATAAGTTGCTGTTATTTTTAAAATGTTTACATAAATGCCATCCTTTTAAAATAAGGCACAAATTCATCAGAAATTTGAAAAACTTTGATGAATCTTCTTTTATTGATGACTTTAAAACACTACCATTTGGCATCTCCGATCCGGATGAAAAGCTTAAGATATTAAGCTCATTGATCAAGGAATGTATCGATAGGCATGCACCACTAAAATCAACGAAGGTCACTCGACCACATTCCCCGTGGCTTAAAGATCCAGCCATTGCAGAACTCAAGGAACAAAGAGATCGCCTACGACCTGCAGCAAGGGCGACTTTAATAACAAAGAAAATTGGGAAAAGTTCCGTGCGGCCCGTAATCACCTCAGTTAAAGAATTAATTAAGTCGACCAAGAGAAACGTCATGGAAAGAATGTTGTCACATAAGAAATCAAGAGAAGTGTGGAAGCTAGTTCACCGTATCTTACATCCGAGCCCGCAGCGAATAACTATGCAACCGGACAAGCTAAACAATTTCTCTGCGCATGCATCCACGGCCGAACGCACCATTGGCATCAACGCCCATTATGTTGATGATCGCGTCTCAATTATAAAGTTGATTCAATCTCTCCCTGCAAACATTGATAACGGGTTTCAAATCAGGACAGTTACTCTCAAAGAGGTCATCCAAAAGTTGCGTAACATTCGATCTGACTGTTCAACTGGCCCTGATAACATACCTGCAAACATGATTAAAATGGTTGCAGATTATCTGGGGTCTCCACTCACTGATGTCATGAACACCTGCATCAAGAGTTGTACTTTCCTTCCGCTTGGAAGCTCGCGCGTATCTGTGCGATTCCTAAAGGGAACCAAATTAAATCCGAGAAAGACGTACGACCTATATCAATATTACCAGTGCTTTCAAAGGTTTATGAACGACTGATTTTCCGTCAGCTGTCTGATTTTATTGACAAGAACAATGTTCTCACCAGTAACATCTCTTGGATCATTATCAGTATCTGGACAAAGTACCTTGTGTAATTTCTCTAAAAAAAATTAACAAAAAGCCCCTTATGTAATTCATGTCGTTAAAATCGCCAGTTTTATTTCACTGTCATAAAAATACGATACTTCTTAAAATGGCCGATTTTAAGACTTCTTACAATAGCCGATTTTAAGACTCCTTGAAATAGCCGACTTTAAGACTCCTTAAAATTGCCGATTTGGATCATTATCGGTATCTGAGCAAAGTACCTTGTGTAATTTCTCTAAAAAAGTTAACAAAAAGCCCCTTATGTAACTCATGTCGTTAGAATCGCCTGTTTTATTCCACTGTCATAAAATTACGATACCTCTTACAACAGCCGATTTTAAGACTCCTTAAATCGACTTTAAGACTCCTTAAAATTGTCATTAAAATCGCCGATTTTAAGACTTCTTAAAATTGCCGATTTTAACCCTCCGTTAGGACTCCTTAAAATTGCCGATTTTAAGACTCTGTAAAATCGCCGATTTTAAAACTCCTTAAAATTGCTGATTTTAAGCCTATGTTAAAATAGCCGATTTTAAGAGTCCTTAAAATTGCCGATTTAAAGAGTCCTTAAAATAGCCGATTTTAGAACTCCTTGAAATAGCCGATTTTAAGAGTCCTTAAAATAGCCGATTTTAAGAGTCCTCGAAATTGCCGATTTTAAGAGTCCTTAAAATAGCCGATTTTAAGGATCCTTAAAATAGCCGATTTTAAGA
>OX419341.1:23881887-23911887 GCA_948470475.1 Galaxea fascicularis | reverse complement strand
TCTATTACCAATGAGTGATTAAATATCTGCGTGTCCATGGAGTATTTGTTTAATTTTTGGGATTCAGGTGTTTGAATTCTAAAGTTATTCCCAACAAAACATTCCTAACTTACAAAAATTTTGAAAGCTAGATTAATTTGCAAGGCTTGGAATATTTTAAGCCTACACACAGCTGTACATTTACCGGACCTCTGAGTTTTCTTCCCCATGCCAGAAACTGCTCTGGTCTATAAATACCAACTTTAAAGTTGCAGAATTGCCTGCACAACTTTGACATGTTTATGGCTGCTCAGAAAAAATTTAATTTGGCCTTTAAGTCAACCCAAACAGTGCAAACACAATGGCAGGAAATGTTGTGCTCAAGAGGAAAATGTTGGTGAGTGTGAAAACAGTGCAAAGACGTTGCAAAAAGAAATATAATAGGTAACTATAAATCCTTTTAGACTAAAATTTTGATCATACTGATTTCTGTTTTTTTCCTGAGATCATTACAGTGTGCATTTCTACCTATTATTCAAAGACGTGCTACCAAATTTATTCTCCATTTACCCTTTATTACAGAAATATCTTACAAGGAAAGGTTAAGTATGAGCTTTTGGACATGCTACGCATAGTCTGGTCCACCTTAGTCCTTCCGTTGTTCCCGTCGTGCGCGGAAGCGCTAGAACGACTCGAACACCCGCTACTAGATCTCCTATCTTTGTCCCCAAGAGATGTAGAACTACAACATATCAGAGGTCTTTTTTTATTAGAACAACCAGAATCTGGAACTTACTCTATGGTAGAATGGACTTAGCTAGTGCTACTCTTCCTAGTTTCAAATCTCTTCTCTATGACTACTACTCTCGTGCTGTTAGAACGAACTATAACCCCGACAATCCTCAAACTTTTAAAACCATCTTTAAAGATCCTCAAAGATCCTCTGAGGATTTTCATCAGGGTATATTATGCACATAACGAATGAAACAAAACACCAGTTGTGCAAGACCGGAAACTTGTAAAACAGAGAGTACTTATTAGGGCTCCTTATTTCATTTGTTATCGGGACTACATAAAACAGAGTGGAGTATCAGATACACTCTAATCAGCTGAATGCAGAGTGGAGGTTAGACAGAGAGGGCAGCTACTTATATGTTAGCATATACACTCTCTCTCTTTTATAATAAGGAGAAAATTGTTTTTCCGGTCCAGGCTGAATATTCTTATTTTTCTGCTGATTTTAGGTTAGAAATATTCTCGTGTAAATTCTTAGATTGCAGCTTATGACATTTTCGTTTCAGAAATGATGTGTTTTTATTTTAATGTATTTTGCCGTTAAGAAAACGGAAGAATTTTACACGGTTTAGTCAAAAACACGTAATTGTATTGTATTTACAAATTTACGCCACCCAACATAAAATTCTTTTCTCAATCTCAGCCTCGGGTTTATTCTTAAAATTTCGCAAATTTCAGCCTCGATGTTCTTATAAAATATATTCTTATAAAGAAAAAAGAGTGTAATTGCTAACAAGGCAAACCTGAGGGAGAAACAAAAACCACTCGAGTCATGTGAAAATGGTCTAGGATTTTGGGGACAGAAACATGAGGGACTTCCAGTATATCAGTGTTGACAACATGGTCAGAAATCAAATTGTCCCAGTACAAGAGGTGTGTTGTAACATGATGCGTGTTAGTTAATGAATTTTCCATCGTTTTCTGAGAATTTGATCCATTTCAATACAGCAAAATAATAAAAAAAATGTCATGTCATTATTTTTGCATGTAGGTTTATGGTGGAGGATATAGAACTCGTCAACCCCAGATGTAGCAGTTGTGGACAATTATGAAGGAGTGTTGTCAGGTAGCATTGTTGCTGTTGAAAATTACTAGGCTTCCCACGTAGCACGGAAGTGATACAATTTGATAATGCCTCCTTTATTGTCCAGTGGCTGAGGGGTGGCGCTACTAAGCAAATTGGGTGCCTTGGCGTTGCTGTACGTCTACCAGATCCCAAAGGAAAGAGTCATATACTTGGGTATTGGATTGATGAAAAAAAGAGACAGCATAAAGAAAGGAAAAAGAGGCAGCACAGTATTTAAGAAGAAGTTACAACGAATTAAGGAAAAAATAATAATCCAGTTCAGAGGCATGAATTATTCATATGGTCATATTAATCAGCGACAGAGGCATCTATACCAGTCCAAATTTCTACGGATAAGCCGGTGATGTTGTAATGCAGGTATCAGCGGCCATTCCGTGGGATCGACCCCCGGAGAACCCACGGGCAACCCACGGGCATGGTAGGGATTTTGTATTAGAAATTGACCCCAGAGACAGGGGCAATAGAGCACTTTTCTCGTTTTTGGCAAACCTCCCTGGGGACATACCCACGGGATTTGCACATGGTCTGCTGTCATGAGGTTCAGCGGTAATTCTTCATAAGGTACAGAAGACAAGCTAATGAGTTTCTGTGTTTTCGAGGTGAGTGCGTTTTTATCATTAAAATTTGCAAGTGTAATTAAGCCATCCTCCAATAGAAAATGGTGGGAAAAATTAATATTTAGTTTAAAAAAAAGGATGAAAATTTTCTGAACGTTGTGCTTGTAAAAAAAACTATAGAATTGAGGGAATTGTTCATTTATCGATCTTTGGCATTTTTCTAACAGGGTATGGGCTGTGTTATGACTTTTATGTGACATATTTCCTATTCTTGTTTTTCAGTTTCATGATTCGATGTGATGTTGGAAGTCCAGGATGTTTCATTTGGTATCATGGAAGAAGAGTGATTAGACACAACTCAAAGATCTGTTAGGTTTACAGTTGTGATCAATTGTTGTTGTTTTTTTCCCCAAAGTAGGACAGAATTCCAAAATGGTGCCAAACTCTAACTTGAAGATAGCACTTTGGTCCGGATCAGAACGTTCTAGAGACTTCTCAGTCTCGTTTCTTGACCGCTGATCAAGGGCCAGCGATGTCTCGTAGTACCTTATTCGTACTAATTTTCGCGGACACTTAATTTCGCGAATTTGGAACACGAATATTTCGCGAGCATTAATTTTCGCGATTTTGCAAAAAATGATAAATTTAGGGCATTTAATTTCGCGAAAATTGACAAAAGACAGACTTAAGAAACCGTTTTTTTTATTGAATGATCACTTAAAATAACGATTGATTTGCAATTAGGTAATAGAAATAGCGTTTATAATCAGACAAATCAAGCAAATACTGCAAATCAATCAAATGCTACTGCAATATTGTACTTAATAAAAGTCAATTGAAAAAGCCAACTGTAAAAATATGATTTTACATACCTATGCCATACTGTTCTGTAATGATTATAATTGCTTAACACTCTTGGAACAGAACAAAACTATAGATGAATAATAATGAAATACAATTTACAAATCGCGAAAATCGCGAAATTAAAGCCTCGCGAAAATTAGTACGAATAAGGTACGAGAAAACAGTCGAACCTCCGTCAGCGGCCCCTCAACGGCCATCTCCATTCGTTTTTGTCCCGGTGGACGGCCCACACATTCACTCATTATTTTAACCTCTCCACAACGACAATGACTACCGAAACGCGTCCCAACTGCTCAACAACGGCCAGGTAGTCAAAGAGAGTGTATATAAAATCCCCCATTTTACATTGTCAAAGGTCATGTGGTGACTGGAGGAACGAAGCCCGGCAGAAATGAGCTCATACTCGAGGTACCTGATATAAAGCGACGGAGACGTCACTGTTGCTGAAGACGTTTCGTTTTGTTAACAATTTAATTCTGAACATTGAGTTTTGGTTTCCGTTTCATCGATATTTATATGCCACAATAAACATATTTTTTAAAACCTGAGACAAACCACGTTTCTCTCTCGGGAAGCGTAGGAGAAACCAACTGCTCGCAGGGTACAAGATTATTGGCAATTAAGGCGTAAAGGCGCAAAATGAATGCAGTTTTAATATTGCATCAGAACGGCCAAAAATATATGATCAACAAAGATCAATATCACTTCAATTAAAGCTCCAAACTAAATCAAATCAAGTGGAAAATGACGGGTTCAAGCCATTAATATCCGGTCGTTGCTTTCCTCGACACAAGGCAGACGAAAAGAATAGACAGGGGAATATTAAATTAGTTCAAATATTTTTGTAAATTAACAAGCAGACTGTAGGAAATCATATCAGCTTAGAAATAAGCGAAACCTTGCGCGTTTCTGAGAAAAGCTGCCGAATGATTTCACCCATTTGCGCAGGACAATCGCTTTGTTTGATACCCTGCGAGCAGAGTCTCCTTCGATCTTCCTGGAGAAACTCAGTCGGTAAGAGGAAGGAGACTCTGCGAACGGCTTCGAGATTCTTTGATTTGCCGCTCATCGTTCTTCCTCTTCCCGGTTTTTTAGGAAGATCTGGAAGATCGAAGGAGACTGTGCTCGCAGGGTAATTGTTTGAATATTCTGGTCAAAGAAAATGCGATGATGTGAGAATATAGTGTGCAAATGACTTACCTCCGATTGCGTGTGACCTGTCTGTACTGTTGCGGGAATACGGCGTACAAATGACTTAATTGCCTCCGATTGCGTGTGACCTGTCTGTACTGGTGTTATTTCACTCAGTTAAAGCGCAATCATTCCACGCTTGAAAATGGGTTTTCCCCAGTTCGGTCACTTCGTTTATAAGTATGTCTTCATGTGTTGATTCCCTTGTTTAACACCTCGTGAAACTTTATTTTTCCAGCAAAAGTGATTTTCGGTCAGACACGCGTTACAAACGTTCTTATGGAGAATAATAACTTAATGAGTAGAACGGATGAATAGACAGTCTGTTTGCAAAACACAACTACGACCCAAATAATCACGTGTTAGACGGAAATCGCAGCATCGCTCGGCTTCGAATTTCCGAAAAAAAATTCGTAACGTGGAAATAATGTTGACATCATAAATACATATTATATTGTTCGAGTGTAAAACAGTTTTAACTGTCTTAAAACAAGGAATTTTACTTCACTGTCGTATGCAAATAAAGGTTAAAACATTTCCGGTTTGTATTTGACCAAACGTCAATTACCATTTCAGGGCTAGAAACTGTAGCATTTCTTTACCAAATAGAACATGGAGTATGCTTTAATTTCAAGCTTATCTTCTGAGCCACGCCCAGATAAGCTTATTCCAAATTTTAATTCCATCTTAACCACTAAAATACTTCCTGTGAGTTGACTAAAAGTATCTTATAAATAGATGGTAATTCCCCGAGCTATAAGGTTGTAAGTGCCTTGTGACCATTCACCAAGATGGACAAAATATCGCTAGCTTGTGATAAAACAATTACGTGGAGTTTGTATCCATTTCTCTAGCAGTTGTTAATTAGAAATCTACTACAGGCAAGTAAAAATCCTCAAAAACGCAGGATTTTGTTTCGCTGTTAGTTGCTATGAATCAATACATTGCCGCGTAACTGTTGTTTTAACTGCTCTTTCGATATGCACCGCAGGTTTTCAATCAACCGGAGGTAAACAAGGCGGACATTTCTCTCTGTATATTGTGAAGATGTTAGTCACTACATACAACAGAGACCGTAAAGCCGGCGAAACACTAGGCGATTTTATACCCCGGTTGCGGCGAATTTGATCACTAGCGAATTTCGGGGTACTACAGCGTGATCATGCGCATCTGAAGAGGTTCCGTTGTCAGCACAAGCACGTGCACTGACACTGGCACGTGCGTCATTTTTTTGTGCATCTCCAACGTTGCAGTTAACATCATAAAACTTGAAGTTAGAGAACTAATTATCTTATAGAGTGGTTTTCAGTGAGGTTGTTAAGTACTTCGCGTTTGCTTACTTGCCTTAGTGATTAGCTAGCAAAACTCGCAATTCTTTCTCAAATCGCAATGAAAAAACATTTTCCGCGCATTTTCTGGCGCTTCGAGCAGGCTACATGTGATTAGTTCATATTTCGACTGGCGATTACGCTGTTTGCATTGTATCTGTTATAATGCTTTGCTTATCTATCAACAACACCCAATTGAAAAGAGCTTATCAGAAAAATGAGTTTGCTGTCATTTACACATTTCTTTTGACAATAAAGAAAAAAACGCGGGAAACTGATTTATGTCAGGGTACTACAGTTGAGACAAAGTGCAAGAACGTTTGGAAACCGCATGTTGGTTTTCTTCTTTTATTCTCAATATTAATAAAACTTTACAATCGAAATAAATATATGAAAATAAATAACAATATGATAAAACATTTTCATTTAAATGATTCTTGTTGCTTTCAGGTTCGATCGCGGGCCGCGTAATAAACCTTATTATATCTCTCAGTTAGTACGCATGGTGTGATTGGTCAATTTTGCGGATCGTATTCTCCTGTACAGCCAGCTAAATTTGAAAGAATTTTCACTCGCGCGCCCGATTAACCTCAAAGATAAAATAAATATCTTACTAACCTCGTTTTTTCGGTCCGTACTGCAAGTTACGGATCCTCGTTTTTTCCCGTTGATTCATGGCCCGCGCGCTTCGCGCTTGGGCTATAAGCGAACGCGAAAAAATTCGGTCCGTAACTTACCGAACGGACCTCGAACTCGGTTAGTAAGAGGTATCTACTTAGTTTTAACATCTTCTGAAAAAAACAGTCAGACTTTTTGCCTGTGGAAATGGAGAAAATGTAGCAAAAACTCCCTTCTTTGTGAAGAAAACGATGATTATTCAATTAACTGAACGAGTGAATATAAATTAGTAATGTACAATTATTGGACTTCTTTATCTTTCAATATTTCACACTAATTTAATATCAAACATAAACATATTCATCTTTAAAATAAGGGAAAATGAAACTGCATTTAGTTAAAGTACAAATTGGAGATCGGCTAGCATACAGACTGAAATTCTCAGGGATCATACATAAAGGCCACAGGAAGTTCCACTGAGGTCCACTTCCAAACAATTTCTCCAGTTCTGACGTCACATCTCTGCATAAGGCTCCTATGGTAATACAAGACCGGGCGGCAATAATGACCGCAATTAGGACATATTGCTTTGGTCAGGAGCCGAGGAACACGATCAGGGTCATTATCTTGGGCCCAGCTCCAGGGGCACTTTGAAGTTCCTGGTATTTGCTTAGTGACGTCACGACCAACACGGCGGGGAATTCCCAGAGATGCCTGCTGGAAGGCGGAAGGTTTCTCAACGAACAAGAAATTTCTGCGGAGACGCTTCAGTGTCTTCTGAGGTTTTAGATGAACTTCTGGACAAGACATTTGAAGCGACAAAGAAATGACGCTTACCAACACGACAAAAGCAAATAGCTGGAAAAAAAAAAAAGGGAAAACAGTGAGATTTTTATCGCTTTTACCTACACATTTCGAAACTCACAATCTTCTTTCGGCAACAATTACGACAATACAACAATTTATATTTTGTAGCAGGGAAACTGGTTATGTATGACAACTCCATCATGGGCAGTTTGACGTTCGTGTTTAGCAACTTTCGAAAAAACGAAGATGATCGGGAACAACAGAAAAATCCGGGTCTAAAAGGACAACAATTATTACTTGCACTCTCCCCAGCCCACTACAATAACAACATCTGGTCGATCTAAATCGACATTATCGCATATCAGAGCAGGGACATTTAAACGAAATTTAACACTAATTTAAGAAATAGAAATAGAAAAGTGTATGCTAAACACCAAACTTTTGCAGCTTCTTACCTTTTCACCAGACAGGTTCATATTCATTCAGTTCTTGTCAAAGTAGTTGTGATGTTTTGAGCTTACGATGTAGAGCTGGTTCGTCTCCATCTCCAAACTGAGACCCTCCCTCTTTTATACCCTTTGCCCTGGTGTAATTTTACTCACTTAAAGTGCAATCCTTCCTCACCTGAAAATAGTTTTTCCTTTTTGTCTGAAAACTTTACATAGGCCACCAAAGTGATTTTCCAGTTGATCATCTTTGGTTGCAAAGCAAATTAAATATTTGCATAATCACTTTGAAAGCACAAATATCGACATGCTTGTCATTAGTAACTGATTCTGCTTATAAAACAAGGCTTTATTATTTTAATAAAGAAAGAGTCTCCTGGCTCCAATATATTTCCTTGAAATTCGGTCAGCTCAAGGCAAACAAATCGTCACATTCGAATAAGCACTGTTTAAAACGGAATTCCTAGTTGAATGAATTGAATGTTTAGTTCCAATTAGTTGCATCAGTTGTCCTCGGTTGCTTGGTACAGATCTTTCTTAACCGGAAAATAAACAAAGACTTGTGACGTACACCTGCACCGAAACTTCCGTTTGTTCGTTGTACCATTTTCTGTCTTGCTCTCACTTTGTAGTTTGAAATGTCAGTCGTCTCCTCCCCCTGTGGGCTAGGGGGAGGAGACGGCCTACATTTCGGACTACTCACTTCGTCGATATCTTGTTAGTTTAAAAATAAAGCTATCTCGCTTTGACAACTTTTTCTCCACGGAAAAAAAAAGTCACAAGATGTAATAATTAATTTCTTAGCCTGTATCCCAACTTGGTGAGAAACAAGGGCATATATACAGGGGAGGGAGGGCACGCAAAGCACGAAGCGTGTAACGTAACGCGAGAAGCGGCTTAACTGGCGCACAATCTTTCTCTTAAAAATTAAAATGTTTGGATACTTATGTTACTCATTTTTGCGGTGATGAGACGATGCTTTTGGTAACTGATAACAGGAGAAATCAACAACAAACGAAATCAAACAGTTGTTAGGGGGAGTAAAACTAAAGAAGGCGCCACTGTACTCAGATCCTAACATTAAAACAGGTTTGCGGATATGCATCGCAGATCTCAAAATTTATGCTCAACCGCAAGTGCGCAAATTAGATCATGCTATTCAATACTGTGAAATTTCTGAATGAATCAGTGTATTAACTGTTAATAACAGGGCAACACACCCTGGGACTATAACACGCTACTGATTCTTAGAAAAAGAAAACAAATTTGAATTGCAGGGTCGATTAATACTTGGAAGCACGTTTTCCGCAGTACGTGACGGCCGCATTGACCAGCGCATGTGCATTTCTGATTGCATTTTTAATATGTGCAGGTTCTCTTCGACAGTTTGACTGTTTGTTCCGGAAATTACTCGTTTATGTTATTGCAACCATCCAGACTGCGGAAGTAAAGCTGCAGTCAGGACTGAAAATAACCATTGATGTCACCAGTGATACAAATAACTGCTCAGGGAAACTTAATAACTTAACTTTATTCTACTTTTGTACTCGGGATTATTTGTTGACGTAAATTGAGTGAGAAATATTGATCACCTGAAAAGCGGTAACTGAACACTAAAAATTAGCGAGAATAATTTATATTCTAGTTTTCGTTTTGCCTTTCTTTTATTTTCCTTGCTCAACTGACGCAAAAATGGGCCTAAACTTTTGTGTTTTTGGAAATGTTTATTTGTGTCCACGGCTTTCAAGTAATGAAACATGGATGCATGAATAAGTACTTAAAAATCATTGCTTCAAAAAGTTTGCAACGGCGGAAAAAACAATTTCTGTAAATTTTACTTTTTACGTGGAAGTGGTTTTCTGCCGTGAATCCGTTTTAACAACCGAAACAGTTTCAGATATATGCAAATCGGAAAATGACAAGGGGTTGATAAATATATGCGGGGAGGGAAAGTACTTGAATTAGAAACAATGAACGACAGGGTGATATTCGTAATTTAAATTCGCTAACCGATAGCCAATTGCTGACTGTTGATAATAAATATCCCCTTTCAAGTTGTCATCTGATTCGGCCTGAGTGGGAAAACACATCGTATTGTTTCTTTGTAACTAAAAATATTCAGTATGGATCATTCTTTGAATTTCTTGTCGAGTAACTGAAGAACTGAAGATCGAAACATTTTGGAACAACGCACCCTATTTTACAGTGCTTTTCAAGGCCACTTGCGAGGGTGTAAAAAAGGTCGAAAGTGACGTTAACTCAGCAATCACTTGTCAGTAGTAAATTACACTCCTTTTAACTTAAAACTTGTGTCCGTGTCCGTGCTAATCCTATGTCGTAATTTAAATTTTAGGTGTAAGCTTAATGAACTTATTTAGCTGTTGGGGCGTAAATGTAATGCAATATGTATAAATAAAAAAATGGATAGTTGTATCATGTGATTCTAGATCTGTGGCAGGTCAAAAATTGCTTCCGGAAGAATTTTTATTCGGTATACTGACATAGTTTTGAAGGATCATGATTCCATCCTCATCTGATGTCCCACAAAGAAAACACTTCGATAATGAACATTTCCACACCGTGCAAGTTTCTAACTCCTGTTTCTAAGTAATCTGATTAGTGAGGACTTCTGTTGATCCTTTGCAAAAAAAAAACAACAACAACAACAAACAAACAAAAAAACACAGCATCAGTAAAACCTACAAAGAAAAGAAGACACAGAAAACCAGAATTGCTTTAGCTGACTTTCAGGGACATTGAAAACAACAATTTGGAAGCCAAGTGATGACTGCGGATCTGAAAGATGGACCATGAAATAATGCACTAAACTTTACTAAGCAGTTGCCAAAACAAAGCCTGAAACTCGAAGCGTACAGCACTACTAAAGAGCTGATCGATGCACTATGGCCCGGACTGATTGTTTCAAGTTCCCCGGATTGCAGCCACTTTCGAGAACCCGATTTCCGGCAATATCTCTCCAATGCCAGTGGACTTTACTTTTCACCCGAAACACGCATTTTCAGAATAGGCCATTTCACAGTTGTTCGCTCTGTGACCTGGCCTATGAATGGCAGCGAGGTTGCCGGTGACATTGTATTGATAGAGACCTCGCTGCTTTTATCATGTTGTGGTAATGCTAACTAGTCCGTATTTACATAAGAAAAACAGAAAGGTTTGTATGAAAACAAGGTCACCCTCAGCCTCGCTTCCATTCACAGGCCAGGTAACTCAGCCACAACTGTAAAATGGTCTATTGTCACACCACGTATAGCGTCTTGCCATTGAAAGTCGAGCCAGTTGCTATCGCAGACATCGGGAAGTTCATGTTACAGTTAAAGGACCTCCTACACCTGAGTTCAAACTGAAATTGAGACTTGGAGTTCGGCGTTAGAATTAAGCTGTGATACTTAATATAGATTGTAGTAAACTGTTTTTCCTTAATACGAGCGCCCCTATTGACTACACCGATATATCACCGACAGTTGACCGACATGCCACCAAGACTCGACCATAAGGTAGCGATCCATATGTGTCGGCCGAGTGTCAACCGGCATACCAAACGAGTGATCACAGCTAGCATCGGTCGCACTCATCAGGTATGACGAATACACTGGTCTGTTAAAGCATAGCTGGTGATAGCCAATTAGATTCAAGAATTTTGTAACATTTATGAGTAGACTTGGTATAGAACGAGAACAGCAAGCCCAAGTTTCGGGTAATCCATGTGTAACTGTAAAGCCGCACAAGTATCTGGAGAAGATATCTTGAAAACTCGTAGGTTTTGTCTCAATTCACGATGTCCTCATTTTACTTCATTCATTTTTACAGGGCTATAAATACTTTGCTGTAGTACGGACGTTGCCAAACTAATTAAATTATGTAACTAAACAACGTTCAAACTGCCAACAGGTTTAAGGGCTAAGCAATTAATGTCTCTAAATTAAATTACATGAATTTCTTTGCCTTATTTTCAAACATCGCTAAATATATATTATCTTTCTAGATAAACGGTATTAAATATGGTGTGGACCAAACTCAAAGATACAACATTCGAGGATTGATCCGTCCAGAAAGGAACGTCCTCTCACGTAAAAACACAAAGGATAGTTTGGCTCCATTAGCTTGTAGTACAACATTGGTTACTGCCTTGCTCGGTTAGAATGAGTTTAGAATGAGGGTTCCCTATACCACTTTGGAAAATGCATTCACGTAAAAATATTGAGACTGTTCACGCGTCACGGATAATTCCCAAAATTCGTTCACGTTCACGATAAAATCAATATCGGCAATCACGAATCACGAATGAACAAATAAACCTAAATCACGATTCACGAGAAAAAAATAGTCCCAATCACGTTTCACGAAAAAAGTATAGGGGACCCTCTAGAATGGGTGTTCTGTGAGCACCGGATAATATTGCAATAGCAAAATACTGTTTCCTTTCTTCCCTTTTATAATAAATGTCAGCCAATGCTACGGTACTCGCTGCATGAAACATCAAAATCCCGGCTCTGATATTTGCCAACCAACAGGAAAAATGCTGTCATACTGTGACCTTATTGGTATCCTCCTAATGTTTTTACGGAATGCGGTCACTCCATATAAATGTTAAATGTGTAAATTTGTGTGGAACATAGGGTCATCAAATTCTCATTATCTTAAATATCTGAGCCGGTATATTTTTTTATGATTAAAACTGAATAGCGGCACTTCCCGTCAAGATATTGGCCAAATATCTGTCTAAACTTCACAATACTCTGCGACATAAAACTAGTCTATAAAGTCTTTTAGATTGCTTTTACATCGTGGGAAATGGAAAAATAGTGAAACTAATAAGTAACTGTAATAGGGCGATTTTCAATTGAGTGTCGAAAGTAATTTGTGTTCACTTTGATTTTGCTATACTACGCTCTGTGATTGGTTGGCGAAACTCGCGCCACCAATGAGAGGCAAAGCCAAAACCAATCGTCACTCGCGCGTGCGAATTTACCACGCTTGGCACCGGCTTCATGTCATAGACCTTGTTTGTCACGTGACCAACTTTTCACAAACACGAACGCATTCCATTTTGGAAAGGTTTTAGAAAAGCCATACAAAAATTAGTTAGTGAATGAATTTCCAGGCTAATGTTTCAAAAGGGAAAATGTTTATGGCCGTTTGAAATTAGAAGGATTTGTATGGAAATTACAGTCCATGCATCCACTAATGCTTTAGTAGTTTTTCATACCGGCAAATCCTTGTAGATTTATTCAATTTTCAAATTGCCGTTAATTCTCTCCCTTACGGATTATTACCTGCCTTAAAATTTTCCCCTGAAAGAGATTTTTGAACGCTCTTTCTGTTACTCATTGCAACATAGCAACCATTTCTTTTTTAAGGAATTGATTAAAGAAAGTCGATTGGGACGGCAACCTTATATTTTCTTACTTATTGAAATCTTTATAAAATCTCATCGTTGTGTAATAATGGCGTGAAAATTGGCGTTCGTGCTAACTCTTTCTATTTCTGGAAACTATATAGCTCCAGCTTCAAGTTTTTACGATAAATGCTCACGTGACCAAATGTTGCAAAAGGTCTTCTGTTGTGAATTCTGATTGGCTCGTTGCGCTGTTCATTTCTGTTATAATTGGTCGGAGGAATTACTTTGGAATTACTTCGATGAGAAACGCTATTTTCCGCTGACTGTATGGATTCAAGATGTTAACTTTTTGCCAACTTCAGTGAACTCCTTGAAATTTTGCAAAATGTAAACTCGCGTCTCCCACAGCATTTTGACGAGGATACGATCGTCAGTTTCATCCAAACCAACATCAGAAGACATCGGCGAGCTGAAGCGGTAGTAAGGAACGCCAAGCATCTGACACCAGGCCCTCGCTCGTTCAACAACCGGGCCGTGGGTAGCAGTAGCCTGGACATAGAGAAAATTGAATCATGTTGATAATGGATGCCACAAGAAACTATACTGTGCGAAAAGTTATTGTCCTGCGGAAACTAGGTAAGTGGAGCCAGAGGAGCTGGCGATACTGGTTGTAAAAGATTTTCTCAAAAACAAATGTCCTCTGAAAAGACCTTCAGGACATTATGGTCGCGCATTGCGGCACCTACAGAAATACAGGAATCGGTGAAATTCTGGCCATCATGGCCAGAATTTTGCTACAAGCCAACTTCATTTAATGACTGAAGACGCTATAATTGAAAGAAGAACAAAGTATACTCGTTTTGTTTCCATATTTTTAAGATGATACAACGGAAAATTTTAAAATCAGCAGACCAAGTTTTTTCAAGTTGCAGTCCATTTTTATCGTGACCACAAGTAGCGAGCAGAACCAGGGCTCCTGGCAGAACTTATTTACAGTTTCACTTGCATGGGTAGAGTACTGATACTTAACTCACCTGATCAACTAGAAGTTCTCCTAACGCTCGGGCACCCATCAATACGTTTGTTGCTTCCCAGATTGACTCGGGTTTAAACACATCAAAAGACTGCACGTGCGCTGGCGGCGGGACACCCGTCCCGAGAGAAACGACCAGGCCGATCGGGTTGGCTTGCTTACCTCGCACAACAGTGTTGTATTTATGAATGTCAGTCAACACATCGAGGGTTGGATTGTTAGCAATCAGTCCACCGTCTAGGAATGGACCCATGGCGCGAAAAAAAGACGGAGCAGCACCGGTTCCCCTAGCGGCACGCCAGACCAACTGGTCTACAGGAGACGAAAGTCACAGTCACATGGTTTTAGTTCAAAATGTTATTATATACCTTCGCTGTTCTAAGAAAAAGTCGCGCTACGACCAAATTGATACTTATAATTGAACTAAATGAACACAAACAAGCAGATTTTCATTCCTCATAAGTTGAAGACTGTTTTTTTCTCCGAAGCAAGCTAATGGAAACAAAGTGGTATAAAAACATAGGCGCATGCTTTTAAATGCCAGTAGTTCCCTAAAAGGCTTCTTACCTGAAGGTTTCGGGGGTGTTTTGAAAGGTGTCTTTGCGCAAGTGTCATCGTAAAGATCATCAGGGACGTCAAAGTTTCGGAAGAAATGTAAACTAGCTGGACGGCGATCAGCCAGAACGCCTGTAACAAGGACTCTGGTGTACAGCAAAAAAAAAAAAAAGTATAAAAACAAAAGAAAAATAGTATAAACACAAGAAATATTTTTTAGGTAATCTCTTGCATGTTATCAGTTTACGCCAGTGCGACACCTAGTTACCGAAACTAAACAATCCTTTTACTTATTTTTTTCTTTTTCTTTTTAGATATAGTTTGCTATCCTGTGTTTTGTTACCGTTAAAATTAACGCAGCAACAATAACAGTGTCTCCTACCACGAAAATTTTTCCATTTTATGACACGACCGAAACTAAAGAGTTAATCCTGACGAATCGCCTGAGAAATGCCAGCTGATCATTGATCAATTAATAATTGATCAGCTGATAATTGAAAGGCGCTGTCATGGGGGTTTTGCGGTTTTCCGGCGAAAACTACACAGAAATGCTACTTAATGACCTTTACTCATGCCGAAACATTCCTTGAAATGTAGAAGAAAGATATCAATCGATGTTTTGCCGGGAAAAGGCATCCATAGTACATTTTTGGCCAAGGCTTCAAGATGACGTGCGAGAATTTTGAAAAATTTAGGCTAAATATTTCAAAATGCAATCCATTTCCATCCTTGCCACCCGTAGAAGAACGCAGTATTTAGTCTTAGTGCAGTAACACAGTCTTGAGTCATTAATCTGCTTCATTGTGTTTGGGTTTTCCCTGATTTAAACACATCTTTTAAAATTTTACAACAGACCAAAATAGCACGACAGAGCGTCGATCGTTTGATCAATGAAAGTCCGTGTTTGAACCATGGTTGGTTTTCTTTGACGACCTTGTTTCTACCCATGACACCATCCGAGCTACGATCGAACCCCGAAATTACCAGACTGCTCCATAAACGTAGTATACAAGAGACTGGTGTCCTATTTGACAATGATTCTAGTCGCCTCATACAACACATCCAATAGGCACAGTAAAGGCTAATTTAAGTCGACGAACGCTGAATCACCTACCTTGGGTGCAACACGGAGGTCATCTTCACAGTTTCTCCAAATTCTTGTCTGAGGAATTTCTCTAGAGGTTCTGAGTCGTAAGGCCTCTGACC
Organism: Galaxea fascicularis; assembly: GCA_948470475.1. Taxonomy (NCBI): domain Eukaryota; kingdom Metazoa; phylum Cnidaria; class Anthozoa; order Scleractinia; family Euphylliidae; genus Galaxea; species Galaxea fascicularis. The sequence continues at coordinate 23,896,062 of OX419341.1, read as the reverse complement.
GTTGAACACCAAATCTTTCATTCTAAAGTATAGGCCCTGACAATATCGGGCGGATTTCCCTGGAAAAGAACAATACAGGGCTTCGTTGTTAGCGTAAGCTACTCAAACCTGGTCTCCGTTTTCGGCAAACAACATTTCAATTACGACTTAATGTTGTTTTCAATACATGTCCACTGCATAAAAGTGGGACGTTGTAAAGGGTTTACGTCCAAAAGGTACATCTCTAACCTACTTAACTGCTGGCCAGATCAGAACGTCTCTTTACACAACATTTAATTAAATTACCGCGTTGTAAACCAATGTTATCGTCAGCTGTGCGTTCATCGAGATATGAAGCACTGGGGAAGTATGGAGTGCACTCAAGAAGCTAAAGTTGCTCTCAGCTAAAACCTCGAACTTTCGGCGTGATCTCCAAACTTCCCGCGTGCTTCATATCTCGATGAACGCACGCTGACGCATGAACCAATTGTTAATTTTCAATGACTAGCCACAGGGTCATCAGTTATATTACAACACTGAAACTCTCCATAACGGCCACCTTGGAGACAGAGGAAAGTAGCCGTTGTAGAGAGGTGCCCGTTATGGGGAGGTAGCGGTATAATATGACACCTATGTTTTCTAGGGAAGACATTTTTATTTCAAAAAAATGATGAAAAAAAGATGTTTACATGTGCATGTAAATGCGTAACCCAATCCAAAAAAATTTATATCAATAAAACCAAAAATTAATGTTTAGAAGAAAAATGTTAGCAAAGCAAAACGAGGTAAAAGTAAGTACATCAGTCTACAACAACTTCGTCTTCCACAACAGTGACGTCTCCGTCACTTATATCAGATACGTACCTCGAGTAGCTCATTTCTAACTTCGTTCCCCCAGTGAACATGACCTTTCGCAATAAAAAAGGGAGGTTTGTGTGTATATTATCGTTGGGTAACTGGCCGTTGCAGAGAGGTTACTTTGGCAGTTGGGTCGCGCTTTAGTGGCCATTGCCGTTGTGGAGAGGTGGCCGTTGTAGAGAGGTTAAAGTAAGAGTGAATGTATGGGCCGTCCGCCGGGACAAAAATAAATGGCCGCTAAACAGAGGTGGCCGTTAGTAGAGGTTCGACTGTATCATGTGCCACCCTCTAATGGTATGGTGTTGTATGGTATGGCATTGAATTAAACTGTACCAGCACTCACCGTGAGTGATAGCTAGAGTCAGGATTCCTCCAGTACTTGTGCCTGCGATCCAATCAAACAGTCGCACGATTGGCTGCTTTGTGAATTCCTCTAAGGCCAGTAGTAGTTGTATGAGAATAAGTCCCCGGATGCCACCTCCATCCATGGTCAGAACTGCTTCCTTCTTGTGAAGTGATTTGAAGATTGATTCCGTGTGGGACCCCACCCTCCTTGTCCCAGAATCGACTGAGTCCTGCCCCGAGCTTGCCTGCAACAATCCAGCGGACACTACTCCTGCGGCAAGTTTGATGATGTCATGGTAACCTGGTAGACTGGGATCTGCAGTGACACCTGTACCACCTTTGATTGACAGAGATGAAGGGAAATAGCTATTGTGAGTGAAAGCGTTGTTAACGGTGCACCTGGACATCTAGCTACGAGGACGCCATTATCTGTGTTGACAAATTCAATCAGTTTGAATATATATTCCACAGTAACCTACGATCAGGCCCAATTGTACCATCGCTGATATGTCCCTTTATGCCGGCGATCGCCTATGTTATTTCGTTTCGCCTTTTCCTATGGGAAAAATTTACCATCGTAACGAAATAGAGCCTGTACCGCAGAACAGTAATATTAGATCTTGGCATTCGGTAATAGGCCATTTCCGAATTACCGGCTCAGGCCTCTTTTTCAAAGCGAGTCTAGGTGCTCATCCTTTTTATATGCAAATCAATTTTCATTCACATAAAAATGAGTTTAATTTGCGTGTGAATGAAAATTGATTTCCATATGAAAGGATGAGCACCTAGACTCGCTTTGAAAAAGAGGCCTGAGGTAATTCGGAAATGGCCTATTGAGAAATAGGTCTATACGACTCCCCGTCTATTCCCACAACGTCTCGCTTTTGCGCTTGAAGGATACTAAAGCATCTTTAGCCCCATCACTATCGACTTCAACCCTTTAACCCTCAACATCAACATGTATATTCTCCTTAAAGTTCGTACGTATTTCATTTGTCATATGTAGGGAGAATTCGTAGAAACGTGAAGTCAGCTGATCCGTGGTGATCATTGCCTGTATTCTCGTGCCCTGTACTACTGACGAACTAGTGATGTGATAAGGAGAAGTTAGGTGGTGATCAAATACTGGGACATGAGGGATTAAGTCTACAGAAAAATACAAGTTCTGACTTTCTAGGTTTTGCCGATGAGAATTTTAGAAAGTTCATTTCTCTTCTGAGGGGCCTACAACGAAATCGCTGTCATTGCAGACAGCAGCCTACCCTACGTACTGCAATACAAGGGATTTTATAGCAACGGGCGAAAGGACAACTGAAAAGAAATCAGAGTCCCAGGAAGGAACCGAACAACCTAGCTCACCAGGGGTTCCTGTAGCTCAGTGGTTAGAGCATCCGACCGGTGTTACGGAGGGTGTAGGTTCGATTCCTGCCTGGGACTCTCTTCTTTTCAGTTGTCCTTTCGCCCGTTGCCAAGCAACTAGTATATCAACACCTCGTTTTGATGCCAAAAGTGGGTACTGGTTTTTCCCGCATCCTTCGCATGAAGTAGAACAGAGGAACCAGCAGAATTTTGAGAAACAATTATTCTCAAAGTGTTGACTGTCTTATTTCTTTGGAGATGAACACTGTTTCCACAAATTATAAGAGTAGCTTTAAAGGTAGCCAAAACATTTGTTACCTATCTTCATTTTTTCTTGGAATGGTTGACTGCATTCCAGTGTACATCCGGTTTTGCTTTTATCACAAGCTACTGCACCCACAAATCCGAGAGCTCGCACAACATCACGCCAGCAGTGTTTTTTAACAAAGGTAGCCTTATGTCGCGGTGTTTCGTTTCTCTTGTTCGTCAGGTTAACATCAGCGCCAAATATTATAAGTGCACGAACAATGTCTGCGTCATCGACCTATGGGCAACAGGTACGAAAAAAAATCATCGCAAAAACGGATACCTCAACCGTAAAATAGCGCAGGACAAAAATGTGAGAAAATCTAAGGGAAGTCTAGTTAATACAAAGTATTTTGAACCCTTCAACCCTAAGAATGATCAAAATCAAATTTCTCCTTGTAATATCAAAGCTTTATAAAGAGGAGTGGTCACGAGAATTGAGGACATGATCACACAAGATGAATTTGCTTGATGCTTTAACAATTACTCCCAACTCTTTCTATAGAAATTGTACAGGAGCAACAAATGAGAATTTGAATTTTGATCTTAGGCTTTAGAGGCTTAAAATGGCACTACTACCCAGCCGCATGCGCCAGTTTTTCGAGTCGAAACTTTTAATTCCAAAATGGAAGAAATTAGTTTTTTTCACGCACGACGATCCGTGACAGTATGTCTTTATAAACTCATCGAGTACAATTCCATTTACAAACAAGACGTTACAACTTTTGACAGCACGACTCTCAACGGTAAAGTGTATCAATTTATTCTCTGTGGTAACAAAGCCGACTCACTGCGACTTCTGTAAGTTTTTCATTGGTTTGAAGTGTCTCCAATATCCGTTCCAGTTCTCGCTTTAGAATGAAGGGCATTTGGGTTTCAAATGATATGACTCAAATGTAAGGCGTGACTGGGCCTTAGAAATTTGTTTACTTTCAGTTCGGTGGACTAGCCTTTTTACTATTTACAAAAGTTGGTACTATTGAAATCTAACTGTTGTATTACTTAACGATAAATTTCTGAGAAACCGATTAGAGAAAGAACCCTTTTTGGCTACCATTGACAGGGATTGAAAAGAATTGTATCTTGAAAAAGTTAGAAGAACTTTACAAGTTCTCCTTTTGTTTGGTGAAAACTGAGAAATAGTCAAATACAGATAATGGCTTTCTTCCCCTGTGAGAAACTAGCTTGCAGTGCTTTCAATAGGACCCGGCACCCGCCGGAGCTCCGGCGGGTATTCTGTTGAAAGTCGGCGGGTATTTCACCGCGTTCAAGTCGAAAATTCGGTTGAAATTCTCCTGGGCTTCACATATTACTCCGGCGGGTGCTGTTCCAAGGTAGCCACCTATTTCAAATCTCATTGAAAGCACTGAGCTTGATATCCTTGTTTTGATCCTCTAGCAGCACTTTGCTTCTGAGGAAAGGTGCATGCTTGAGGGTTCTTGGTTTCGAGTACGGACGGTACTTTGTAATAATTGTCACGGTGTAATGAGATGAGAAGGCAGGGGGTACGAGAACGTATAAAAACTCAGAGAACGACACTCACAACTGCAGCTTGATGTAGAGGTGTGGAGCCGTCTTTACACTGAACGTTTGCATTTGCCCCGCAGCTTAAAAGCACCACAACACAGCCAAGACTTCTGTGGCGAGCCATGATATGCAGCGCAGTCTCCCCATCGTTATTGCGTGCCTCTATGTCAGCACCAGCGTTGAGGAGTACCTCGACTGCCTTGAAAAAACAGGGCTCCCCTCAGTTGTTGGACGTATCATTGTGGAAAATCATTGCCATCTTTAGAGTTTTGAGGGTAACTGGTTATTTAGTGAAAGCTGAAACGCTCAGCGAAATTAAGCATAAATAAGAAAGACGTGAACTAAAATAAATATATAAATGACCTTTATTTAACCCCGGCAGTATTTGTATAAACACACAAAGCCTAGTGGGGCCAAGCAAACAAATTAATTGAAATAAACATAACATGATAAGAATCTCAACTGGCCGGAGGCAAACCAGTTGGCTATTTACAAGGATGACCGAGGAGTTGAACCAGAGACTACCCAGAGAAACACCAGCTAGTGACCAGAACAGCATTTGAACACGGTTGACCCCATTAAAATCCAACCTGCCTCCTATAGGGAACAACATCAGAGCTTGAAATAGCGGCCGGTGAACGGACAATGTCCCCTCAAAAATGGGTTTTGTTCGGTCAAATCCTTGGATGACCAGACATTAGGTCATATTCGTATTCTCGGTATAGAACTGGATCTAGCATGAAGTGGAGGCTCTTGCAGGGGGATCTTTTCAAGTGTAATCAGAAGCACTGGTGTAATATTACAAGTGCTTTTTTCGATTTTACCCAATATTGTGGCCGTGCCGTATGTTCCACGCCTCTTGCACTGATTGTGAGGCTGCTTCTACAACAAAAGGTCACTAAATGTACTTGCTTGATATCTAAGCATCGTGCTGAGGAGGGAGAAGCACTTTTTTAAAGAGTTATGTCCGGACAAAATCGTGTCTTGTCCGAGCAAAAACAGATTTGACCGAACAACTTGACGGCACCAGCCGGGAAATTATTTCAAGCCCTGAGCATCCGCTCTCAGTACCTACATTGTAGTCTTCATTTGAAAAGCCGCAGAGAATCGTCTTTCATTTGTTGCCCTAGGGTGTACCCCACAGAGCACTTTTTAAGAGCAACCATTTCAAACCAAGCCGAACCATTTTCTGCAGTCTTTTCCAGACTCTAAAACGTTTATGCATCTCAGGTTTGCGATGCTATAAATCGCTCGGCAAATGACTAAACCAGGTTCTCCACCTGGCACAATTTCTTCATTTACAGAGAAGAGAGCAAATATATACTTAACCTCAGATCAAAGTCAGTATCAGCTGCGCACTGACCCCTCCCCTAACCCAAAAAGTTAATGAGTGAGTGTCAATGTTGGGTTAGGGGAGGGGTATGTGTGAAGTTCCCCAGTTACTGATACTGATTCCTTACCTTTTTAGACTTAGCCCAATGCAGCGGTGTGCCTCCATATTTGGTATCACGGGCGTGAATCTGCTCGGGATGAAACTCCAGCAGCGTAGCCACACATGCATCACTCTCAACATTCAACGCCGTATGAATTGGATAGCAGCCTTCATGAGGCTTACTTGGATCTGCTCCTGCATCTAGTAACATTTGAACACTGTCATTCTGCGAGTAGCGGCAAGCCACGTCAAGAGCTGACTCATTATTGGAGTTTGTTGCATTTATCACCTCACGTACGTGGGTTCCTGGTCGAGATAGGTCAGAGCAATACATTGATGAGTGTAAAAGACAAAATACCTTAAAAGTTCCCATTGACCCCTTCAGCTCAAATGAGCCCCTTGTTTAGCTTTGTTTGGATGTTACATTTAGTAAAAAGCCTCCCGCCGCCCATCTGCTGTGGTAATGAAGGCAAAAACCGAATTTAAGCTACGACTGCGGCTACGGCAACGAAAACGTCGCTTCAAAATGCGGCATCTCAAGTATTTTGCGATTATTCCGTCTCGTTGACGTTGCACCGTATGGGCCAAGTACCCTATGACTGGATTGGTACGAGCGCTGAGGAGGAGTAGGAGGCAGGATGGCCGAGTGGTTTAGGGCGCTGGATGGGTCACCATGCGGTGACCCGGGTTCAAATCCCGCTCTGGCCACTAGCTGGAGCTGTTCTGGGTAAGTGCCTAGTGCAACTCCTCGGTCATCCTTGTAAATAACCAACTGGTCTCCCTTCGGCCAGTTGGGATTCTTAACTCTGTTGTTCTCATTTGTATTATTTGTTTCATTGGCCCTGAAAAACCCCTAAAGGGAAGTGGTACATTTTTAAGTATTTATTTTATCATTTTTAACGCTCTACAAGAAAAGATAAAGAACAAAACATCAAAACAATCACTGTTCAGTTCACATAGCCTGAATTCCGCGCATGCAGGTGAGCAAGATTGCCAGGGCATTGAATCCAGTCTATTCTATGATACCCCTCTCCCTTATCCCAATTGAAACATTACAAAAAAAAAAAAAGGTTCAATCTTTAAGGCACATCGTGGGTAGCATCTACATAGCACGGTGGGGAATTCGGAAATGCCTGCATGCTCAAATTCAAGCTGTAAACAAGCTATCTGAATAGTGTTCTTGTTACAAACTTTGTGAATATCACTGTTCAATGCTTCCAACAATAATTTTGAATGGGGCAACTCAATTTTTACTCAAACTGTGGGGAAAAATGTAATGTAATAGTACTAGTTTTAAAATTCAAAATTTTTAAACAGAAAGAGTGATATCAAATTTGAATACGTGAAATTCCCAGAAGACACATGAGCCGTCAAATCCACAAAATACTTTCCATTTTATTTAGAGGGGTACAGATGTTTTCTAAAACAATGCAATCCCACTTAAATGATACATTTGACTATTATAATTGAGTACCTAACTCTTGAGCCTTTTTCAGCATGGATTTAAGCACCTCTGGGTATTTTTCAGCAGCATAGTGAAGAGGTGTGTTACCACGATTGTCTTTGACCAGCAACTTTGAGTCAAAATCCATCAGACTCTGAACAAAGTCAAGTTTACCACTCTGAAAAAATAAATGGAATTTTCATCGCAAGCTGGTTTAACATGAAAAACAATTTGTTTCTAAAACTGCCAGATTTATAATACCAAGACGCCTGTTGGCATAACGTATGTGGGATGCACTACTTGATGGAAAGATTTGTTTTGATGACTCACTGTAGTGAGACATTGTTTCTATGTGCGATTAGTTTGCATATCGAGTTTTCCACTTTTTTATCATAAATAATCTAATGAGTCTCCTTGTTTGTTTCAAATTTGCAGCCGTCTCCTTTTCGTTTGTCACTAGCAGTTAAGATTTGAATCAATTTGAAATACTTTTCAACAAATGTGTTGATGATTACAAGACGACGCGCAATTCATTCCAATGGAAACTTACCTTCATGTATTCCCCTAAAAACAAATGTGCACACTCAGTTAGCGAGTCACAACCTTGGTAAAAATTTGGATCATGCAGTAAAATTTCACAGTCACATTCACCTTTATCATGTTACGATGTGACCTCAAAGCTATGACAATGCTTTCATTGTTTTGTTGTTTCCAGCTGTCACTGGCAGTTGAGGACAATACAAAGCATTTCAAACATTTAAAAACTTTCAAAAATAATATTTAAAAAAATGTGTCGATTTGTAGAGTCTTGAAACTATGGGTGACTATATGGGCATTCCCATGAAAGTATGGGTGACTGTATGGATGACTCCATGAAAGTATGTATGACTCTATGGATGTATGACTCTATGGGTGACTCCATAAAAGTAAGGGTGATTTCATGACTGTATGGGTGACTCCGTGAAAGTATGGGTGACTGTATGGGTGACTGTATGTGTGACTGCATGAATCCAAGGGTAACTATGTGCGTTACTCCATGAATCCATGGGTTACACATGGTGGCACATTTCGTGACTGCATGAATCCAAGGGTAACTATGTGCGTTACTCCATGAATCCATGGGTTACACATGGTGGCACATTGCTGACTTTACAAATCTATGTGAGAATATATGTCTGGCCTGCACAGCCTCATCTTGCAACATAGCCCCTTTAAGCATTGTGTTGGATACCATGGACACCAACACTATAAACAAGGCATCTTCAAAACTTCAAAGAAATTACAAATTTCTATGGATATAAGGTGCATACCTTGGGATGCAGTCACTACCTTACATGTAAGTGTTTTCTAAGTAACACAAGCCCAAATTGTAACACTGGAATTCAACTTCAAGTCTGATTACAGTACCCTGGAGGCCAGGTGCAGAGGGGTCCGTTGTTTATCCTTGCATGCACTGTCAACAGTGTCTCCAATGGCCTTGTGCTTTAAGCACTCTGGCAGACCAACATGCGAAGCGACATGAGCTAAGGACCAATCAGGATGCTGTTCCAGACATGCGATAAGTTCTTGGAGAACAGATGTGTTGTAGCACTTGGCAGAGCTTTGGTAAAATGGTGAAAGCTTCTCACAGAGGACTCTGAATCAAACCAAAGAATGTAAATCCAAATTATTGAGACCACTGCAAGTTAATATCTTTCATTCCATGGCTAATACAATAAATAAGCCTTAATTCACCATGTGAAATCAAAGCATTTAAAATTGATGACCCAGCACTGGCACTTACATTTGAAACAGGCAGCAGTATGACAAAAAAAAAACCCAGGGGTTCCCGCTACTACAGTACAATGGCCAATGTACTGTTTTTGTATACAGAGTAAAGCAGGGAATCTCACTTAAAATCTACAGGTAAAATCCCCAGTCCCATTATGACTACCTTGACCTCAGAGGCCTATTGAGAAAATAAATATCCCTGGAAACCAAAACAGAAGGTGAGAGATAGGCCTGTGGTTGCAGGAGCCGAGAAATTTGTTTCCATATCATCAAATTAGGACAGAATTTGTCCTAGCTTGTTGACTGGCTGTTCACATGAAACAATAACTGTGATTGGCTTATGAAAATGTAGTAATTCCAGCTGACATAAAACAACAACTCTGATTGGTTTAGGAAAAGTGTGGTTTCCCAGGTGACAGCACAGCACGGAAATGTGGTTCAGCATTCATGCGACCAGAGGTTATTTTTTCCTCTCTCTGCTTTGCTCCTTGTGGCTGCAGCTTTGCCACATAATTTCCCAGGCCCCTCCAAAATAATCTTTAGCATCCACAGTACATATCATGATGACAGGTAAAACCACCAAATCCCACCCAAAAGTTATTACAGTTTTTTAAGTACTTCTCTCAGCTAAAAATCTTCAGGCGAGCAAATTGCATTCTATTTTGCAACCTCTTTTACTCCAATGGACCTGAAATACCAGCTTTTCAGAGTACTGCCAGAAGCTGCAATTTAATTATGATGACATTGTTAAGGTAAGTCCTCTTCTCTTCATTAGAAAGATTCAAATCTCTCCGTGCTTACAGCAGCAATAGTCTCAGAGGGTTGGTATACAAGGAGTTACAAAAATTTAACTTTCAAACAGTGCTTTCAGTAAGCACCAACGGCCGACAAAAAGCATCGGCTACTTCGCTTACAGAAGTCGGCTACTTTTTTGCTAATTTTAAGTAACTCAAGAAAGATTCTTTGAAATTAAATTAAAGTAAAGTCGGTTACTCTTCTCTAACCATCTGCCTACTTCAAATTTTATTGAAACCCCTGTTCAACAGTTCTAGCATGAGTCCATTCTGCATACTTGAGGACAAACACCCATCTACAGCTCAAAGGCATATTCATACTCACACTATAGCTTCAGTGTTACTAATAATAACAATAATAATAATAACAACTTTATTTATATAATTATCAGTATATACAAAAACTGCTCTAATACCACTTTGCAACAACTATAACAAAAGAAAAATAACACAATTATTATTAATGTCTATATGCAGTCATAAAAAGGTACTGTTTAACCAAGATATGAAAACCAGGATAGCTGGACTAGATTTACTATCCAGGGGTAAATAATTGTTCCAATTAGCCCATAGGCACAGCAGCCAAAAAAGCTCTGTCGCCATGGCTATTTTTGACTGAGTTTTTGGGATTTCTAACAGAAACTTGTTAGCACACCTAGTAAGATTTCTTGATGGGTCATAGGGAACAAATAAACCACAGATGTACATGGGCACAAGATTATTTAATGCCATATGTTAACAATAGAATGACTGGTCAACAGGGAGCCAGTGCAATATTCCTTTAAGATAGGGCAACATGCACAATCCTAGATTACAACCTTAGCCACAAGTTAGCCAAAATCCCATACATTTACTGTAAATATGCCATGCTTGTCCCCAACTAAGATGTGTCAGAGACCGTGACAATTTAAGGTGTGACAGCCATAGAACTGCCGTATCAGCTCTCACAAATGACAGCAATTGGGTTTACATAGAGTCATGAAGTAGTTACCATAAAATGAATTAACGGTTGACTGGGGCAACAAAACTCATCTCTGCAAAGAGAGCTAGATAAAACAGTCAATTTTTCTCTATGTTTTCTTTCCTTTGTTGAAATTTGTTTTCCAAGATGTTGTCAACACACGTCAAAAGACATTCTTTTGGTTTTGGTATACCGTACAAAAAAATAGTGCTGTATATTTTTCTGGTATACACTCTATACTCTGTGTAAGAGGTTTTTAATTTCATATTTATTAGCAAGAAGTGATAGTCTCTTGATCCTTATTCAGATTCATTATGGTTCCGTGGGGTTTTCTGTTATAAAATTATGCAACAACAGACTTCTGGTTGCCAGCTATGGCATCTAAAGCAAAAAACCCTTTATCCTTGATCCCTTAACTAGGATTAACGAGTGGGTGAATACCTCATACCATTTTATACAAGTATGGAAACTGATCTTAAACTTTTCCCTGTATGACGCTTGGTAATAGTACAGGTGATCATTGAATAGTAAGTGATGCGTAAACACAAGGTCTGTCCTAGCTGGGACAAGCTGGAAAGGAGAAGCGGAGAAGCCAAATAAAAATAATTAAATTCTTATTTAATCGCCAGCCTGAAAAAAAAAAAGAGCCGACAGTTGTGGGAAAATGTTAACCTAGTTTTGACCTGAATTAAGATTAATTCTTTAGCTTGTGAGGCTGTTTCTCCATAACAAAGAAAATTATTAATTTACGCTGTTTAATTAGTTAAACAACATAACAACACTCATAAAAATTATCAAAATAAATTCTGCTTACTTAAACTTCTCTCTAGCCTCGGCTTCTTCCGGCAATCGGAAAAGACTGAAACAGTTCGGTGAGTACTTTGGGTTATGCAGAATAGCTTCAAAACGGTATGATGTTACACGGTACAACCTTAAACCCTCCGACCCATCAACTTTTTCCTCCAAAACAGTGGCGTCATCATAATGCGTGGCAACCACTTCCTCTACGCGGCAGCTTGATGTTGTGGTTCCCATGTTTTAATGAGAAAACTGCAGCTAAACGATCGGAAACCATACAAAGAAAGAACGGGAATGGCTTGACATGAAGTACTTTCCGAAAGAACTTTCAATTAGTTAAGGAACTGACGTCACCACCAAGGATGCTCAGAATCCCAAGCGCACGCTGTCACGCTAGTTAGCTAGGTTAGTAGGTCACGCCAACTTACAGCTGGACGTAAATAAAATTAAAGCCGCGGCCAGACGAGCAATTTTTCGCTTGCGATGGTGATGCGATTTTTTCTGGAAATTGTCTCGTCGCCGACGTGCGGTGGTGGTTACACGAGTGACAAAGTCTGTGATTTTGTCGCAAAAAGTTCAACTCATTCAATTTCTAGCGATTTTTCTCTGCGATGTTTTAGCTGTCGCCATCGCAGCACTCGCGCGAGTGTGGCTACACGGGTGATTTTTACCGCGCGCTGGCGACGCGACAAATTCAGAAAAAATCGCATCACCATCGCAAGGGAAAAATCGCTTGTGTAGCCGCGGCTTTAGATGTACTGCCGCTGGAGTTGTGATTCGAAACAATTCTTGTAAACTATAACGCCTTGTTTCCTGCTTGAAACGGAAAAATGATCGTAGCAATTCGATAATCTCGTTTTTCCGCTAACGTCATATATTGGAACTGAAACGTCGGTGTCATGTCATACATAGGAGTCTGTCAGTCTTTGTAAATTAATCCCAAGGACAACCCAAGCAGTTTTCCTCGTATGGTCTCGTATCTCAATAAAACCCTTCTTGCGAAAGTAGCAATAAATTATTTATATTGTTTTGTAATGTTTAATAATACGCGAAAGATGAAAACGTTCGAGCCATATATAACCATCCGAGCCAAATGTGTTTTGGCTCCTGTCCCGTCACGAACAGGCAGAAGGTAATCATCAAACCAATCAACCCTTGCACTGGGGCCAAAGTTAAATAACGTCATCACGTGAGTCGTGAAGCGCGGCTGAAAAGCTGAAATCAGCGTTTTTATTCAAAAACGTGCGAAGAAGGAGGTTTGACCGAAACACTGCAGAATCGACACAAAAGCGTTATGTCTTCTTATTTTTCACTTCTGAGCTTGTTGTTGTTGCTCGTTTCTTCTTCGCTTGATACGGTCAGTGGCACTTCGTGCAGTCGCTACTCCAGCTCTTGCGGACTCGACGAGGTTTGTTGCAATAACGAATGTATTGTCGGATCAGATTGTTTCAACCATATCTGCACCTTTGATGACGACTGTTCAACGGGTGAAAGCTGTTGCAGCAAGAACTGTAAAAATTCCGTAGACTGTACAGGATATAACTGCTTCACGGATTCCGACTGTGGATCTGATGGGTCGTTGTCTTGCTGCGATGGAACGTGTCAGTTTGATTGTTATGTCGACAACTCTGTTGCTGTAGTTGTGGGGACAGTTTGTGGCGTGCTCGGCTTCATTTTTGTTGTCTCCTTTATCATCTTGTGCGTTTGTAGAAGACGTCAAACACGTCCCGGCCGGGTGATAACAGCAACCACTGTCGCTAATACAAGACAAGTGCCACAATTACACCCAACCTACACAGTAAGTCAGGTGCCGCCACCATACCAACCAGGGTATCCATACCACCCCCCTCCCCAGTTTGAGCGACCCCAGACTGCTGCTTCTCAACAATATAACCCTGAAGCAATCAGATCGAGTGAACAACCTCCCCCTTACAGTGAAGTAGCACAGGGAAGTTCGGGGAGAGTTTATTCTCCTCAAACCTATTATGGTGCAGTGCCAACTCCATCGGCCCCTCCTTCGGCACAGTGAGGCCCAAACAGAGAGGGAAGACTACATGAAATGTTTAGAACAGATCAACCCACCCTTCCAAGAATTGGTTACAGTAACATTGATAAAATGATGACTTAAGGTATAATCCCCATAATCACCCAGCAAACACTACCATAATGCAAGTAAACAGCCCTCTTTCAAGAGAGTGCATGTCATTACATATTGCTACAGTGATCCGGAGGGATGTTGCAAGCATAGCTGTGCTCCTTTCCAAACCTGACACCGTGAAGGTCAGTGTTTGATGCTCCCATCCCTTGAAGACGAAAGGTCCCAGTGTTCTGGTCACACTGACAATCATTGACTAATTTTTCTGTTACTGCAACTCAAAACTTGATCTGGGATTTGCATTGAAGATCTTATACTCTAATATGGCAAGCCCAGTACCCTGCGAATTTCATCTCTCGTCCCAGTCCCCAAAATCAAATAAATGAGGGCAAACATTGAATGAATTGCACGGTTGAATTGAATGAATATGAACCGATTGAATTGAAAGAATTTTGGTCAATTAATTGACTAAATAGGGACGAACAAAATTGAATAAGTTAAAGAAAT
>OX419341.1:23824387-23876887 GCA_948470475.1 Galaxea fascicularis | reverse complement strand
AATTTGAAAACATTTGACTGATTTATTCATTTTCTCACAGAAAGGAGCATTAATTTGCAAATACTGGGAAACTTTGTATGCTGATCTGTATGACATTTAAACTATTCAGATCAGGCAATCTAGTTTATAAAAATTAAAGTACTTGGCGCAGAAGAGTTAACAATCTGAATTATTTTATTCTTTCTTTCTTGTACAAGTATCTTTAGAAAAACTATTTATGGGGTGCTGTGTATTTAAATTTGCACTCAATCAATTTCACTTAAAAAATATTTGTACAACACTTGATGTTTACATGCAAGCTATAAGACAATCTCTCATCATCATTATTATAATAATTATTACAGCCAAAAATCATTTTAAAGAAACTTTTTAGTCTAGTTACTATTCTTTTTTAATCGAAATGAATAATTCATTTCAATTAAAAAAGAATAGTAACTAGACTAAAAAGTTTCTTTAAAATGATTTTTCAAGTTGAAATGGAATGGTTTTTAATTGAAATGAAAAGGAGCCTATGAAATGATGTCAACAGAGCTTTGACTGAATAGGTTTTTTTTCCTTCAATGAAATAAGTTATAAATAGGTTTTAGTGGTTAGCTTTGTTGTCAAAATATTATTATTATTATTATTATTATTATTATTAGTGATTTTTTTAATTCGAAAAAGAAATTTTGATCATTGCAATTTTAAAGATTTGTTATTTTGTATATGTTATTGATCAACATTTTCGAGGGTTTTGCATGGATACTTTTTTTTTGTAAGAGTGATTTTGAATCGTCTACAGCAAGATGATTTCAAACTCATCATAAAAATTCCCACTGGTGTCAATCCAGTGATGACCTTGAAGGTGGAGGCCCCTCATAATAAATAACAACTTCGGCAGCTCCAGTGTATCTTTTTATTAGAAGCTAAGCTACAGTAGACAGCTGTGCCACTTGAAATAATGCTCAAAGCAAAGGTTGTAAAGGTATACATGTACTTTAATATCCTAGTTAAATAAAACACCATTAAGGAATTAACTGTTCAAGATGCAACAAGCAATTTCACTCAATCAGGCCATTTTGAAATTAATTTGAGATCAGTAACATTTAATTATGTGTGGGACCACTGTTAATGTGAAAACAAAAACTGAAAAAAAAAAAAAATAGGAAAAAACTTTGTTCCCCAAATTACAACCTGGAAGTTTTTAGTTTTGTCTTAAGGGCTGGTTCACACTTTAACATAAGCACATAAGCATAAGCATAAACATAATAAGGATAAGAAAAATATATGTGTGAACCAGGGTTACATAAGCATAAGCATAAGCTCAAGGAATGGTAAAACTTCCATTCCTTGTGCTTATGCTTATGCTTATGCTTATGCAACCCTGGTTCACACATATATTTCTCTTATGCATATGCTTATGCTTATGTCAAAGTGTGAACCAGCCCTAAACCACCAATAAAGTTGGATTTTTGTTACATTTAGTCCTGAAATCTACCATGCTTCCATGCTTATTACATTCCCAGATATGCTGGGTATGCAGACCAATGGCACCTTTCCTTGTGAGATTATGAAAACTTTAAGGCAGATACTGAATTTCTTAAGATTTTTAAGTTGAGACAGGTAAACAGTCTTGCACTATTCTCTTGTATTTTTGTAATTCCTGTGATCTGAAGCACTGACAGGCCATTTTTCCACATGGTCACATTTAACATTAAATTCCCACTGCAGTTTCACTCTTGTTTTGAACTCTGGATCATAGCAACTCTATTTATCTTCAACCTAACGATAACAACAAAAAAATGAAAGACATTTTTAGAATAATAAGTTAATTACCATAATGTATTGATAATAATTTTTATTCAACTTACAACAAAACACCATGACATATACAGGGTTGTCAAAAAGCATCACTTTAACTAGCGATATCGCCAGCTACTTTCCAAGTTTTGCTGGCTGCAATTTGCTTTTAAAATAGAAAATGTAGGGGAAACAGTGGGGTTGTTTCCCCCCTTAGTGCTGTCTCCTTTCCTACATTCTTCTTCTACTTAAAATCTTTTGGACATACCCCAGGTCTACATAAGAAAAAGAGATTCCATTAAACTATGTAACAGACAGGGTTTATTCTGGAGTATACGTTGCACAAGGGGCTATATAGCCAGTTGAACTGTAATTCTTTCATTGCCAATAGTTTTGTTGAGGTAGCCAAAAACTACAACCCAATGACATTTTCATACCTCATTCAACAATTAACCATTTGGTGAAATGTTCTGATAGTTGTTTACTGCAAGTAAAGTAATTCCAAACAAGACACCTGGAGGCGTTAACATTGGATGCATAAAGGGGTCCTAATTTCTGAATTCGCTCTCAAGACCAATTTATTGTTAACTTTTACTGGTTCCGATTGGTAGCCAAACAAATGCTGGTTCAAAGCACACTTGACTGGAATACAATTATTCAGAGTTGAATACACAAAAACAATGAACAGAACAAATTAATCAATCTCTTTTCAATCAGTTATGATAGTCAACCTGTCACCACGAGATGGAATGGAATCTTTACTGTAACAGACTTTCTTCGAAAAATGAGCATGTATAGATGTGCGATATTCTACAACAAGAACTGCAGCTGATCAGCTAGCCACACTTTTTAGTTGTATAGCTCTTCAAGGTTCAAGGGGGTATTTATAACCGGCAGTCACCCACCCAAGTAGTAACCCCAGCTAATAGGACTTCACTTCAGCGACAAGCTCAGCTAACACGTGGCTAATTACCATGAGACTGCGATGACGACAAAACTCAACCGAATTTTATATAAATTATGCTCTTCCTGTGGCATCACATATAAATGTTTTTGTTCAACTGATGCCCTCACCCAGAGCTGCCCTGTACAATTTGCACAGGGTCCACACTTGGCTGCATTAAAACCAAAATAATGTCTATTAATAATAAATCCTGATAATTTTACAAAATGATTTACATGTAAAAAGGATCAAGTTTGACCAACCGTTGGATTGTAAGATGCAGCCTCCACGCTCATGTTAGCTGATTCAGTGTCGCTCATCACAGGAGAAGCATTGTGGGATACATCCTTAAAACATACAATGACACACAGATGTCAGAGGTACAAGTGTTACATTAAAATCATGTTGTTAACATATAACAGATGTCAGACGCACCTCCCATCCCACTGGACGGTATAACTGAATCTGATTTCTAAAAACTTAAGGAGGGTGAAGTAAACCAAAGCATATTCATCAGCAGGGACTAGACAGTTTGAATTTTTAGTCACACATCCCATCACTATGACATCCAAGTACCGCCCCTACAGTTGGGGTTTCATTAGAAGCCGGCAACTGCATGCCGCCTACTCCGTCAGAATTTACCATTCACTGCCCCTTCTTTGCATGTCTAGATTTCACTAAAGTGATTAAAAAAAGTTTATCAGGTCACCGCTTACTTTAGCTAGCTCAGATGACTATTTCAAAAATTATTGAAACCCTTGCTACAGGATGATCACCCTTGGGATGGAGATTGGTGTCCACTTATAGAAGGTTTTATTGCCGGTATGGTAATTATGAATTCCTTGGTGTCTGCTTACTGGAGGTCAGTCCTCAAGCTCATTCAACTGTATTTAATATACATAACTTAATTATTATTTTCTCCTTTGTTGATTTATAGCAATCTACAGACTGAAAATTATGCAAAACTCACCTCATCATAAATTCCAATAGCATGTATCACAGCATCATGCACAGACACAAATAAATGCTCTGTTCCTATTCTTGCAATAAAGCCAGCTTTCTCTAACATCTCACGTATGCGGTCTAGACAACAGTACAAAAGTGTATAGATCTATGTGTTAGTCCTTATTAATGCAAGAACGATCATAATTTAACGACAGATTGTTACTCACATCTGCAGTGTGCCAAGTAGAATTTCACTCCAATCTTTTCATACTCTACACCAAGCTGAAAATAATATTGAAATCCCTTTAGTTTCAGAGGATGCTAGTTACTTATGAGTGCTCATACCAGTAGACATAATACCTTTTGTTTCAGTTACATGTCAAATGCCCCAGTTCTGCAAAACATACGTGTACAAGTACACTGTACATATTGGTTGCTTATGATGGACTGGTTTTACATACCAGTGAAAGATGAAAAAGCGCAGACACTCAATAGGCATAACAGGGGACAATAATTGCATGTCCCCTGTTATATGCCTATTGAGTTATGCGTATTGAGTATCACAGTGGTTGGAGTGATACTTCAATGTATTATAATTATCATTGCTTGATTGAGAGAAAATGTTTGAGGGCAAAATTGAAGCAATTCTCGTTTATTTTTGAAGTTAAACCTTTTAAGCAGCCAGCCTCAGACTTACAGTTGCTGTTGCATGTAAATTCCTTGGTTTAAGACTCTTACATTGTAAGCAACGTTACACTAATAGAATCTAACCAAGGAAAAACCTCAAACCAAATCAGTTAAATCCATGCAAACAGGTAAATGCTCTGTATTGGTAAATGCACATTTGAATTCTACTAGAGTTTAAATCCACAAAAAGAGCAATAAAAATGTAGTTTTCCTTTGGCCTGAAAATTTTGCACAGGCACACAGAGGTTCATGGGCAGTCTTCAGTACATAAGCCAGAACATGTTGACTCTGATCTACATGTATTTTGGTGCACTGATGTGTAAGTTAAACAGAATGTTGAAGCAAATGTGGCATCACTGATAGCATGCAAGTGCAAGGTCAGTAAAACTGGTTTGAGCCAGAAAATGAAGAGTGTAAAAGAGTGAGAGAGGAGAGATAAGAGGCCTAGGATAACAAGCAAGACAAGACATTTTGTAATCTTTTCTTCATTTTATGAATAAAACCTTTGCCGTAAAATCACCATGACTGATAAGCTACATTCTTGTTAGACAGTTGTAACAATTCAAGTATTACTGCTAACATTACTCAGGGCAAATCTTGATCCTCATTAATTTGTATTACTCAAACTCTAAAAACAATGGAAATGAACTAAAATACAATGCACAACGTAAATAGGTACTCATGATAATAAGCAACACTGCATTCCATTTACTTATTTCCATCACATCACTGAACCTTACATGTGATCAAACCGCCAAGGTTGTATAGGAGGATCTTTGTTTACATAGTTTATGTGTCACCTCATTAGCATACATTAGAACAGTGCTTTCAAATAGGACCCAGAGCCAGAGCTCTGGCAGGTATTCTGTTGAAAGTCGGTGGGTATTTTATCACTTGCAAGTCGAAAATTCAGTTGACATTCTCCTAGGCTTCTCATGTTACTGCGGCAGGTGCTGTTCCGAGGTAAAGGTAAAGGTAAAGGTACACCTTATTTAACGTCAGTAATTCCTTTACTCTCTAGAGAGTATTCTCCCAGGAAGCCGACGCTGCGCTCATTTTACCCCCCTCTTTCCATCAGTGCTCCGTTTTAAGGGTATTTAAAGCTACTTAAGCTACACTGAAAGGAAAGAAGTCGAAACAAGGATGTAAGATCCAGGGATCGAACTCGGGACCTTATGCACCAAGGCCGCGCACTAACCAACTGTGCCACCCTTGCTCCTGAAGTAGTCACCTACTTCAAATCTCATTGAAAGCACTGTTAGAATAAATGACAAAACAAGCTACAAATAAATTGCACACCACAACTTGACAGAGCATGAGGGGTCAAATGGTTTTTGATAAACAGACAGCAAAAATGTCAAGTTCATTTTAACAAAGACCCTACATGTCAGCCAGGTGGCATTACTCTTGCCACTCAGCCATACAAGTCCTTATAAATTCCGCAGTATTTTTCCACCAGTGGTCAACATGTCAGATGAACATTCATACTGATTACCAAAAGTGATGAGGGCATTTGGTTTATTTTTTTCTGTTTGGATGTAGCTTAATTGTTGTTTAATATAATAAGCTAATGAGGCAAAATGCAAACTATAACATCTGTGAAGATTCTACTTAATTATATTCATTTACCTGCAGCAGCATGTTCACACCCTGGGTGTCAATGAAGTTAAATGTACTGGCATCAACAATAATAGCATGAACTGGTACTGGAGTTTCTCCAGACACACTCTCATTATTTTCAGTATCACTCAGAGGAACCTCTACATCCTGAAATTACAATGAAAACAGTCTAGAGCTGGAATGTTTATGATATCCATGTAGGTCATTCAAACGCACATTTTTTGCGTACCATGCCTAGTCACCCACATATATAGTTTCTTCATAGTTTGCTCACGTGGGCTGCGTACATTTAAGGATTTTAGCACCTTATTTACCTTTCACTTTGGTCATCAGTTTTGCATATCACTCTTGTCAGTAAAGTCATCGCTGTGCAGGAAGCATTTGTAAGTTCACTTTATCATCGTTTCTCCACGATTCCTTTACATTGTTATTCGTTTCCACTAATCAGTAATTATTTATCATTTCTTAATTTCTAGTCGAACCATCACAACATCGTAATCAACATTAGTCTGATAGTAGTTCATTGTATTCACGGCCTTAGCCCAAGTGCAACTTAGTTTGATGCATTCGAAAATCCTGTTAGAGTGATATCCTCAAGTTTGTCAGCTACAAGCCAAAGGATCATTCCTTCAAGGCTAGCTGGTTTACACAGTGACATAAGCATAACAATGTTTACACTGGTTACTTAATTGTGCTGATGCTTATGTTACACCCGGTTTATGTACTTGTGTAACCCAACGTAAGCATAAGCAATTAAGCCTAGGAAAATAGAAAATATTTCCTTTCCTTTTAAGCACAAGGTTATGCTTATGTTGTTCCTGGTTTACTTTTTAATTGAACATGCCAATACATCATCACTCAGAGAATTAATTCGAAGTTCACATTTGAAAGCGGTCATGAACCCTCAAGCCTGCTGCTAGATCTGCAACTGCAAAATAATGCAATTTCAAGACTAAGATGCTCTACCAAAAATTAGTGACATAATGTTAGTATTACTTACCCCATTCTCCAAAGTTGAATTGACTGAAACAGAAGAGTCAGGAAAGGAAGGCCCTGTTATCTCTATTGAGGGGCTTGCTGGGTCAGATTCATTACGTCTGTAGTAAACTGAACTGTCGCTTCCAATGCTACTGTGTTTGTTTATAGGATTCTGAGGATCAATCCCTGTCAGCTCTATTAAAGAACTGCGGAAGTACTCTGAATTAGCATAGAAAACTGCTGATTCAAACCGGAAGATCTTTACACCAGGTACTGGTTTTGCCTAAAAAAGGTAACAAGGATTTTTTATACAGTCATGTAGTAATAATTATAATGATAAATATTTCTTTTCTTGTGGATCAAATGCCCATGAGATAACTCATCTTTATTGTTAAAACATGACTGGTACAATCAACTCAAGGCATAACAATAATAAAGTTATAATTATTAAACTATTTTGACACACAGATAAATAATTTAGTCTTGATTGACTATTGACATAGTGATAACAATCTTGTCATTGGTCACTGTTCTAATGTTAATGTTGTTACTGCTGCTGCCAACCATTAATAATTATGATCATAAAGCTCCCCAGTAAATGGAAAAAAATAGACAGTCAATGACTGCATGTGGCTACTGCTTTAGAATCTTCCCATACATGTGTGAAATGTAGGTCAGTTGTTGAGGAAGCAAATCACCAGCCTTTACTCCTTACATGTTCTGAGAGTCACGCAAGTCACACTTTTCTGTTCAGAGATGTTATTAGAATTTTCGCTCAGTTAGTATCTGATCTTGCTTGCAATTTTTATTTCAAGGGCAACAAGGCCGAATGGAATGCTGAATGACGGCATTTCAGATGGAAAAAAGTTTCCGAAAAGCAAGTCGGAAGGACAACAGTTTCAGACCTAACTTAATTTCTTTAAGATACTTAAAATATCATTCAGGTCGAACAGCTAGGAATATGTGTCGCCGGCTTTTTTGAAGTCTGACTTGCTTGTCATGGTCATTCTCAAAGAGGTGAACTTGCAAAACGGCTTGTTGAGACACTTGAAACTCCTTTCCTGGAAACATTTTCAGCCTAAAATTAAAATAACTGAGCAAGACTCGCATTCAAAAATGATGGTCAACGATAATGGTGCAAGAACTTGTTAAAAAGATGAATGTTAAGCGTGTAGATTTCTGTACAGTAAGTGCAAAGCGCAAATTTGCATAGTAACATGAGATCTGCAAGTGCAAGAGATGTTTATCACGGAGACCAAAATAGGTTTCGAGGAAAACCACTTTGAATCGAAATGATGCCTGGATGCAGAGGTTTTTCAGTTACACAATATTTTACGGTCTATTTTGTAAAGATTGCAACAAATTATCCTATTGTTTTGTGAACCGTGCGATGGATGCGATTCGGGGTAAACATTGGCGCCTTTGGTCCTTGAATACAGTAAATCTGATATTAATCTCCTATGAGCCTTCTTGCATGACAGGCTGTGAAGTTGAAACATTGCCTTCTTTAGCCATTGAACATAGTAAATCCTAAATATATGAACTACGGACACGTTGCTTCCAGAGCCCATTCATGCTAAGTCCGGAAGCAATCGGGTCAAAATCGGCAGAGCTCATTCATATTCTACTGTTACACTCACTCACTCACTCACTCACTCACTCAACACGATAGCATAGTGGCTTCGCCTCCTGTACGAGCGCATAGCCACCAAAAATTAAGCTTATTATTATAGTAATTAATCATCATCATCATCATCATCATGATAATGAGAATGATATCGTAATCCTGTACAGAAATCAATACTGGAAATCAACAAATCAAGCAAAGCCGAAAAAATCATACTAACTGAAGGAATCCTAAGCAGATCTCTGTAGATTCCTGTGTTTGGGATTTGGCCAAGCAGTGTTGCTGGTGGCCTGCAAAGATATTGAAGGGGTAACAGATGATTCATCATTGTCACCTTGTAAACCAATCAAAATCAAATCAGCAATAACACTGAAAACATTTTAAATTAATTGAAAGTGAATAGGCGATTTCCGAGTTCATGTCTGCCTCCTCTTCAAAGCGAGTCTAAGTGCGAAGTTGTTTGTGATGGTAATTAGTTCTACTTTACATATGAATGAAAACTAATTTTCATAACAAAAACTTCGCACTTAGACTCGCTTGGAAGAGGAGGCAGACATGAACTCGGAAATGGCCTATTAAACAAACCTTGATGACTTCCAGATGACTACTACAAGAGCCATGATGACCCCAACTCCTAAGCCCACATCAATGCCAAGCAAGACAACTCCTAGCCACGCTGCAAACCAAACAACCTTTGACAGAGAAAAATTTCATGTGAAGGAACATGTCAAGGTATCCTGGATTTAAACTTATGACACAGGGCCAAGTTGCCCAAAGCACTGTTAGCACTAACCACTGGTTAAGTTATATTAAAACCTACAGGTTGTCATGGTATTTAACCCTGGGTTAGCGCTAACCATGCTTTGAAGAACTCAGCCCAAGTTGGTTAAGGGGGGACTAACTTAACTACAAACTTAGCATTGTTGCCAAGGGATTTTTTTACAGACTGTATTTGTAAAACAATGTTTTTTCCGTATTTTTGCCACTATATTGGTCAAACGTTCAAAGGTGAACACGTGAAATTTATGAACTGTTATTGCACATGCGCAACTTGCCTCAGGGCCCAATTGCACTTTAGATAGAAAAATCCCTAAAACTTGGAGAGAATTATGTATAGTTCAGACTTTTTTTGCCAGTCGGAGATATTCCAGCCTTCTTTACAAGCCTATGTAAACAATTGTTGTTAAGGTACATAACTCCAATGATAATGACAAAATGGTATGAATTGGCGTGCTTTTGACGTCATAAATCTCGCAGTAACGCGAATTTAAAAAAATTGATACGTAGAATTTTGCACCTTGGCAATCATTAACCATTGGCACCTTTTTTGATATCCAGGTCTAAGTGTATGCCACTCGAGTTTTAGGCTTTTTTCTGATCTGGTCACATGACATGCCAAATAAATTATGGTTGTGACTTGAAAATCTTGAAAACCTTTGCGAGATAGCTTGCCTGTGCAAGGTAGGGTTTCCAAGATATGAGGGTTGGTAACTTTCCATAGCAACAATTTTTGCTAATTTTGTAGTTAAGTTAGTCCCCCCTTAACATTCCATCAAGCATATTTTTAATGATGGGTATATTCCCCCCAAAACATCCTGTCTTAACTCACTAGGACTATGCATGCTCTAGACTAACTGAGCAAAAATTGTAATGGTATTGACTCAAAGTAGACTACGGTATCTATCAACTTACAGCATCCAGTTTGCACATTTTCCAAAGTTGTCTCAGCCTGCTAAACTGACGGAACAAGCCTTTAAGTGCAACAACAACCACAGCAGCTAATATGGCCTAACAAAATAACGCCATGATTTCAGTGATCTGTGCAGTTTAACCTTTACCTATGTAGCAGGTGCAGTGCAGCATGCATATGGGAGGTGGAGATGCATGAAGACAAGAGATAAGTACTTCTAACCTCTATACTCCCTCTTGCATGGCACCTCGAACAAAGATCAAGCTATTGTTATAATGTTAGTTTTCTTCACACCTGGTCAAGGGTACAGCACTGAAATAACCTTTTCGCATTTACTAAATTAAAGAGGCTATGTCACGCTATTTTAGCATCCTTTTAAAGCTCAAAATATGTCTTGCCATCAATTGAGATCCAAACATAATGGTCTAGTTTTGTTATTTAAGACTGTTATGACACTAAAACTGTTTCCTGTTGTCTGTTGCTACCAATGCGGCAACCATGGAAATGGATTGAAACTTGGGGTCAGCCTCAGTGTAAAAACCTGATGAGGTTTCCTTTGCTTTATGAGGTATTGTTTTGCTGTATGTTATTGTTTATAGTGTTTTGTTGTCTTTGTTTTACGTCACTCGTGAGCTTCACAAAGGAAGCGGCTATAAATACCAAAGTATGCGGCGATTAATCGCCGGGTGCCGCCTTCTATTGAGAACCCGGAGTTATAAGGGTGGTTAAAAAAATAATAAAATATATAAACGTTCTCCAAGGTGGTACACTGTAAATAATTTTTAACAGTTTTATTTATTTTATTTATTCCACGGCCCCACAAGGTGCATACCTTTAATATTTTTATCATGGCTAAATTTTATGAAGGCTACAAATGTATAGGTATGTATGCATACGTACATTAATGTATATGTATAAGTGAACACTTATGTTTTCTCACCTTAGGCAAGTGATAAAACAGTGGAGCTATAAACAGCAAAACCAGAATAATTACTATAACCACTGGAATGGTACAGAGCTAAAAAAAAAAAAAATTTTAAAATAAGTGTTCAGATTGACGCTTTTAATTAATGTACTGTACAACTGGATAATTTTATTTGTTTCTGGAATAAAGGGCTAGAATTGAAGCTTCTTCTGGTACCAGATTTCAACACTCCAATTAAAAGTAGACTATTGTTCTTAGGCTAAAAACTTTTATGGTTCAATTTGATCAGTCTAGAACTCAAATCATAAAGGATCATAACCTAATATTAATTCAGAATACCTGATTGTATTGCTTATGATAAATTAGAGTGAAGATCAGTCTCATAAAATCAAAACCACATATTAAATTATTCTGACCAATCACAGGAGACACAGACAACTCAGTGAACCAAGAGCGAATTAAAATGCAAAACCAAAGCAAATATGAATTACTTTTGACATACACTCAATTGAAAACCGGCACTGTTTTAAAATACCTGTGTTCGTGCAATACTCTCTTGAATGACTGATCTAGAAAGAGAGCCACTGACTGGGAAGCAAGAAAAAAATGACCCTATGATGTTTGCTGATCCACAAGCGATAAGCTCCTAAGGGCACGAAAATAATAAACAAACAATAAGCAGGAGATATGAGATAATTTAAGGACTTTGACTTAACAAAGATTCAGATTGATTGAGCATGATCAAGTCAAAGAAATCATATTACCTGATTTGAATCAATGACATAATTATTTCTTTTAGCAAACACCTTGGCCAAAGAAACATTGGTTGCAAATATAACAATAGCAATCACAACCGCATCAGGAATAATGCTTCCCATCAACACAAAGGAAGGTGCAGACGGCATTCGTAGTCTAAAGTGGATCAGAAATTTGAGCTTGAAATCAGTTAGTTAATCAATTAAGGTTGTCAACTGACAACTCTATGTAAAGTTACCTTAAACTGTCCTTAGTCGAAGATTAATGATGACAGTAATTTAGAACTGGCAACTGTAAACTATCAGTAGTTCTTTGAAACAAGAGATTACACTGCAGTAACCACAATTGAAAAAAAATTGTTATTAATAATGATTATAACTTTTGATTTTCACAAACAGGCTGTAGGCCAGTTTCATTTGACAATGAGTTATACACTTTCTGAGCTGCAATGTCTAACACAGTTCAAGACTATTCAGCAACAATAAAAATAATAATATCTGGGCCATGCTCTAGCCTGTGTACATGTACACTGTACAGCGCTCCAAGCTCACTTTTTCAAAAAGTCGCCTTTTGGCGACCTTCAATTGTAAAATAGTCGACTTTCGCCAAAATTTTAGTCGCCAAATATTTTTTCCACTCGCCATGGCGACCAAAATGGTCGCAGCTTGGAGCGCTGCTGTAGCTGGCAGGATTAGCATGTAAGCAGCTTTGATTGGCATACCATAGCGGCAGGAAATAAGTGGCAAAATCTTGAGGAATGACTGGAGAAAGCCTTAACGGGGACATAGTTTTTGGGTGAAGATGTTGTCAACCCTTTAACTCCCAAGGGGTTCTCCATTGACAAGTAAAATCATCTGGCGTTAGACAGAGTAAAATCTATAAGTGCCATTTGGCACTATTGGGAGTTAAAGCCTTAAGGGATTTTCGTATTTCATCTTTTTCACCATTCTCCTTGCAGCTGGGCCACCAAAAAAGTAAGCTCTCAATAATTGTGCACTACTCATATTGCAAGTTACGGTAAAGCCCTCATGTGGGCTAAATCCTGCCAGCTACGCAAGCTGTAGCCACGCTGTTGAAATTGCAGAAACATCAGTAAATGTATTTCACTATGAGATAAATACCCTTTGGGGATATGGCCAAGGATTGGTACTTGAAATTTTTTATTTAGAGAAACAAAATATGACACCAGTGTTCCAAGAACAACCTGCCAAAAACAAACATGAGTCATAATTAAAATGATGTGCAAATTAAATGAAAAAGTACAACATCTGTTTAATAGTTACAATGAAATTACTCATTGTTTTCAATTGATTACATACTTATGAATGTATATTCACTGTTCATATTTCAATTTAAGGTAATATTTAATTATTGTATTAAAGTAACTTACAGTGTACCATCATCTTTGTGAGGGTCAGTAACTGCTGTAAGGAGTCATCATGCACAACTTGTATTACTTGTTACTAATTCTCTCATTGAAACTGTGATCAAGCTAATTTCATCACCCAAATTCCCTTCCCTCCTAACAGCAATAGTGTTATATTACTGTCAATCTAGTTTTGCAGTCTGACAATAAACTCCTGGGTCTATAGTTGTTTGAAAGACGATTAACTTAATCAAGGATTACCATAAACTTGGTTTCAGTTTGTTAACGTTTGGCTGAAAGTTTCTTTTCTACCTTTTTGTTTCTGAGGATTGGCTTGCT
The DNA here is from genome assembly GCA_948470475.1 of Galaxea fascicularis. NCBI lineage: Eukaryota > Metazoa > Cnidaria > Anthozoa > Scleractinia > Euphylliidae > Galaxea > Galaxea fascicularis. The sequence goes on along the minus strand of OX419341.1, from coordinate 23,863,232 downwards.
CTAATTGAAAATTTTACAGTATATCAGCATCAAACAATGTTTGGAGTTAAAGAAATAACCTAAACAATTTTGGGGGCCCAACTTGTGGACTGCAGGTCCTTAACTATATGCACCTCTACAGTATGATCTCTTTTATTCACATACCGCAATCAATTCAGCAGGTATTGGAAATTTCATTTTCTCCTTCAATTTTTCACTGATAAACTTGAGTAAAATCAAAAGAAGAATGCAGACTATTCCAGTGATAACTGCTCCAGGTATGGACAGAGTGATATTCTTGAACATGAAAATGTATGTCTGAACAAAACAAAAGAAATATTGAAGTTACAAAACTGCACAGTAGAACACAATCTGCATGTTAAAAAGATGCAATGCTTAAACACATGAATGTAATTTTAATTACAAAAGTGATTCACTTTGGTTCTGTTACTCTTCACAACTACTCTACTGGTTTAGTCTTGATATTCCTTGTACTTAGGTAAAGGTAAAGGTACAGTGTACACCTTATTTAACGTCGGTAATTCCTTTACTCTCTAGAGAGTATTCTCCCAGGAAGCCAACGGTGCGCTCATTTTACCCCCCTCTTTCCATCGGTGCTCCATTTTAAGGGTATTTAAAGCTACTTAAGCTACACTGAAAGGAAAAAAGTCAAAACAAGGATGTGAGATCCAGGGATCGAACTCGGGACCTTATGCACCAAGGCCGCACACTAACCAACTGTGCCTCCCTTGCTCCGTAAGTACTCCATACTACTAGTTATGTTGTTGTTTTGACATGTGCACAACAACGTTAGGTAAAAACTATGCACTTAATCTTCCAGGCAGCTCTTGTGTTAGCAAGATTGAGATAATTATACTTAAGCATAAACAAAATAACTACAACAAACCTTTACGACAGCAAAGGCCCCTGAGAATCGCGGGATAGTCATACCAAGAATGTGCTTTACTTGGCTTGTAAAAACTAGAACAGCAGCACCAGTAGTGAATCCACTGATGATAGGATCAGACAAGTACACAGCTACAAAGCCAAGCTTGAGAACACCCATGACAAACTGAGGACAAAACATTAGATCAAATAAGTACTATACATTAAGTAGAGATGCACAGCCAGTTAGGAGATTGGGTTACTTCTGTAATATGACAGGACAGGCCAGATTTTAAAAACCTTGGCATCAAGGAACACACAATAACTTGTGTCATGTTCGTTGTTCATGCCAATAATAATGAGCAGGTGTTGTGCACCTAAACCACAAATGTTTTTCGCTAAAATAACTCCTTGGAAAGCATTGCGCCCTTTTTTGTTCTTTTTTACCAAATGTTGGCTTTTTATAGGCTTCAAAACGTAGGAAAGAATTTTAACATTTGGTACACAACCGGGTGAGGAGGGCGTGGGTCTATTCTTGATTTGCCACCACAAACTGATTTGCATCGCATTTAGTCTTTGTAAACATGCATGCAAAGCAGTTTTTGATGTCAATTCAAGAATAGACCCATGCCCCTTCTTACTTGGTCATGTACCAACTGATGTTTACTTTTTCGTGTGTTTGGAAGCCTATAAAAAGCCTGCATCTGGCAAAAAGGACATGATACTTTTCAAACAGGTTCAAACATTTATATTAGGGAAAAAATATTTGGGGTTTAGGTGCACTTTAAAGAGTGATTCATCAGTGATGTCTGGTCAAAGGCTAATCCCATGCCTTAAAGAGCCCTGTGCAGACACCAAACAGAAAGGGAGTGGGACACTACTTTCAGAGTCTTCACAAGTATTAACATATATAGCAAGGCTTAGATGCATCATTGTCATTCTTCTCATCATTATAAAAATCAGATTGTTTTCATTTTGAATCTCAGGTAAAATTATGTGCATGTTACATATATAGCAAGGATCAAGGTTCTGGTCCAAATCTGCATATGTCATGTTACCATTGCGTTACTCGCACATGATTGCCCCACGACACAATGATGAATTTTTGCTCTAGATTCTTGCAGCTTTCTGTTGTACCTTGATGTGGGAAAAGGCCGCAGATAGCCATGTGTTGTTTGGAGTGGTTATGGAGATTAAAATGATGAGCGACTGGCTCAGATACATCCTTGTCATTCTTCTCATCATTAAAATCATATTGTTATCATTTTGAATCTCAGGTAAAATTATGTGCATGTTACATATATAGCAAGGATTGGTTCTGGTCCAAATCTGCATGTCATGTTACCATTGCATTACTCGCACATGATTGCGTCACAACACACTTTCTGGAGTTCCAGTGCATGAACTTGTGCAGGGTGAGTGTGTGAATAAAGAGCTTAGTTCAGCATAGCCACCGGTGTGTTTGTCCTTCTACGATACTTTGCTGCATAACACATACAGTGTACCTCAGCATCTAAGGGCAGATTGCATATGCAGGTTGTGGTTCAAAGATTGAATATAAAACCAAAGATAACTTATCAAAAATCCATGCAACTCTGATACACTGACTGATCGATCGATGGATGGGCAAAAAAACAGAAAGATGGGCTGGCTGACTGAACAACTGACTGGTCAGCTGCCTGGCCAACTGACCGACTGACTGACTGGCTAGCTGCATTACTGGCTAACTACTCTCTTCAGTAGGGTCAGACCATAAAAAAGACACACCCTTACAACTGTTCGAATTGAAACTCACTTGAAAAAGACCAACCAACATCGAAAGAGCCACAGCTACCTCTAACTTCTTTTCATCCAATAAGTCTTGCTGACTGGGAAAAGTAGCATTTGCTTCTTCTTTGTAAATTGAGTTACGCAGGAGAACAGCTCCTGATGAACTATTAGTTGGCTGTACAGTAGGATTGGCAGTAGTCGGTATGGCAGATTTTTCTACTTCCCTCTCCACAACCTCTCCCACCATAAGACAAACCACAGCAAAGGTGCCTATTGTAAGATATTTCCACAAACAAAACAAAATTAATATGATAATGACAGTAAACAAATAAAAGGCACATCTTTGTCCAAATTCTTGTATTCTTGGTTTTCGAGGAGGCTATCAGAGATCAAAGATGAATTAATCCAATTTTGTGGGCCAAGGTTCTCCCTTGCTACATATTTAAAAAGCCATTTACTGGAAAGCTAATTTAAGGCCTTGCATGTCTACCTTGAGAACTTCGATTCTAAGGCATTAAAGCATCATTAGAATCAAAAATGTGGTTTTATCAACAGAGTTGATAATGTAAATTGGCCACCGTAGAGGGATTCTAAAAGCTGACGTTTCGAGCATCAGCCCGTCATCAGAGCAAATCGAGGGATTATGGGTTGTGTGCAGTTTATATAGGAGGAGCTACCCTATTGGTGGTAACATGGCAACGTGAAAAATCAGAATACATTCGTTAAATGAAAAGAGTTCATTAATACTGTGGGGATTAAGGGTGCCGATTTGGAAGATGAATTTTTACTCTAAATTCTTATGGCTTTCCGTCATATCTTGATGATGGGAAAGGCCGCAGATAGCCAATTGTTGTTTGGAGTGGTTATGGAGATTAAAATGCCAAGCGACTGGCTTTGATTCACCCTCCTCATTCTTCTCATCATTAAAATCAGATTGTTATCATTTTGAATGCCAGGTAAAATTATGTGCATGTTACAGACTCCCATAGCATCCTGAATAGCATTTCTACCAGAGTTTAGCCTTGGTCTAGTTTATCCGGCCTGAAAACTGTTGTTTATATCTCAAGCATTATCGTTGCAAAACATTTTAAAAGCTTGGAGTCACCAGCTAGCTTACCAAGTGATATATGCTGGGATGTTCCCATTGCCATATAAACGAGAATGGGAACAAATGCTGTGTACAAGCCTGTGACAGCTGGGAGGGACGCCAGCAGAGCATATGCCAGGCCTGGAGAACAAATTACATAATTGTATAAAGTACCATACCAGTATGTTGTTGTTCAACCAAATGTGAAGCTACCAATGAAAAGACCACAAATGATGGCATACAGGTAATAAATAGAAATACTGTTTCTCCAAAATTGATGCATGCATGTTCAGTAAGTTGACTGTATGCACAAATATGTGCAAGTAAATATGTGGTTTATTCTAAGTCAGTCAAACCTTACACATTTTATTAATGTGATATCACTTAGCATATCAATCAATCAACCAATACCAGTGAATATCACAACAAAAATATTTTCTCAAATATTTCACAGTAAGCACCACAGTGAGGGTGAGGGTAACAGATGCTATGGTTGCATCTTTCTGCCAGCCATAAAGTAAAATGTTTGACTGCAATAGAGGTATGGACAAACAACACACTGACAATATTATGATTTAATTTCTATTCAGCGAGAGCAGAAACAGATAATAAAAAACTTACCTTGGATTTCCTGGTCACCTAAAGGCAAGCGTAAGTTGCTAGGGATGACCAGGTGATGCTAGAGCACAGCCCTGGTTCTATGATAAACATTATCTTCTCAATTTCATACCAGGCAATCCTGAATTTCCCCGAAAGCTCAACTTATTCTTCTAGTTTCCAATGTATAGATCTCCAGAGCCACACATATAAAGAATTAGATACTTACATTCTGCTGTCAACAGGTCACAATTATGTTGCAAAGCCCTCTTAACTACCTTCTTTCCCTATATATTGCCCCCTCCCCCCCCCCCCCCACCTTCCTTCTTCTCCCCTGTTTGGTCAGTATAAAATGCAGACTGCAGACTGTGACCATGACCTGGGTACAAAATAGTACACATTTTATACAGTGTGTATTGGCCTGTATGATTTGCACCCAGTCTGCATTATATATCTAGTTTGCAGTCTGCATAAATGCTAGTTATTCAGCTTGTGTGGCAAAGAAAGGCAAAGAAAAAATTCTTATGACCTTGGTGGGAATCTCTTAGCTCTTTAATTTTTACACTTCAGAGTTAATTCTCTGTTCCACCACTTGTATGTGTTTATAGTGCTACGTGGCACAACATATATATGTACCCTTACTTTCTCTTCACCGCGATTCACCACCTTAATCGTCCCCGACTTTCTCTGTCCAACCTCGTAGCTTAATCGGCAGAGCAATGGTAGATCTAATCCGGAGGTCGTGGGTTCGATTCCCAACGAGGGCATAAGAATTTTTTCTTTGCCTCGTGTGGTTCCAGGCTGATACCCTCTCTTACTAGGGCTAATACCCAGTGGGTTTTTCATGGGTTTCTCTTAGCACTTTTATTTACACTTCAGAGTTAATTCTCTGTTCCACCACTTGTATTATTTGGTATGCACTAAGAAAATTAATAAATTTATTAGTGCATACCACACAAGTAAATAGTAATTAAGTTGAAAAAATTACCCCCTTTTTGTATGTTCCGTGCCTGTAAACAATCAAATCATATCATACTGGCATCCTACCTTGGGGAATATGCATGATAGCGACTGTTAAACCCCCTGCTATATCATGTGCCAAGTCACGTCGTAAGTCATAACCAGGCAACCATCCCACTATTGGAAACCAAGATTGCACAACATCTTTACAAGTAAATCTGGACGGGCAAAAATTTCGCTTGACTGTTTTAGTGAACGACGGTGGTTCGATGTCAGAACTTGAGACGAATTCCTCGTGCTTGATGAACGATTCAGTGAACTCTTGCTCGTTGTACACATGGCGGGAAAGATTAATTCTGTAGCGTCGGCGTCGTCGACGATCACGATACCTCGCCGCCTGGATTTCTAACATTCCTAAACGCCTCATAGACATCACTCTTGATAGCCTTGTCTCAACTTGAAAACAATAATAATAATAATAATTCGGAGTTAAACTGTCGATGCGCTTTTTCAGTTGATGTTTCTCAAATGGTTCTTCTCTGCAAGACGCTTAATAATAATTGGTTGCTTGATCTGCCAATAGACGATATTTTCTGACACAAATCCCCCTTGGCTCGCAGTCAGTTCGTGTTATCTTCATTTCACGTTGATTTGTACCATTCAGCAATTCCAGAATTACTTTTGTTTTCGTCTGGAACATCCCAAACTTCCCCAACACAATAACTCTATATCAGCTGTTGATCTTCCAAGCGACTCCCAACCGCATGTAGAGGTAAAGGGAGAGGTAACCAAGAAGTCCAATAAACTCACTCGTTTATAATTTCGTTATTTGGTGAAAAGCATTTAAAATAAACGAAGAAAAGCTCACAGTGTAACCTTTTTGGACGAATAAATTAACTTTCGATAAAACAGTTGCCTTTCCAGAGCACCTGGCCTAAATAATTTAGGACGTCTGAAAATAACATGTCGGCTGGGAAACAGTCAGCAGTTGAGCACGTGACAGTGGCAAGTCCGGTCCTCAAGTCCGGTCCATGCTTCAGATCATGCTCATACAGTATTTCAGAAATGATAGGGCAACGACAGCATAGGTATTGGTATTAATATTTTCTTTATTGCATAAGTGATGGGTTAGAAAAACCATTTGCCACTTGCAAAATGTCCTGTATATTCACTCCACCAGTAAGGTGCTTGCCAACTGCATTGGCTATCGGGCAGCCCCCTAGTCATTTTAACTTTATCATATTCCATGCCCACACCCTGTGCCAAACAGCTGTCGTTTAAAAAGTTTGCGGTATTTTCTTTCAAGAAATACTCAAAAAAGAAACTCTTTTTAAAAGTTTTTCTTCAAAACAGTTTTTCAAAAAAATCTCCTAGCCTTTTTAGCCGTTTTTGAGTGAGCCATTCACAGTGGTGAGGAAATCTGTTCTTTCAACTCCTATAAACTGGGCAACTTCAAATATTAAATTACCCATCCCTCCAAAAGCCAAGGGTAAATGCCCCTCCCTTCGCGACTCGGGGTTAGATATCGGACGAGAAAAACTGCGCGGCTAAGATCCGTCCGTTTCGACTTTCTATACATTCTGCCAAGTGCCGGGCCCAGACACATATATGGATTACAAAAACCCAAGAACCGATATTTCATTTATTTCCACGGTTTCTCTTTCACAAAATTTTCGGAGCTGTCTTAAACCCGGCCCCACTAGCGACGCAACCATAAGCATAAGCAGAAGCATACGCTTCAGTGGTTATGCTTGTGTCAATCATGTCCTCACTGGAAATAGCGACATAAGCGTAAGCATAAGCATAAGAAAAACGCAAAAATATTCTTATGCTTACGCTTATGCTTATGTCACGGCCATCCACGCTAGTGCATAAGCTTATGCTTATGCTTATGCTTGAGTCGCAAGTGAGAACCCTGGCTTATATTGGGCCATGTGGGTTTTTCTATCCAATATTGGTCACCATGGGCCAACCTGTTTTCCACCAATGTTGGCCAATATGTGTAAGCCTATCCCAATATTGGATAATAAAAACCTTGTACGGTGGCCAATTTACATTATTAACCCCGTTGATAAAACCAAATTCTCTTGTACCACTGCCCCCACTGACGCAGCCCACAACTAACTCCTTTATTCTCGTGGGCCTATATTGGCCAATATGGGCATACCTAGGTCAGTATTAGCCTTTTTTTACTATCGTTGATACAGGCAGGGTTTTGAGTTTGCAGCAAACCTTTTTTTTTTAGCTTGGAAAATATATATCATAGCAATATCGAGATGTGTATTTTCCACCTGTGAACTTTTCGTGGTTTAGCAATGAAGACATAGCCTCTACCTCCTCTACGTGTTTTCAGCACTTGGCAAAGTCCCATTGACTTATGGCTGTTATGCGTGTGGCCTCATACACCATAAGCCTTTTAGAGACATCACAGCCAAGCCGGCCACTTGCTGAATAGAACAGATCAGCACTAGGGGTGGTCACAGCCAGGGTTCGTTACGTCCCTAGTGGTTCTTTAACGTCCCACAGAATCAATTGTAAAGAGTTGTGAGACGGGACCTCCGGCTTATCGTCCTTATCCGAGAAGACTAGAAAGTCTAACCATTTGCAGATGTCATTGCAAAGGAAGCACTTTCTCCTCAGTTATTTAAAGACCCTGAGTGTTGGTCCGACCGGGGCTTGAACCCACGACCTCCCGCACGGTAATCCGGCACTCTACCAACTGAGCCAACCGGTCGGCGATTGAGCATTTTTCTTTTTCATGTAGTTACATCACTTGGGGCTAATTAAAAGCAAACTGTAAACTTAAACTGCGATTTGCTCACCGTTATGCTTACGAAAAATTGCGTTGCAATTGAAAACAAATTTGTTTGAATGTTGTATTTATCACCTCATAGTAACACTTCACGGAAACTTAACTCCTTCTACCTAAAGGCGCCTCACGTCGTTATTATTATCTATATCCAATCCTTATGTAACAATAATAATGCTCTTGCTCTTGTAATTTATAAGTTTCAACATGTAGCACTGTGTGTGTAGTAACTGCACTGTGGTAGTGGCCAACTCGAAAGCTCTGCTCCTTTGACCACTACGCACTATTTCAAATTAATGCCAAGTGTACATGTAAGCTAGCTTTGAGTTGCTTTGTTCCTCTCTTTTTTTACTTCTTATTATTTTTTTTTATACTTGTAAATGAATATTATGCTTGAATAAATGTGAATAAACTGAAACTAAACTGAAAATTAGTTTCCTTCACTGAAGATTTTTCTTGAAAGGTTAGACCGCAAAAACTCAGATATCCCAGTTGTGGACATTAAATTGTATTTTAATAAATTCGTCCCACGTTGTGGTTGGACAAATGTAACCTTCAATAGAAGAGGGAATCGAAACTCACGAAGTAAGGGTGAAATAAAATGCTGGTAGTTGAAAGGCTCAGTTAGTACGCGCGCTGTGATTGGTCAATTTAGTGGGCCGTACTTCACTGTACGGCCCGCTGAATTTAAAAGTTTCCTTTTCCTCCTTTTCTCGGTCCCTACTGTAAGTTACGGATCCTCGTTTTTTCGCCTGCGGGCTTCGCGCTGGGGCCATAAGCGAACGGGAAAAACCTCGGTCCGTAACTTACAGTACGGACCTCTAACTCGGTTAGTAAGAGGTATATAATAATGACGATGATGATGATGATGATGATGATGAAAATTTATTAGAAGTATATCCACAAGTGGCTTTTCGCCTTCTACTTCCTAAATTGAAAAAAAAAACAAAGAAACAAAAACATAAACTGTTCAGAGAATTTATTCACAATATTTCAAAATGCTACATGTTTCGTCTGCCTGACTTTCATTTTCCTTGGAAACTATATTTAACACTTCTACACTGAAGGCGGCAACGGTTCTCTCGACCATTCCCTTATGAATGGTAAACCTGGGCTGTCGCCCATAAACAATGTTGGCCCTGTGAACATTCCTAAGAATAAGGTTTTACAAGTAAAAAATAAAGATAAAAAAGATATATATTTACTTTATTTGCTACGTATTCATAATACATTGGGAAATGACCATTAGAAACGTGATGGGGTGGGGGTAGGGGGTGGATGGGAATCCAAAAAATATATAATCCACGGTAATTAAAAGGCCATGAAAAATATTCGTGCGAAGAAGGCAAAGAAAAAAGAAGTCATAAGACCTGCACAAGTAATGGGCAAAAAAAGAAAACAAAAACAAACTGAAACTCCCTCAACCCTTCCCCCGCAACCCCCACCCATCATTTTTTTAATGGTCCGACTCGTTATTACTCTGCGGTTTCAGTTTCAAAACCGCGGAGAACCAGCTCCCCAGCATTGACTATTTGGTTTGTTTCCAACTGTTTTCGAACAGTTTATTTTGTTTTGTTTTGTTTTGCTACGTAATTATTTCAAATCTTTGCACTTATACAATGTCAAAGAATTCAGTAATATTATTGGTTAATTATCCGGACGGCCTTGAGCTTGTGTTACAAAGAGAATGATGACCTCACTGGCACGAGCTCTCTTCCCTTGCGCGCAAACCCTTGACGGCAAAGAAATGTACTGAAAATAACTCCTGTAGCACCTTAAGTCCTATTATGTAACCGCTCGCTAACATTACTGTTTCGCGTTTCCCCCAGGAAAGGATTACCAATAGAAATGAAAACTAATAGTAATAATAATAATTATTATAACAATAATATTAATAATAATAACAATAATAATAAGTATAGGAAATCGCACGACATCGAGTACAATTCGGGATTAATAGGTACGAGTGATTTTGAAAGTTCTCAAAATTGCACGAGCCTTTAGGCGAGTACAATTTGAGAACTTTCAAAATCCCGAGTATCTATTAATCCCGAATATTACGAGAAGGTCGTGCGATATTTTATTTATAGTAAATTCAACAAAATTACGAACTTACGCGCCGTTGTCATGGAAACTTAATAGGTACTCCTACGGAGTACTATTTGGGATTAATTGTACTAATCTCGACCAATCAGAATTGAGTAATTTTGTTCAGTGTACTGTATTAAGGCGGGGGTCCACCTGAAAGCCGTACTTTTAATGCAAATATCTCGTTTACGTTTCAAGCAATCAAGAATCTCTCCGCTCATTACACTTATCTATGTTTTGGGTCGTTTTGTAAATTTTTTGGTGAATTTTAGGTATATTTGGTGATAAATAGTTGTTCTCAAAGGATAAGTTAAATTTATGGAAATAGGAAATTTTGAAGATTTGGTGTTGTTTTAAAATTAGAGTTTGAAGTTAAAAATTGGTAGATACAGTGGTGTTCCATAACCCTTTTTTTCCCCGTTCAACCTCTCTTTAAACTTACCAAAATTTCACTTAAATTCAGGTTTACCCCCGCCTTAATAATTTTTTTTTTTTTTTTTTAACAGCTTTATTGGCATTCTACTCAGTTACAATAGTAATAAACGAAAAGTTACACGTACATAATTGTGAGGGGAAAAAATAAATAAATTTAACACGGTAGAGATGGCCAAAAGGGAGTAACGAACGGGACGTGAGTACCCATGCAAGGAAACTCCCTACAATAATATAATATATATAATAATAATAATCGTGTTCATATAGCACATATCCTAAGTCGATGGCGCTTTACAAAACAAGCTTAGAAAAAAGATAAACAAACAAGTAACAATAATAAAGTAATAATATCTAAAGATTATTAAGAACAACCATATTTACAAAACAAAGAACAACAGAGCCAGATCTCAGGTTAGCTAAAAGTATAACGATATTCAGAGCGATTATTTTCGCCCAATTAACCTATACATTGCATTTGTGGTCATGCTGCCGTCGATCTTGCTGCCGTCACCTCTGCTCATTAAAGTTCCTTAATTCTCAATGGTTTCCAAGGCAATAGACCCGCGGGAACACAAACAAAAGATATGTTCAGCGGTCATGGAATTAGGCGCCAATCGAAACAGGCAGATGTTATAACACAGTCTCTCTCTCCAAATTTTCCGTTCCCAGACAGTTCGGAGGACTTCCCTTTTCAAACATCTTCGGAAGAAAACAAACGTAAAATCTTTTATTTCTATTTCGTACTCTGCATGTAGAGAGGCCAGCATACAAAGTGCTGCCCAACAAGAAAAACTACACAAAGTCTTAAATAGTGGTGACATGTTGAAACATACCGCAAAGTCAGGTGCTCGTACCGCCGACAGTACAGCATCATGTATTGAAGGAAACAACACACGACAGTCGACTGGATCCGTACCAAACGATCCAGTCGAGCCTAGCAGTCTTCCTGTTATGTTGGCTACAAAGCAACAAATCAGAAGTAAAAATGCAAAAGTCACATTAACAAGGAAGACGTTTGAAACTCAGAGGCCGATACTTCTTGGATCTGGCCTTACGAAGATTTATTCCTTTAATTAGACAAGCCTAAGCTTTGAAAATCCCACGAAACGTTCAGGTAATGGATGTAATTCTTTTCAAGTAGTTCGATTGGGCTTTTTGTGGATGTTTGCTCTTCGATAGCGCGGAAACTGGAACAAAGCAAATTTTGATCTCATCCTAGTTTTCGCCCGATCAAAGAACGAAAAACCGCATTGAGTCCAACGGAACTACTTTCTACGCAGGCAAAATCCATGCTAGACTACACGTGCACCTACGTGACTGTACTGAGCGGGCAAGTGATCTCACTCCTGCGCTAACCCCACTACCTTGTCATTCCATCCGGTCACTCGCCATCCCATCCGTGTTTTCGCTTCATCCCATACCTGGTCCCTTATTATAACACCCCTCATGACCCACCATCTCATCCTTGGTCCCTCAATATCCTATACTTGCTACCCAACCATCCCATCCCTGGTCCTTCACTACCTCATCGCTGCTCAGTATCATCACATCCTTAGTCGCCCACTATTCCTTCTATGCATTTGCTTTCTCAGTGAGGCATAGCATCAGGCATTTGAATTGTTTTGATGAGCGGTTTCAAGGAACCTGAGAAGAGTTTGCCTTTGTCCTACTTCGCTCTTGCTTTCAGCTGCTGCCGGGGAAAGGGTTGTTTTCCAAAAGCTGGAGCCGTTCCCCTTAGGAAATTCTGCTTAAACTTCTTACAGTTGACTTACTGTATAAAGATACTCACATGAACAACCAGCAAGGCAAATTTGAACTCCAACTTTTTTAAACTCTTTCATCAGCTGAAAAGACACAAAAAGGAACGTCTGCTTCACTTTTCTCTAATCAACGTACTTAGATTGGTAACAAGCTCACAAGCGATGCAATCTTCAGTTGTTGTTGTTGTTGTTTTTTTTTTTTGTTTTTTTTGCCGTTTTAGAATTGGATAACCGAAAACAAAATCGTAATGCATTCGTTTAAAGTGAAATCGAATACTCGTAACCGTACCGTAGTGTATTTGGAATTGGAAAGATTGTTTAGCCGTCCCACCTGTGCTTGTACGCATGCGTACCTCAAGACAGATTTCTTGAAATAATATTTGCCACAATGTTGTGAATACTACCTCTATTATAGCAGAAAACATTTCAGCTGTTAAACTACTGTTGTTTTCCTTCAGCCGCATAAATCTTTCGCCTTTTACTAAAGATATTTCCGTGCCGGAGAACACCGCTGAATGAGTCTACTGAGTAACTTTTGATGCCCTACCTGATGACGGGGCTCCTAATTCTAATGAAAAGTAACATAATTCAATGAAGATCGACAGGTTAGAACGTTAGAGAAACAAGCAAAAGAACTGACATGGAGCACTCGCAAAGTCTGGCCGCGAGAGGCCGCTTGTGTTGGGTCGGAGATTTTGCTAACCGTTTCCGCAGCTCGCGCTAAGAGTCCTGGTGACTACGTAAGCTTCATTACATTCTTTTCAGGTTGCGGATGTCAATAGTCTTGGATAGTCGTAGTTTTCCTCACTAGATAAAATCATGCACATTAACCCCTCTAACTCCTAAGATCTGATAACTAATTCTCCTTTCTAGCCAGTATACATTTCCTTATAGATTAGTTAAAAAGAATTTGAGGTTGTATTAAGATAACACCCTCTGGCTGATACGTTTGTCTATTCTCATCACCTGTCTCCTGGACAATGTTATTGATATTATAAGGAGAAGTTAGATGCTAATCACCTCTGGGAGTAAAAGGGTTGTTAAGAGGTTGTTTGTTTTCATAGTCGGATATTGTGTATAGTAGCCAGCAGTGTTGAAAGTACTCACCGACGGTAGGGTGTGTAGTCCCACAGAGTCAATAAAGGTGAAACTGCTGCCGTCAATAACAACAGTGTGAATTGGATGGCCTGGCTCCTCGACATCAACTTTCATGGCTTTGTGATTACTGTATTCTGCAGCATTCAGCTTCTATTGAATTGAAAGTGCGTAGAGCTTAGTAGTTGACAAATGCGAAGACAGAAGACTAAGCTCGATTTGGCCTGGTAAATTTGGGTTCCTGTGGTTCGAGGTGAAATGTGAGTCGGAATGTATTCGCAGGTGATCCCTCAAGCTTTATAGCTGTAATCTGATTATCAGCGAAATGAGGGGAGTTTATGAGCTTGTGTTTCAGTGTCCTCTTTAGTCGCTTTGGAAGAGGGAGGACTTATTTGAGAAACTGGAGATGACTACAGATTTCAATCTGAACGATTTTGATGCTGAAGATGCCAGTCTGGATTCCAGTTCAACGTATTTTAATCAGCTTACATTTTGAAAATTGCACGCAGAAACTGAAACAAAAGTAAGCTTAAAATATGATTATCATTTAAGCTATAGAGAGCTACCGGGATTCCTTTTGTAAAATGCAGCTGTTTTTCTTTTAATTCAAGTCAAGGCTGTTAAATTACTATAGTACTTAAATTACTAAATACTGTCACATCACTAACACAACCTCGTTCCCAGGGTCTCTCTTGTTCCTGTCTCCAGGGGATAGGGAAGAAGAAAGACCCTGGGAACGAGATTGTCACTCACCCCATTCGGGATCCCTTCATCAACACTATTCTCGTTTCCAATAAGCTCCGCATTTTCGTCAAAGTTTTCGTTGGTGGGTTTCACCTCTTCGCGGGATTTCTGTTGAACGCTGGGATCTCGGCCAGTGACGTCAACGAGCGCATTTCTAAAGCGTTCCGCGTTGCCAAAGTACAAGGAAGACTCAAACCTAAGCACCTTTATTCCAGGGACCTCAAAGGCCTTGGAAAAGAACGGATAAAAACGAGATTAAAGTATGAAATAATTCAAAGCGTAGGGAAGTAAAATGATAGATGATTGTTCCTAACTGAGCAAGAGTCGAAAGAAATTTGTTTGGTTGAAGTAATTTAAAAAAATCGAGCTTCTTTGTCTGGCAACCAGTAACAAGCGAGTTTAATATGAGTCTGCACACGTGAGACTGAATCCGCTTGGCTACCAAATATGATAAACTACTTTCTCATACATTGAACTAACTATCACTAAGGCTAACAAAGGCCGTTAAAAGAAAAAAAAAGAAACTTGTTTGCCATGCAGTGCATACCGATGGACACTGCTTGACATCACGGTACAACTCGCATCCTGTCACTCGTCCAAGTATGAAATAATTCGACCTGAAAGAAAATGTGAGTTTGAATTATTGCTGTGACCTGATGAATTTCACAGCTGTTGGTTGCACAAGACGTTAGAAATGTGCTACCTGACGAGCTGACAGACAGACGTACCAAGCAATAATTGATTAAAGTCGATATTTGGCTTGTTACGCAAGGTAACCGCTGGTCACACTGGAATCACATTCCTTTGCAAATGTTAGGACGAGCCAAATAAATCTAAACCTAAATCAAATAATGTATTACGCTACAGTATGGGATATAAAATGAACACTGATCCTCGCAGTTGTGAACGCAATCATATGCAAGTGCATAAAGAAGCCTGAAAAAAAAATTCAGGACTTCAACGGGGTTTGAATCTGGGACGTTGGGAGCAGGTCACGGGTTCAAACCCCGTTGAAGTCCTGAAATTTTTCAGGCTTCTTTATGCACTTGCATATAATTGCGTTCACAACTGCGAGGATCAGTCTTCATTTGATTTCATTAATTTCCGCAGTTCATATGATTCATTTCATATATATCACTCACAGTATGGGATATGTAAATACAGAGGCATGATCACCGGTCTTAGTAATAATAATGACTCAAGTGTGATAAACCAGGTTTAAATGTTAGAGGTAATGAGTTCTATTTTGGTATGGTTCCCGGGAGAAACGAAAATTGATCGGAAACAGTTGGATAGGCGTTTGGTCGGTCGATCGATTGACTGACTGAGTAATTGACTAATTCATTAATTGATTGATTGATTAATTGACTGATCCATCGATCAACCGATCTATCGATCGATCGATTGATTGACAACTATCAGAACAAATGAGCAAGCACTTCACCTGGAGAGAGTTATCATGACTGCAAACAACGCACAAATGACTCCAATTCCAAGTCCTAGATCTACACCCATCAAAATGACGCCAAAACAAGTTAAAAACCATACTATCTGCAAACGAAAGAAAATAACGTCACCGAACTAAACGTTTTAGAAAAGAATGTGGTTTAGTCTACGTACTTGACCAAATAGTGTTTTACTAAACAAACCATTTAGTTTAGGGAGGCCGCTATAAAAGATGTTTTGGCCATTTCGTGGTTTTTGGAGCTTCGGCTCTGCGGGCCATAGCTTTAGTCCAAAAATAGGGTGGGGGAAGGCGTTTATATGGTAAAAAGTCATTCTCACCGCATCCGGTTTATGTATTTTCCACAAATCTTTCAATCTTGAAAACTGCCTCAGGAGACCAACGAGATTAGCGATCACAACAGAGGCAAGGATGGCCTATTAAACAGAAAAAAGCCTCAAACTAATTGATAAAACGAACATATCTCATACATTTTTAACTTGCCACTTTAATATCGTTTTAATTTCCTTATATTTAACGCTGTCTGGCTGG
Source organism: Galaxea fascicularis (assembly GCA_948470475.1). Lineage (NCBI taxonomy): Eukaryota > Metazoa > Cnidaria > Anthozoa > Scleractinia > Euphylliidae > Galaxea > Galaxea fascicularis. The sequence continues at coordinate 23,847,027 of OX419341.1, read as the reverse complement.
TTTGGCCATGTAGGTAGGGACTAATAGCGGTCTAAAGAATCCGCTTGACCAAATACACCAGATGAATGCTGAAGAAAGGTCCAAATGGAAAGCAAGATGGAGACTAACATTCTGTGTTCGTCAACACCACTTGACACTTAATCATAACGAGGATTAGGTAGTGTAATGAGAGCTGAAACTAGTCGAAAACTCTAATTGTGTTGTGAAAATCGTTCTGTTTTGCTTTTGCTACGTTTTTTTACCTTGGGAAGATGGAAGAAAAGCGGCGCAAGGAACAGCAAGACCAGAAGAATTAACGCATTCACGACAATGCTGCACAGCTGTGGATTAAATCAAAACATAAGAGTCAAGTTCAATCGTGCTACCACCAATATGTGTGGCAATACTAGCTTTATGACTACCATCGGCGATGAAACTTATCTTCAGAGATCGATAAATGAATAAAGGGGGTAGTTTCTATAGAAACCGTAGTACTGCGTCGGTGGGGGAGTACACAAAAATTTGGTTTTATCAACGGAGTTCATAACGTAAATTGACCACCGTGCAGGAGATTCTAAAAGCTGACGTTTCGAGCGTTATCCCTTCGTCAGAACGAATCGATTCGCTTTGACGAAGTGCTAACACGCGCTCGAAACGTCAGCTTTTAGAATCCCTGTAGGGTGATCAATTTACATTATCAACTCTGTTGATAAAAACCAAATTTCAGAGATCTATAGTTTGTTTCAATCGGATTTAATTAAACCACGCAGACGTACATAATTTTCAGACAACGAGAAGCTAAATTGCGCTATGACTTTTTAACGTGCTAAGTGCGATGGTCAGTGCATCTTTTCTTTAGCAACGTAGGTCTGCATAAAAAAGGTATGACGGTGGCCCTGCGGGGTTGGCTGGGATACTGTGGCATTGGTCAGTTTATAAGAGCGTTTAGGACAGGAGCCCAGTACTCAAACTAATGGACGGTTCTCTGCGTTACAATGATTACCTGTGTGCTGGTGAGGTTCTCCTGGACTACTGATCTTGCCAAGGCATTACAAATCGGAAAACAGGAAAGGAATGAGCCTGCAACGTTTCCTGCTCCATATGCTATCAGTTCCTAAATTAAACAAACATTGCGATTACAATCATATTATTAAGAGTATATTCTCACTAGTCTTTTGATGCGTCGTGGGATGTCATTGTATGAGTGTAGCTTGGTGTTGTGTGTTGTGTTTTCTTGTGTTGTATCGTGTTGGTTTCAAACCTGGTTCACACGTGCGACACAAATGGAAACGCAAATGTAAGTGTAAACGTAAGGAAATGTGATCGCAGACAAAACTAATCTAAAACCAAAACCAAACGGCTATTACCGCAGTGAAAGTCACAGCGTTGAGAGTGTGAAGTAATTGGTGAACAAAGCTAGCTAGCGAGCTATGGGCTAAACGAATTATTAAGATGGCACGACGAAAGTAGTCGCCCAAAATTACGTTAAATGAATAAAGGGGGAAGTTTCTAAAGAAACTGCGGTGCTGCGTCGGTGGGGAAGTTGAACGTCAGTCCTTCGTCAGAGCGATTCGGATTCGTGGACTGACGCGCGAAACGTCAGCCTTTGGAATCCCTGTACGGTGATCAATTTGTTTTATCAACTCCGTCTATAAAACTAAATTCTTGTGTAAAATTACGTTAAATAACATATCTACCAATCATTCCATGACAGCAGCCGAGCTACAACGACCTCTCGCTGTCACCGAAAGTATGGGCATATCTTTTTTATAGTGAATATATTAGACAAACCTGGTTCGGATCCACTGAATATCCACCTTTCTTCGCAAACATTTTTGCCAGCGAAATGTTTGTAGCAAAGATAACCACCGCGATCACGAAGGCGTCTGCGAAAATATTTGTCATCAGGGAAAACGACGGCAGGCTTAGAGGGGGTAGTCTGTAATGAAAAATGGAGATGTTATTCAGAGAGAGCACAGGGGCTTTCAATTCCATCTGGATATAAGTGAGAGCTGTTTTTGTCCTTTGTTAAACATGATGTTCTGAACTGATATTGTATGCTTAAGATGGATCGCCAAAACCTGGCTAGTATCCAGCTGGGCAACTGCGCAGCTATCTCTCCCCTCATTCAACATTGACACTAACTTTTAACTTATTATAACTTGTTGGGTTAGGGGAGGGGTTGGTGCGAACTTGCCCAGATTCTAAATTGATCCCAAAAAGCTTACCCTTTGGGTATTTTTCCCAATATAGATACTCCGAAGTTTTTATTTATTGCTGCTCCGTATGACACTGCAGTCCCGACAACAACCTAGGACGAAATGAAAAAAGAAATATCTGTTGTTAAAGAAAGAATTCTCAGTTCGCAATGGTAACTTTCAATAGACGAATCTGAAAGTTGGCCTTGCCAAATCCAGTCATTGTTTCGCATATTAGTCGTGCAACCCTTTTGAAGATAACAAATATGGACTTTTTCTCTCTATGTGAAAAAAATAAAGTATATTTAAGTGTTGAAGTCTTGGGCAAAAAATATCATGGATTGTTTTGTCAAAAATGAATGCACCAAAATTTGTTACGTTCACACAATATCCGTCACAATGCATTTCCTCTGAAATGCATTGGGATTGCAATGGAATTGTAATTATGTCATCACCTCAATAGTGCTATCTGCTATTTGGGAAAATCGGCCTTCCGCGAAGATTTCTAAAGCCAGGAATGGAGAAAGAGGGATAAATCCTACTTTTATGAAGAATAAACCAAAATATTACCACAAGTAATTCAGCCGGGATAGGGAGCTTAATCTTGTCTTTGAATCGTTCATTCACTTTTTTCAGTCCAATCAACACCGCCAAACAAAGCACACCAGTTATGATGGAACCGACGTTCGCAGAAGGGATATGCTTCAGCATGTAAATGACGACCTGAAAAACCAAAACCAAAGCTGAATCATGCGACAACTCTGCGACGGGTTACATGAACACGCAACTGATAACATTGAGTGTAACCGCTGTCGTTAGAAGTTAAGCTGTAGCTACGTGAAAGATATATTTGGCAGATTTGGCAAAGACAACGTGACGAAATTGACGACGGCACATGCAGATCTTAAAACAGACTTGAAGTCGCGTCCATTCCTTTCCACTCGCTTTCGCGTTCTCATTTGACGTTGCGTTGTGTTTGCTAAATCATTTTGCCACGAACGAAGCGGGGACAGTCTCCATTGCTCAGGAAATGAGACAAAAGGAATAACTCACAGAACATAGGTCGTAGGAATACCGGGAAGTCAAAAGTTCCGCGACGATGTACAGGCGTTCAGTTGCCATCGCAATGCGGCGACAGCACAACATTTTTCGAAAATATGTTCCCCTGAGTAGCCTCAGTATGAAGTGTTCTGTTGGAAAGCCAGACCAGCAAGTTGCAGCCTACGGTTGGTTTTGTTGTTAAATTAGGTACCATAAAATGCCGAAAATAAGCCCCTCCACGTATAACCTTCTCCGAATATATTCCCCTCTATCTCGAAACGCAAAAAAATTGTCCGTTAAAATAGCCCCTCCGAATACTTGTACTTGGAAATTGTGCTCAGACAGAGAGGAAGCTGATGATACTTATAAAGCGCCATAGATTCCGATCAGAGGGCGACAAGTCGGGGCTTTTTCTTAAGTTTTATCTTTTTTTTTCGTGTGAACAGCGTACGTTGTTATTGATGTTACCCTATCTTTGAACTGAGTATTGCAACTATTGTATTTTCGATCAATAAAGCAATTTACTGTTCTGTTTTACGTTTGCATGAGTATTTAGAAGGATCCACCTTCTCACGAGTTTCACTAAATGCCCAGTGCACAGTACGAGTTACTGACACATATTTCCTTCTAATTACAAGCTGGCCCAGTCAATTTTGAGACGCAAAATTCTCTCCAATTATAAGCCCAGCCGATTTTGTAACTCAAATTTGTCTTCATATCAGTAATATATTCTGTATTTAACCCCCTCCAGAAATGAGCTCCTCAAAACGGGCTTTTGACAAATATGAGCCTCGGGGCTTATTTTCGGAATTTGCGCCGGCTTTCATGGGTACTTAACGCCCTACTTTGTCGACACACAAGTGCACATATGCACAGCTTTTTTACGGAGCGGAAAGTCATTCCCTTTTCTCAACTTCGATGGCCTCCAAACGCCTCATTCATCGAGATCTTGTAACTAGTCTAAAACAGCAAATACTTGGTGAACATTAAGGAGAACTTCTCTGATGATCACCTTGGGTGCAGCGAGTGCTCCTGTGAACTGCGGCACTTTGAGCCCAAGAATATGCTTCACTTGACTAATAACAACCAGCACCGCTGATCCTGTGGTGAAGCCGCTGATCATTGGATCTGACATGAACGTGGCCACAAAACCCAGTCGAGCAGCTCCCATTGCGATCTAACAATGACAAGAATGGTTGATTCTACTAAGAGACGTTCGAGCGAATATGTTGTAAGTAGCAAGGGTACTGGATGCCATAAGTATGGAGCAGAAACAAACGAAAATAAGTTAGAAAAGAGTTTATAAATTCGTAACCTTTACCACAGCCGATCTTTCTACCGACAATAAGCTTAAATGCGGAAGAGAAGTTAAACGAAAGATGTCGTATTACCTGAATAACTCCAACAAGGAACGCAAGAGTAATGGCTACTTCCAGTTTGATTGCATCAATTGGTGACCACAGTCCGCTGGTGGTAGTTGGCGATAAGGGAGTGGACCCAGAGCTATTGCCAGGGGTAGGACTGGGTTCTACAGCTAATGACAAGGCAGCGACTTCTCTCTCGCAAACTTGCGCCACCATCAAACAAATCACCGCGAAACTGCCTGTCACGTGAATAAGGCAAGAGAAAAAGAAAAAATTAAAATTAAAGTTTGGTAAGGAACCCATGACGCCTTAGCGCTTCAGCGCAATAATTTGGCAAAGAGTCGCTTTGTAGCATAACTACGCTGCAGAGGCCTCTGTCTTGGAATGGAAGTCCATCGACTAAACGTTCTCCAATGAAACGTCTTGCAGTCCGATATGTAGGCTCGCGCTTTATGAGATATGCGCTTACAGGAGCCCATCATTAAGAGCGTACAACTCCCATACTAAGCCTATGTCTATGTCGATACTTTTAAGATCCATTTATTTTTAGACTACCTTTTCCCGCGAAAAAAAGGTAGTTTTGCACTAGATACCGCATTATCATTACCTTTCTTTTGTTCTAAAAGTGCCTCAGCTTAGCAGAAAAACGTTAGAACAAAAGAAAGGTCGACGAAAAGTTTCGTGAGAGAGAATGGGGGCAATGGAGCAGGAACGGTGTATTTTGATTCCTCGACCTCAAATATAAAGCTTTTTAATCAGCTACACTCACCTACAGATAAGTGCCGTGATGTACCCATGATCATGTAAACCAAGACTGGAATGAGAGCCGTGTAAAGGCCGGTAACAGGAGGAAGGGACGCTAACATAGCGAACGCAAGACCTGAAAACGCGACACAACGGGACTCAAAATAAGCACTTCTTACTTATTTCAACTTTACAATTGTCCTTTTTCTCTGGATCGATGAACAATATTAGTTTTGATAATCACTGTACGAGGAAATATCAGCTAGAAAGGGTCTGCTTTGATATCGTGGCGAATAGTCTTAACGTTGTAATCGTGAGGTTTTCATTATTAATAATGTCAAATCAGTACAAAAAGCGAGGTGAAGGCTCGAGAGCTCTGAGTGCTTTTATCCTGATCTATACGAATCTGATGGTTTTCGTATCATTTAGGCCTGGTTCAGACGCCGCTCCACCTATGTGCCGAACTAATTGAATTAGGTTCGACTTCAGAGCGACATTGGCACGACAGCTGATTTAGACGGCGTACCGTGTTTCGAACCTAATATGTATGTTATATACGGAGAAGGCATTATACATTTATACATTGTCATAATTAATGGACTTGGTTCGGCACAAGGAAGAGCGCCGTATGAATCAGTTGCCCCTCCAGTGTCGAATAATGCGGCAGACCTTGTCGAACTTAACAACGTTGCAGCACCGAATTAAAACTGCTGTACCGAGCTGATTCAGACGCCGCTCTTTTACAGGACTTAATTCAGCAGTTAGGTTCGGTATATGGGTGGAAACGGGCCTTATTTCTCCCTGATCAAGCGCCAAATTACTATAGTTGAGCGCACACAAGTCAAAGCAAACACTGAATTGAACGAGCCAGCTAGCATATCAAGCATATTGCCAAAAGTTTGTCTGTGAAAAACTAAACTTTACTTTTTCAATACTAGGATCGTAGCGCGTCAAGTAGTTACTTTTTCTTCTTCTTCTTCTTTGCATAGTTTTAAATAAGTAAGCAAAATTCCAATAATGCAGGCTCGGTCATCGCAGGAAACAACTTTCAATATCACTTTTCTCTGTTGCTCTGTTTGATGTCGAGTGTTTCCGTCACTGCTGAAATCACATGTTTTCGAGCAAATAAGACGCCTCTATTTTATCCTCCAAAAATTGTGTAGACCTTATTTAAGAGTTAAATAAAAGAAAAAGGTAAAGTTTGTCTTTGTTACTTCGGGCGCGTTATGCTCATACAATGATGTTCGTGTTGTTTGTTTGCAACCAGAAAAATCCATAGAATGCCTATTGACATACACCGTATCCTAGTAAATTTCCAAAATCAATTTACAACTCAAGCATTGATCCAGAATAATGGTACCTAAAACTAGTGCTCATCACGCTAATACGGGTTATTTCAGTTAAGAAATGCTAAGAGTTATACAAACAATTATTCATAGAAAAGAAACACAGAAAGATGATAAAATATGGTATCCAATAAACGCTTCATAATTCTGCAGTTCATGCTAAAAAGTATCCATGCATAAAACTTTTCGAAAACGTTGATCAATAACATATACAAAAATTACAAATCCTTAAAATTGTAATGATAAAAAATTCTTTTCGAATTACAAAAAAAGAATAGATGATAATAATAATAATTGTAAAAAAACAATATAAAGCAGAACAAGAGAAAAGAAAAATATGCCGCAGCGAGGAATTGACCTCCGTACTGCCCGATGGCCATACCGAAGTCCATACGACCACGCACACCAGGCATGCTGCAAAGGTGGAAATAGACTTGTTTATTCCAAATAACTAAATAAAATGCTCGCCATAAATATTTTGTTTTCGCTGTTTGAGAAAGGAAACGCTGCAAAGAACGGTTTGGGATTCAACAACCTTCCACCGCAGTGACTCATCGAAGCATCTTTTGCAAAAATGAATGAAACAGAAACGAAACATTGTTGTGCAGTGGTGCGTGTTTCGTGCGTGACACGTGAAGTAGTGTAGTAGTGCGTGTCGGGATTCTCAATTCACGCGCGCGACAGGTGCACTGGAACATTCGTGGAACAAATTAAGACGAAAGTCCATTACTTGTCGACCTTGACTCGCCGGGGCTTAAGGCCCGAGTAATAAAACAGGTGTATTCAATTTTATCGGTTGCACATATGAGGCTAAATAAGAAATATTCTTTTCTCCTTGATACCAACCGGTTGATGTATATGTAAAAATAAGGGGTATACGGTATACGGTGGGGTATACGGTGGGGTATACGGTATCCAGAGTTGTTTTAATTCAGGTACATGTATACGGTATTTTTTGTCACAACTAGAGCATAAAGTACTTAGTTTTTCCTGAAGTTTAGGTATTCGATATATAGACACGACTCAATTTAAATGTTTTTTTTAGCATCACATATTTTACAATTTTGAGGTATATTGGCATCTTTTGGGAAAAAATAAAAAAAAAGGGTATATTGTCGGTAAGTACATTTTACCACTTGCACATCAGTAATTTGCGTTTTACATTTCCCAATGTTTGCTTTTTGATTCAATTAAACTGCAGATTTAATGAAATGGAACGGAAAATAACTATTACCAACGATAAGAGTCCGTGAGCGATCGAGGCCCTAGAGGGCACACGGCGATGGTTAAAGCGCTGACTAGAGTGATGTAAAAGTAATTTTCAATGATCCAGCGTAGCTCTTGATGCCGAAGAAGGTACATGCCGCCGCTACCAAACAGAAGCTTTCACACGTCACTGTCTCTATGACTCCACAATATCGCACGACGTCTCTATTCGCGTAAGACAATAACTTTGAGGACAGATACAGCCGTGCAATATTAAAACTGATCAATATTCTGTTTGGCCGTAAAAACTAAACTGTTCCACCTAAACAAGCCAAAAAATCGCTTACGCCGACAAAGGAACTGCCCATGTCCGACAATATGGTTGTGTCATCTCACATACATCTGTTTGAGTACTGACTGACATTAATAACTTCCTTAGTCACTATTTTAAGAGTTTCAGATCTTCCGTAAATCTGTAAGTATTAAAATTTTGCTGACTTAAGTTAGTTGCTACCAGCAGCCAGCATCTGTAAAACTTGCTTTGGTAATTATCTTAAAGCAAACAAAAATGTATAAACAAAGTTTTCAGAGATTTTAGTTTACGCATATCTTACGTAAGGCGTTCTTGTTGAATTATGCAACAAGCCGGTTTTCGAATATTACCTTGAGGGATATGCATGATTCCTACGGTGACTCCACCAGTAATGTCCGCCAACAAGTAATTCTTAATGCTGTATTTTGGCAGCCAGTGAAGGATCGGAGCCAGCCGAAAAAGGAATCGAGAAACTCCTTGCCAAGAACAGGAACATGAAGTGAGCTTTGTGTGTAAATAATGTTTGATGCCCGATGATTTCTCAAAACCTGACTGGCGATAAGGAGTAGTTAAGCCCAATTCATCATAAACTTTCCGCGCGATATTTATTTCCCGCTTCTCGTCAGACTTTAGAACCGTTTCCATTGCGAGAAATCGGCAGGTTAAAGAAGATGTAGTCCTGCGGTGTCAACCGGCCGTGTTTGTATTCTCCGGTTGCATGAGCCAGGTGTTCTTTCGACCATAACAGCTACTCAGTCAATCAAAGGAAAGCTTTTTATGTTCAAAAACACGTCATCTCCTTTAAACCGTGCAAAATATATGACACCTTGTTTACACCCTTGCTATCGGTTATTTTTAGCTCAAGATAATTTTTCGATACGGTTTATGCTTACAGTGTATTAAACATAGTGCATTCAGAAGAGTTAAGAGCCGAGACTTGGCATATAATGGACTCCTGATGCAGATTCGGTTGACTGAATTTTCCCTCTAAATTGCGAAATTGTTTGAATGTTTGCTTTCTTACTCTGTTTCTTTCTATCTACCTCTGTATAACGGCCATTCTTTTGTGTCCTGGCGAACGGTCCATACATTCGCTCTTACTTTAACCTCTCTACAACGGCCACCTCTCCACAATGGCAACGGAGACTAAAGCGCCTCCCAACTGCTAAAGTAACCTCTTGACAACGGCCACTTAATCATGACAGGGAATACAAAACCCCTACTTTTTATTGTAAAGGGTCATGTGGACAAGAAAAACGAACTCAGAAATGAGCTACTCGAGATACCTGTAACTTTTGTGGAAGACGAAGCTGATGCAAACTGATGCATTTAGTTTTACCTCGTTTTGTTTTGTTAACATTTTCTTGTGAACGTTAATTTTTTCGGCGGAAAAAAGCAGTTATCACACTACACCCCTACCTTCCTATGACGGCCACCTCTCTACATCGGCCACTCCCCTCTGTCCCAAGGTGGCCGTTATGGAGAGGTTCAACTGTATTTATTCATTTTCTCTCAGACTGTACAGAACCCTGGTACAGAATAATAGAGCATATAGTCTGGCAGAAAATGTCATAATATGAGATCCCGAGGATAATTTTTGCTGAAAGCAAACCATTGGTCTATACATGTTCACTGGGGCCTAGAAGACATGAAAATTTTTGGTGGCAACTTACGGTATTTATTGGAGTTTGAAATTCTGACGTATTTAGGCCATCATGGAAACGAGGCTACAATGGAAAATCCCTTTTTACCGTAAACAAACACTGTTGCGTACCAAAATCGCCACCAATGTATACTTCGCTGCTCTCAACTGATTTTCGGTAGATTTTTGTTTAAGTGGTGGTCACTTGACCTTACAGCATGTAGAAAAGGCTGGGATATAAAACCCCTTACTTTTACATATACATCAACCGATGGGTATCAAGCGTGGCCACCTTATGACAACCGATGCTCTTGGTTGTTTAAGAAGTTGTAGATTAAATTGATAGTCACGTGGCCCGATAAACATAGAAACGAGGCTGTAAAAATGACCAAATCTACATGGGCTACATTAATGTTGTTCAAATGAAAAGAGCCCGCAGTAATTGGCTGCCCGCTGTTGCAGGGTCCCTGCCACTATATATATATACCTGACCTTATGAAAACCAGGTCAACGAAAATTCGAAGCTTTTTAGAACTTCCTTTGCTATTACCTCCGTTGTTCAACAAGGACACTTAACTTTTTGCTTATTACCAGATTACAGTGTCGACGAAAGGAAAAAAAAAGAACATGGCTATTTGCTATATCACTAGACATGAAATCGACGTAACCTCTGACCTGAACTATCGTGTGGGCAGTAGTGTCAGTTTTGCCCAAATCTTGCTTTGAAACGTCGACCTTGCCGAGAGCAAAGTTGCCGTCGGAAAGAGGCATCGATTTCCACGAAATCAAGCAACGTTTTAAAGCGAATTCCCTGGTGGCTAACACAAATAACAGCAAGCTCTTGATAAATTACATCTACGTAAACATGTGGCAAATGTTACGACTAGATTTGAGGCCGGAAATCACACATTATGACACTTCAAATTATCACATCACTTATCAGATCACTAGCATTGAATCGCTAAAGCCGCAAGGGCGGTAACAAGTCGGGAAACTGGAAAAACTTACGGTTTTCGCGCAGAAATACAGAGGCAAATCTTGTCCTCGCCTGATAGTTACTTGAAGTCCCGGATGTTGAAAAACGATTTCAAGCGAACTTCCGTCAAGCCCTTGTTTCTTGCTCAATTTTTACTAAGTCTTTAGCCTGCTCAAAAGTCAAGTCCAATTTCACCATGTGCGCTTACAAATCAACCCTGACACCTACGTTTTGAGGCTAAAGACTCCTTACCTCCGAAAGCAAAGCTCTACGATAACCTTCACTGCGCCTAACAGTCGACTTCATAGCCCCGACAACATAAATACGCACGAAGGTTATTAGACGAGGCAGATACTGCATCTCGCTAGAATTTTTCCCTCACTGAGCTTCATGATGCTCTAAGGAAAACTTTGCTCTAGGAAGTGAACAGCAAAGCTACATATACTGACTCCGTTTGAAACTAAGCCTACGCTAAGATTTCAAATTCATGCACATTTTCTTAAGAAAGAGAGAGAGAGTGGGACCAAATAAAGAGTATTAAAAGGGAGGAGGGGGAGGGTGGGGGGGGGGGAGAGAGCTTATTTTCACTTTCAATGTTAACTTTCTCTTACTAATCAGCTAATTGCCATCGTCGCTCCCCCCAGCACAAGCAAAGACGAAGAAGAATAGAAGGGGGAAACACACCTCAGTACTAAAATAAACAAGGCTTACTATAACTTTCCTGCGACCCTGTTTTCAAAAATCCAGGTAGATATATTTTTTGTATTTATCAGCTATGTAGTGGAAAAGTTAATAAAATAAAATAAAAATAAAATAAGAGGCAGAAGCATACAAGATACGCTTAGAAATAGAAATACCTTAAAGTCATTAATGCTACTGGTTATTGAACGATGTAGAAATCAAACAGAAGCTGAAGAGTATAAATCAAACTACTGAAACAGTAATCATATTCCACTCTTAGTTGGGAATTTATCCTTCCAATATGTGAGGCCATTATATTCAGCTAACATGAAAGCGAGGAAAGCTTTTTTTCAAATGGAGGAGAAGATGCAAGAAACGGAAGTGAGGGTATAGTGATAATTTAATAACTAGAAATAGTGTTCAATACAGCTACCCCTGCTTTTCAATACCTGTTTATGACGATGTGTATTGCTGGATTGCATGTGACGTCATGGCAGCCATGTTGTTGGTGAAGAACAATAGTCTCCGCTGGGAGCTAAACTTTATTTTTATGCAAATTCTGCAAAACAAAATTGCATTGTTTTGACCATCAACATGGCTGCCTTGTCACGTGAGTGAAATCAAGCAATTGACTATAAATACTGTGCATACGAATTTTGATGTTTCCAGAATTTTTATTGAGCTGAGATTCTGTTCTGAGATTCTAATGTGCTGGTTCAACTCTGTCGACCACCTGGCTGATATGTGCCGAATAATTATTCTAGTCAGTACTGTTGAATGCCTTGGAATTCAAAGAAATCACTGAAATGCTCACCTTGGAATGCTACTCGCAGTATGGCGACGAAACGCGACCTCGTGGTTGCAAGAATTTCATGTACCCAATACCACCTCACTGCGCTTGCTAAAATATCACCCAATACCACCGTGCGCGCCTAGTTTCTTTAAATCGGGATTGATTTGCATTCTCCACCAATATTTCATATTCTTTATACGCAGGGATACTATTAATGCCTCCTCGGGTTTTGCCTTCTTATTCCTCATAAGATAAATGATACATATCCTATGTTGCAAATAAAAATAGAATGATACACTATAAATACTAATGACGTCATTCTGGGTAATATGTTTCGGTTCTAAATGATGTTAAACTGTCTGAAAAGACCGATATTGGCAGGTATTGTCAATGTTTGTAGAATATACAAAACCTACATTGGCAAGTATTTATATTTTTTCACTTTTGCGCCTTCAAAACTGATCAATAAACCTATTTTAGATCATTTTATTCTATTGAAAAATGACAACTTTGATCTTCGATATCCCAGAATTTCTTTCTAAATATATCATAACCCTATAATTTGTCCCGTATCCCGATAACCGCTGATAGGGCCTCGTTTTTAGCATGTATCTAAAAAATTCTGAACTGTATAAAAGTCAGATTCAGATCAGCCATACACGCAAAGGCCGTAAGTTAGATTCGGTATTATAATGGCTTAAATAAAAAAAGAGCTCCATTTCAGTTTGATCGCATTATTCCTTTCGCAAAGAGGTGTTCATCCTCTCAAACCTTTTTTCATGAAATAAGAGTTCTTTAAAGCAGCTACTATAATCAAAATTTTATCCCTTGAATTTTTAGGTTTCTCACATAGAATTCCACGAAAGATTTCAAACGCCGTTTACCGTTTTCACATATCTGCATTGGTTCCACACATATCTCCGTTTGACAATTAAATAAAACATACAAATAAGAGGAGTGATGACGCCATACACTCAAAGCAAAATAACATCAAGAATATAAATCTCGGTCAAATTGAAGCAGACACCATTGAACCTTGGTAAGCGAATAATACTACGGACAAAACATCTATAGCTAAATTTTGGTTCCCATGGCAATTCAGTCTTCTCTAATCCCGTAAAACAAGATCACAATATTTAAGTAATTTTACACCCGTAAAAAATTTCAAAAGGCTACAAACTCGACCTAACATACTTATATCCTTACTGAGTCATGCAGATAAAGCAACGTAGGCAAATATAAAAGAGACACTCCCGACCCCCACACGTGGAGACACTCCCGACCCCCCCACGTGGAGACACTCCCGACCCCCCCACGTGGAGACACTCCCGACCCCCCCACGTGGAGACACTCCCGACCCCCCACACGTGGAGACACTCCCGACCCCCCACACGTGGAGACACTCCCGACCCCCCACACTTGGAGACACTCCCGACCCGCCACACGTGGAGACACTCCCGACCCGCCACACGTGGAGACACTCCCGACCCGCCACACGTGGAGACACTCCCGACCCGCCACACTTGGAGACACTCCCGACCCGCCACACGTGGAGACACTCCCGACCCGCCACACGTGGAGACACTCCCGACCCGCCACACTTGGAGACACTCCCGACCCGCCACACTTGGAGACACTCCCGACCCGCCACACTTGGAGACACTCCCGACCCGCCACACTTGGAGACACTCCCGACCCGCCACACTTGGAGACACTCCCGACCCGCCACACTTGGAGACACTCCCGACCCGCCACACTTGGAGACACTCCCGACCCGCCACACTTGGAGACACTCCCGACCCGCCACACTTGGAGACACTCCCGACCCGCCACACTTGGAGACACTCCCGACCCGCCACACTTGGAGACACTCCCGACCCGCCACACTTGGAGACACTCCCGACCCGCCACACTTGGAGACACTCCCGACCCGCCACACTTGGAGACACTCCCGACCCGCCACACTTGGAGACACTCCCGACCCGCCACACTTGGAGACACTCCCGACCCGCCACACTTGGAGACACTCCCGACCCGCCACACTTGGAGACACTCCCGACCCGCCACACTTGGAGACACTCCCGACCCGCCACACTTGGAGACACTCCCGACCCGCCACACTTGGAGACACTCCCGACCCGCCACACTTGGAGACACTCCCGACCCGCCACACTTGGAGACACTCCCGACCCGCCACACTTGGAGACACTCCCGACCCGCCACACTTGGAGACACTCCCGACCCGCCACACTTGGAGACACTCCCGACCCGCCACACTTGGAGACACTCCCGACCCGCCACACTTGGAGACACTCCCGACCCGCCACACTTGGAGACACTCCCGACCCGCCACACTTGGAGACACTCCCGACCCGCCACACTTGGAGACACTCCCGACCCGCCACACTTGGAGACACTCCCGACCCGCCACACTTGGAGACACTCCCGACCCGCCACACTTGGAGACACTCCCGACCCGCCACACTTGGAGACACTCCCGACCCGCCACACTTGGAGACACTCCCGACCCGCCACACTTGGAGACACTCCCGACCCGCCACACTTGGAGACACTCCCGACCCGCCACACTTGGAGACACTCCCGACCCGCCACACTTGGAGACACTCCCGACCCGCCACACTTGGAGACACTCCCGACCCGCCACACTTGGAGACACTCCCGACCCGCCACACTTGGAGACACTCCCGACCCGCCACACTTGGAGACACTCCCGACCCGCCACACTTGGAGACACTCCCGACCCGCCACACTTGGAGACACTCCCGACCCGCCACACTTGGAGACACTCCCGACCCGCCACACTTGGAGACACTCCCGACCCGCCACACTTGGAGACACTCCCGACCCGCCACACTTGGAGACACTCCCGACCCGCCACACTTGGAGACACTCCCGACCCGCCACACTTGGAGACACTCCCGACCCGCCACACTTGGAGACACTCCCGACCCGCCACACTTGGAGACACTCCCGACCCGCCACACTTGGAGACACTCCCGACCCGCCACACTTGGAGACACTCCCGACCCGCCACACTTGGAGACACTCCCGACCCGCCACACTTGGAGACACTCCCGACCCGCCACACTTGGAGACACTCCCGACCCGCCACACTTGGAGACACTCCCGACCCGCCACACTTGGAGACACTCCCGACCCGCCACACTTGGAGACACTCCCGACCCGCCACACTTGGAGACACTCCCGACCCGCCACACTTGGAGACACTCCCGACCCCCCACACTTGGAGACACTCCCGACCCCCCACACTTGGAGACACTCCCGACCCCCCACACTTGGAGACACTCCCGACCCCCCACACTTGGAGACACTCCCGACCCCCCACACTTGGAGACACTCCCGACCCCCCACACTTGGAGACACTCCCGACCCCCCACACTTGGAGACACTCCCGACCCCCCACACTTGGAGACACTCCCGACCCCCCACACTTGGAGACACTCCCGACCCCCCACACTTGGAGACACTCCCGACCCCCCACACTTGGAGACACTCCCGACCCCCCACACTTGGAGACACTCCCGACCCCCCACACTTGGAGACACTCCCGACCCCCCACACTTGGAGACACTCCCGACCCCCCACACTTGGAGACACTCCCGACCCCCCACACTTGGAGACACTCCCGACCCCCCACACTTGGAGACACTCCCGACCCCGCCACACTTGGAGACACTCCCGACCCCCCACACTTGGAGACACTCCCGACCCCCCACACTTGGAGACACTCCCGACCCCCCACACTTGGAGACACTCCCGACCCCCCACACTTGGAGACACTCCCGACCCCCCACACTTGGAGACACTCCCGACCCCCCACACTTGGAGACACTCCCGACCCCCCACACTTGGAGACACTCCCGACCCCCCACACTTGGAGACACTCCCGACCCCCCACACTTGGAGACACTCCCGACCCCCCACACTTGGAGACACTCCCGACCCCCCACACTTGGAGACACTCCCGACCCCCCACACTTGGAGACACTCCCGACCCCCCACACTTGGAGACACTCCCGACCCCCCACACTTGGAGACACTCCCGACCCCCCACACTTGGAGACACTCCCGACCCCCCACACTTGGAGACACTCCCGACCCCCCACACTTGGAGACACTCCCGACCCCCCACACTTGGAGACACTCCCGACCCCCCACACTTGGAGACACTCCCGACCCCCCACACTTGGAGACACTCCCGACCCCCCACACTTGGAGACACTCCCGACCCCCCACACTTGGAGACACTCCCGACCCCCCACACTTGGAGACACTCCCGACCCCCCACACTTGGAGACACTCCCGACCCCCCACACTTGGAGACACTCCCGACCCCCCACACTTGGAGACACTCCCGACCCCCCACACTTGGAGACACTCCCGACCCCCCACACTTGGAGACACTCCCGACCCCCCACACTTGGAGACACTCCCGACCCCCCACACTTGGAGACACTCCCGACCCCCCACACTTGGAGACACTCCCGACCCCCCACACTTGGAGACACTCCCGACCCCCCACACTTGGAGACACTCCCGACCCCCCACACTTGGAGACACTCCCGACCCCCCACACTTGGAGACACTCCCGACCCCCCACACTTGGAGACACTCCCGACCCCCCACACTTGGAGACACTCCCGACCCCCCACACTTGGAGACACTCCCGACCCCCCACACTTGGAGACACTCCCGACCCCCCACACTTGGAGACACTCCCGACCCCCCACACTTGGAGACACTCCCGACCCCCCACACTTGGAGACACTCCCGACCCCCCACACTTGGAGACACTCCCGACCCCCCACACTTGGAGACACTCCCGACCCCCCACACTTGGAGACACTCCCGACCCCCCACACTTGGAGACACTCCCGACCCCCCACACTTGGAGACACTCCCGACCCCCCACACTTGGAGACACTCCCGACCCCCCACACTTGGAGACACTCCCGACCCCCCACACTTGGAGACACTCCCGACCCCCCACACTTGGAGACACTCCCGACCCCCCACACTTGGAGACACTCCCGACCCCCCACACTTGGAGACACTCCCGACCCCCCACACTTGGAGACACTCCCGACCCCCCACACTTGGAGACACTCCCGACCCCCCACACTTGGAGACACTCCCGACCCCCCACACTTGGAGACACTCCCGACCCCCCACACTTGGAGACACTCCCGACCCCCCACACTTGGAGACACTCCCGACCCCCCACACTTGGAGACACTCCCGACCCCCCACACTTGGAGACACTCCCGACCCCCCACACTTGGAGACACTCCCGACCCCCCACACTTGGAGACACTCCCGACCCCCCACACTTGGAGACACTCCCGACCCCCCACACTTGGAGACACTCCCGACCCCCCACACTTGGAGACACTCCCGACCCCCCACACTTGGAGACACTCCCGACCCCCCACACTTGGAGACACTCCCGACCCCCCACACTTGGAGACACTCCCGACCCCCCACACTTGGAGACACTCCCGACCCCCCACACTTGGAGACACTCCCGACCCCCCACACTTGGAGACACTCCCGACCCCCCACACTTGGAGACACTCCCGACCCCCCACACTTGGAGACACTCCCGACCCCCCACACTTGGAGACACTCCCGACCCCCCACACTTGGAGACACTCCCGACCCCCCACACTTGGAGACACTCCCGACCCCCCACACTTGGAGACACTCCCGACCCCCCACACTTGGAGACACTCCCGACCCCCCACACTTGGAGACACTCCCGACCCCCCACACTTGGAGACACTCCCGACCCCCCACACTTGGAGACACTCCCGACCCCCCACACTTGGAGACACTCCCGACCCCCCACACTTGGAGACACTCCCGACCCCCCACACTTGGAGACACTCCCGACCCCCCACACTTGGAGACACTCCCGACCCCCCACACTTGGAGACACTCCCGACCCCCCACACTTGGAGACACTCCCGACCCCCCACACTTGGAGACACTCCCGACCCCCCACACTTGGAGACACTCCCGACCCCCCACACTTGGAGACACTCCCGACCCCCCACACTTGGAGACACTCCCGACCCCCCACACTTGGAGACACTCCCGACCCCCCACACTTGGAGACACTCCCGACCCCCCACACTTGGAGACACTCCCGACCCCCCACACTTGGAGACACTCCCGACCCCCCACACTTGGAGACACTCCCGACCCCCCACACTTGGAGACACTCCCGACCCCCCACACTTGGAGACACTCCCGACCCCCCACACTTGGAGACACTCCCGACCCCCCACACTTGGAGACACTCCCGACCCCCCACACTTGGAGACACTCCCGACCCCCCACACTTGGAGACACTCCCGACCCCCCACACTTGGAGACACTCCCGACCCCCCACACTTGGAGACACTCCCGACCCCCCACACTTGGAGACACTCCCGACCCCCCACACTTGGAGACACTCCCGACCCCCCACACTTGGAGACACTCCCGACCCCCCACACTTGGAGACACTCCCGACCCCCCACACTTGGAGACACTCCCGACCCCCCACACTTGGAGACACTCCCGACCCCCCACACTTGGAGACACTCCCGACCCCCCACACTTGGAGACACTCCCGACCCCCCACACTTGGAGACACTCCCGACCCCCCACACTTGGAGACACTCCCGACCCCCCACACTTGGAGACACTCCCGACCCCCCACACTTGGAGACACTCCCGACCCCCCACACTTGGAGACACTCCCGACCCCCCACACTTGGAGACACTCCCGACCCCCCACACTTGGAGACACTCCCGACCCCCCACACTTGGAGACACTCCCGACCCCCCACACTTGGAGACACTCCCGACCCCCCACACTTGGAGACACTCCCGACCCCCCACACTTGGAGACACTCCCGACCCCCCACACTTGGAGACACTCCCGACCCCCCACACTTGGAGACACTCCCGACCCCCCACACTTGGAGACACTCCCGACCCCCCACACTTGGAGACACTCCCGACCCCCCACACTTGGAGACACTCCCGACCCCCCACACTTGGAGACACTCCCGACCCCCCACACTTGGAGACACTCCGACCCCCCACACTTGGAGACACTCCCGACCCCCCACACTTGGAGACACTCCCGACCCCCCACACTTGGAGACACTCCCGACCCCCCACACTTGGAGGACCCCCCACACTTGGAGACACTCCCGACCCCCCACACTTGGAGACACTCCCGACCCCCCACACTTGGAGACACTCCCGACCCCCCACACTTGGAGACACTCCCGACCCCCCACACTTGGAGACACTCCCAACCCCCCACACTTGGAGACACTCCCAACCCCCCACACTTGGAGACACTCCCAACCCCCCACACTTGGAGACACTCCCAACCCCCCACACTTGGAGACACTCCCAACCCCCCACACTTGGAGACACTCCCAACCCCCCACACTTGGAGACACTCCCAACCCCCCACACTTGGAGACACTCCCAACCCCCCACACTTGGAGACACTCCCAACCCCCCACACTTGGAGACACTCCCAACCCCCCACACTTGGAGACACTCCCAACCCCCCACACTTGGAGACACTCCCAACCCCCCACACTTGGAGACACTCCCAACCCCCCACACTTGGAGACACTCCCAACCCCCCACACTTGGAGACACTCCCAACCCCCCACACTTGGAGACACTCCCAACCCCCCACACTTGGAGACACTCCCAACCCCCCACACTTGGAGACACTCCCAACCCCCCACACTTGGAGACACTCCCAACCCCCCACACTTGGAGACACTCCCAACCCCCCACACTTGGAGACACTCCCAACCCCCCACACTTGGAGACACTCCCAACCCCCCACACTTGGAGACACTCCCAACCCCCCACACTTGGAGACACTCCCAACCCCCCACACTTGGAGACACTCCCAACCCCCCACACTTGGAGACACTCCCAACCCCCCACACTTGGAGACACTCCCAACCCCCCACACTTGGAGACACTCCCAACCCCCCACACTTGGAGACACTCCCAACCCCCCACACTTGGAGACACTCCCAACCCCCCACACTTGGAGACACTCCCAACCCCCCACACTTGGAGACACTCCCAACCCCCCACACTTGGAGACACTCCCAACCCCCCACACTTGGAGACACTCCCAACCCCCCACACTTGGAGACACTCCCAACCCCCCACACTTGGAGACACTCCCAACCCCCCACACTTGGAGACACTCCCAACCCCCCACACTTGGAGACACTCCCAACCCCCCACACTTGGAGACACTCCCAACCCCCCACACTTGGAGACACTCCCAACCCCCCACACTTGGAGACACTCCCAACCCCCCACACTTGGAGACACTCCCAACCCCCCACACTTGGAGACACTCCCAACCCCCCACACTTGGAGACACTCCCAACCCCCCACACTTGGAGACACTCCCAACCCCCCACACTTGGAGACACTCCCAACCCCCCACACTTGGAGACACTCCCAACCCCCCACACTTGGAGACACTCCCAACCCCCCACACTTGGAGACACTCCCAACCCCCCACACTTGGAGACACTCCCAACCCCCCACACTTGGAGACACTCCCAACCCCCCACACTTGGAGACACTCCCAACCCCCCACACTTGGAGACACTCCCAACCCCCCACACTTGGAGACACTCCCAACCCCCCACACTTGGAGACACTCCCAACCCCCCACACTTGGAGACACTCCCAACCCCCCACACTTGGAGACACTCCCAACCCCCCACACTTGGAGACACTCCCAACCCCCCACACTTGGAGACACTCCCAACCCCCCACACTTGGAGACACTCCCAACCCCCCACACTTGGAGACACTCCCAACCCCCCACACTTGGAGACACTCCCAACCCCCCACACTTGGAGACACTCCCAACCCCCCACACTTGGAGACACTCCCAACCCCCCACACTTGGAGACACTCCCAACCCCCCACACTTGGAGACACTCCCAACCCCCCACACTTGGAGACACTCCCAACCCCCCACACTTGGAGACACTCCCAACCCCCCACACTTGGAGACACTCCCAACCCCCCACACTTGGAGACACTCCCAACCCCCCACACTTGGAGACACTCCCAACCCCCCACACTTGGAGACACTCCCAACCCCCCACACTTGGAGACACTCCCAACCCCCCACACTTGGAGACACTCCCAACCCCCCACACTTGGAGACACTCCCAACCCCCCACACTTGGAGACACTCCCAACCCCCCACACTTGGAGACACTCCCAACCCCCCACACTTGGAGACACTCCCAACCCCCCACACTTGGAGACACTCCCAACCCCCCACACTTGGAGACACTCCCAACCCCCCACACTTGGAGACACTCCCAACCCCCCACACTTGGAGACACTCCCAACCCCCCACACTTGGAGACACTCCCAACCCCCCACACTTGGAGACACTCCCAACCCCCCACACTTGGAGACACTCCCAACCCCCCACACTTGGAGACACTCCCAACCCCCCACACTTGGAGACACTCCCAACCCCCCACACTTGGAGACACTCCCAACCCCCCCACACTTGGAGACACTCCCAACCCCCCACACTTGGAGACACTCCCAACCCCCCACACTTGGAGACACTCCCAACCCCCCACACTTGGAGACACTCCCAACCCCCCACACTTGGAGACACTCCCAACCCCCCACACTTGGAGACACTCCCAACCCCCCACACTTGGAGACACTCCCAACCCCCCACACTTGGAGACACTCCCAACCCCCACACTTGGAGACAGAAAAATTGTAGTTTGCGTTAAAGTAGTTAAAAATAAAGTTGTTTGTTGAATTGTTTTAGTGTTTTTTTAGGCTGGTGGATATGGTGTAACGACGTTTTTCAGTAGTGCAGGAACTGTGACGTTGGTTATTTTAGATGGCAGTTTGTGGGGTTTTTTTATTGAAAGATGTAGGTGCAGAATTTGGATTTGCGTCAGGGTTAAGTTTGCTTGTATGGACATGTCTTGTACAGGGTTGCTGCTCTTTTGAGTAACTGATGAACCTGAAAATAAGAAACATGGCGTTTTTGTGAAGAACAGTTACGCTGCGACAACTAGTTACTTACAATAAGTTTTATGTATAGGAAATTTGTCTGTCATTGCAAAATAGGTTTAATAATTGTTACTTTTTTAGGCAATCTTGATTTGAAAATGGGCATGGTTAATGCTGTGTTCCATTAATTTGTCTCAAGTAGGCTCCTGTTTTAAGTGATTTTGCTGAGTCATAAAAATAAAAGAAGTACGGAGAATGCTAC
>OX419341.1:23814387-23819387 GCA_948470475.1 Galaxea fascicularis | reverse complement strand
AACGTATGACGGCAAAATCTTCCTTCTTCTCCTTACTTTAGCATCGTTCATACTAACTTAGTTCCTGGAGAGTTCGCCAGCATTTTCCAAGCGAAACAAATTGGAATTGTTGCGAAAAAGGTACAAAAACGATTGTTGGTCCGGCCGGGGCTTGACCCACGACCTCCCGCACGGTAGTCCGGCACTCTATCAACTGAGTAGTCTGCGAATACAGCCGCCTCTCATTGTTCCCGACCCGTGAAGTGCGTTTCGCGAAACGCATCTCTGGGGCCGGGAGCGATGATGCAAATAATGAACAAAGTGCGGGTAATTCCAAACAAACCTGTTACCCACCGTGCTTTGTAAGTCAGGTTACTGTGGTAATTTGCAACCGTAGAAGCATGTTTAAATGTTAAAATAATGTGAATACCGGGTCAGTGATAACAAGATTTGAATTAATGGGACGATTTCTGTCGAATTCCTTAATGCCTTCTTAACCAGCTTAACCTGCGGATTTTGACCTTCGCTGGCCGCTGGAAGACGGCTGGGATCCCACTCGTGTATACAAAATAACATATATACTCGAGCTCATGACAAATTAAAGAGAGACAATACTTCCAAAGTGACCTTTAATATGTAACCAAATAATATCTCTCAACCCTAAATAACACCTTAACAGAGCCTTAATAATAGCAAATGAAACATACCTAAGCCCAAAACAACGTAACCCAAAAAGAGTCATAGACCTTTTGCAACAATTGGTCACGTGTAGCAACTTATTGCAACTACAGCTATATGATTCCAGAAATGGAAACGGTGTATTAAAGTCAGCAAGGAAGCTAATTTTCAGGCCAATGTTGTACAACGATGAGATTAAAACTTGAATTGGTAAGAAAATATAAGGTTTTGTCGCAAGGTGAGAAGGCCGCCTTGCCATCCAATAATATTGTTTAATTAATTCCTTTAAAAAAACTAGCTACTATGGGAGAGTAAGCAAAAAGAAAGAGTGTTCAAAAATTTCTGAGGTGGAAATTTTTTAAGGCAACAATCCGCGAAGGAGAGATTTTATGGCAACTTGAAAACTGGAAAATTAACAAGGATTTGTATAAAAATTAACTGGAGCATGACTTGACTGGATAGTAATGGTTGTAATTTCCATACAAATCCTTCTAATTTCAAACGGCCATAGACGTTTTCCCTTTTGAGAGACAAGCCTGGAAGTTTCCTTGTTGACTAATTTATGTATGGTCTTGCTATTACTTACAAAATTAAATTCTCTCTCTAAAATGAATTGTGTTTGTGTTTATGAGAAGTTCATCACGTGACTAACTGTTGAGAAAGACCTATTGAAAATACATAAGAAATTCTCACAGAGGCTGCCAAAAACAATAAACATAATTTAGATAAATAATTTCGAATTCTACATTCCTGTTGTAATAAAAACGCAACTGTTCACCTCTTTGGAAAATCTTGAGCTAAACTTCAGAATACCCGGCCACTTATTTGCATGTGAATAGTGTGTATTGTTATCTGTCTCGTTCTTCAAACGATGCCGCTACAAGAGGAAAATAGTGGTCAGAAGTGGCCGGGTATTCTGAAGTTGCACCTCGTTTTTCAAACCTTTCCCGTGCGTAATGTACTAGTTGACCGAATAAATATGGCAAGTTGAACAAATTTAATCATAACAAGTAGTCTCGTGGACCACACACAAAGGAAAATTTCCCTCAAAATTGTTAATTTGGTAACACGAAAGTGACAGAGACTGAAAGAAGAAATAAACAATATTTACTACTTATGCGTTCCGTAGATAGGTATTGGGGAGCATGGCCCGTCATGCATTTGAAGCAGAGAGGGAAACAGAAAGCCGATTTCCGCTAGCAGGTGCAGGGTGAAAAGGACTGGGCCTGATTCTCAGGGAAATACAACGCAGGTATGAGATCCACCACTCCCAGATTTCCCATAATACACTTCGTTTACTCCCAAAATTTTGCCTAAGTACTGTTTTTAATTTCTCCCGGGGATGTACTTACAATCGTCCACTGAGAGAACTTGGAAACAGTGCTTATGCAAAATTTGGGCGGAGATCAGGAAGGGGGGGGGGGAGGTAAGGTGTATATATGGGAAATATTACGGAAGTGGCGAAGCTGGTCCACGCATATCCGCTTTGCTAAAAGGAAAGTTTATCAACCAAACACACCGCATGCACTGAGAAAGCCCCGGTGTCCCTGTTGATCCCGATCACACTTCTTTTGAAGAAAGGAGTTTTGCCACTCCGATATGAAGGCCAAAGTGGAGTCAGGAAACCAGACGAAACTTGAGCTCTTAAGGAAGCGAGGTGATTAGATGTGATCGCACCGCTACACATATTTCAATTATAAAAGTTTGCTAGGAACCTAAAATAAGCACTCTTTTAATTTCTCAGGCTTCGAGGAACAAAATGGAAACGATGCGACACAAAACTAGTTACACAATACTAAACGACGGTTTTAGGAAGGACCAGGGCCGAAGCCTGATTAAAACTAATCCTGATTAACTGTGATCAAATCCTAGAGGTAGCTATTGTAATTAACCCGGATTAGCTTAGTTGAGCTTGGAACATCACATCTTTAGTGGCGGATCCAGGGGAAGGGCCCGAAGTACCTCCTCTCCTTATTTTTCTCAAAATCGAGAAAAACACCAAAATCCGTGAAAAGGCAAAACAATTCTTTTGAGAGCGGACCCCTCCCTTACCTATAGGTCTGGATCCGTCACTGATCTCAGTTGTTCAAAGTAAAATTAGGGAATCCCAGGTTAGTGCGAAGCCTCACACAAGTCTAAATAGTCCCACTGTTCAATAAAAACATTTCCAAAACGGATTCACCCGGAAGTTTTGACGGGAACTTTCCTTGACCTTGAGTTATGAAATCCTCCGTTATCCTTTAATCGAGGATTAGCCTTATTCAGTCTTTAAACAAGTAAGATCATCAGTAAACAAAACAATTCACAGCTAAGAGGGCACAACAAATAGTAAATAATGCGTCTTAATATACAAAAAACAAGGATAAATATCTTCTTAACGTTGGCTATAAGCGAAAGGAAAGACAACAGTAGAATTATTATAATAGAAGCAAGACGCTTGTCAAAGCACACATGTTATGAACGTGTTTCCTTCTCCAAGTCTTCTGGCAAAGCCTGAAAGGAAAGAAGAAACCAAAATATAAAAGACTGCAAACCACGAGAACTAATTTAAGACAGACGAATTATCAGTGTCGTAAGTAGCGGTGACTTGCTGAAACTAAACATACCGCCAAACCACGTGACTGTGCAGCCGATACAACAGCGTCGTGAATGGATGGAAACATTATGTGACTGTCAACTTTGTCTGCACCAGCTGTTCCAGACGAGCTTACAAGCATCTTGGTAATGTAGGCTGCAAAGTAACAGAAAAGACGTTTTTCATACATGGTCTGTTAAGGGTGGGTTTACTTGTAGTTTAAACTGCCCCTGTGAAACATATCTGACTGTTTCAAACAACTTTACTAGGAACATCAATGCTAAAAATGCTAGTTGTAGCAGCCTCACTGGGGAGTCATTTGCGAGGAGTTCGGGTCTCTGTTCAGAGCTTGCCGGGCTGCGCCAAACTGGTGAGTCCACAAAACACATGTACAGCTGTCACTCCTATGGTGATCTGAGCATGCGTGAGGAACTAGCCATGCCACCTTTAGCTTTACCACACTCTAAAGCTCTTAATGACTAGGAGCGCCCAAAGTTACTCATGCGCTTTCTACGGCATGCATACAGTTATTTTATGAATATACTCACATGAACACCCAGCCAGGTAAATGCGAACTCCGAATTTTTCATAGTCTTTGATAAGCTGAAAAATAAAATAATATCCCGTTAACTTTTAATAAGCATTTGGGTGACTAAGAACACATCACTGAGTCTCGAGACTAATTTTTCGCCATCCTGCTTGGCTTTCGAAACCGTAATTTACGAAATAAGTATCAGCTAAAGACTGAGTGAAATAAGCAAGGAAAAATATCCAACCCAAGTCCTCATAGCGAGGTATCGGCGTGATACCGTAAAAATGTCGCTGTCGCAAAGAAACAAGAGGAATTAAAATGAAATGTCCCCGTCGCAAACTGTTGCGCTTTCTCGGCCACTTTCTAATCTGTCGGTTGTCGGTATTTTGGCAGAAAGTTGTCGCCATGTCGCTTGTCGCCTCTACACGTTGGAAGGCCTCACGCAACGGAAATAGTTTGTTCTCTACGCAGGCTAATGTTGGACCACCGATTTCTGGCAAGTACGGAGCCCGCAGTGTAAAATACTCACAGATGGTAGAATGTGTAGGCCCATCGAATCGATGAATGTGAAACTGCTGCCGTCAATAACAACAGTGTGAACCGGATTGTCTGGTTCATCAATTTCAACTGCCATAGCTTTATGGTCGCTTCCTTTCACAGGAGTCATTTTCTATCAAAATGAAAATAAACGATAGGTGAGTAAGCAATGAATACGGAAGCGAGTAACAGATGTAACAGATGAACGACTACCACAACTTTTGTTACAAAATGCAAGCATCACGAAATGCAACTTCAAAAAGGATTTTTTCGCTTTTTTTTTTCGCAATCGTGTTAAACCGCATTGTGTTTGATCAAGTAAGAAACCTGATAAATTTTAAGCTCACGTGACCATGTGAACATGTGACTAAGTGGCCGTGTCTCTGTGAGTTTTTGATTGATGTGTCCATGTGATGTTGGAATTTGTTTAGTATGTAAAAGTAGATACCTCTCACTAACCGAGTTCGAGGTTCGTACTGTAAGTTACGGACCGAGTTTTTTCCCGTTCACTTATGGCCCAAGCGCAAAGCGCGCGGGCCATAAATCAACGGGAAAAGTACGGACCGAGAAAACGAGGTTAGTAAGACATTTATTATATCTCTGAGGTTTACAGTAGAGTACGACCGCAAAATTGACCAATCACAGCGCGCGTACTAACTGAGAGATAAAATGAAAGTTATTACTTTTCGATTTTTTTAG
>OX419341.1:23776887-23809387 GCA_948470475.1 Galaxea fascicularis | reverse complement strand
GCGGGAAAAGATAGTCCAAAAATAAATCGGTCTGTAAAAATGCCGAGGCTTAGCATGAGAGTTGTACGCTCCTAGTGATGGGCTCCTGGGGATGGTCAACACCATATTGACTCGAAATGTTAGAAGCTTACCCTTTCGGTATTTTTCCTAAAATGGCAACTCCAAACTTTTCATTTATTGCTCCTCCATATGAAATTGCAGTTCCTACAACAACCTGATGAAAATGGAACGTTAAATGTAAGATTAACTTTCAAGCCATTTTATCTAAAGTACTTTCCTCTAATTAAAGGAATCGAGAAGTTAGGCTCGTCTGGGTACAACAGTGATTAAGGCAAAGAAAACAGTTCGTCTTACCGAGACTGAAGCATCAAACCCTTCGATGACAGAACGAAAAATTAAACGTGTTAATTTCGAGAGGAAAATGTCTCAACTCAACTGGTAATATCGCTCTATTTTCGTTTTGACTGAATATGAATTTATATAGTCTTTTTGGTTTGTCGTCATTGCCTCCATTTGAAACCACTGTTCAAGAAAACGAGGCCTCGGAAGGTCCCCCATGGTGGATCTAGGGAATTCAGACAAGGGCAGTCGCAAATGCGGTGAGGGTACATCCTCGTTGCTGGGGGGAAGAGAGGTCGCTTTCATTACTACGGTAACCACGTGTAGAAAATTAGTCAGTCTGGGTTCGTTGAAATGCATTTTGTTGCATTCTGAAGCATTCTGACCAGCCTTATTCCCAGTACTTTCCCCTTCGCTTTGGGAAGCGAACAAATAGGTTCTGGGAACAAGTAAAACACTGAGCTCTCGAATGATGTATTTGAAGAGAATTTTGTAAACCATTTCAACCAGCGTAACCATTTGCCGTAACGGCATGGACGTTTTTTTTTTTTAACTCTGAGAAACATTCAGTTGCACTCAAAGCTAACTTAGAAAAAGAAGAATTTTTGCAGAGAAACAAATTTCGTATTTCAACATATAAAATATGGGTGGACAGACTCACAATTACAGAAAGATAGTCTTATAAGTATAGGAAATCGCACGACCTCGAGTACAATTCGAGATTAATAGGTACGAGTGATTTTGAAAGTTCTCAAAATTGCACGAGCCTTTAAGCGAGTACAATTTGAGAACTTTCAAAATCACGAGTATCTATTAACTCGAATTGTACGAGAAGGTCGTCCGATTTTTTATTGATAGTACATTCAACAAAATTACGAACTTACGCGCCGTTGTCATGGAAACCTAATAGGTACTCCTACGGAGTACTATTTCGGATTAATTGTACTGCTCTCGACCAATCAGAATTGAGTAATTTTGTTGAGTGTACTATAAGCCGAAAAACCCTACTAGTGAGGCTGGTCGGTCGGCCCAGGCTTCCTCGGCGCCTCCCTTACCACTTCACCGCGAGTCCAATTTAATTGTCCCTTTACTTGATAAAGAATAAAACAGACAATCAAAAAGATAATGTTACCACAAGAAGTTCAGCCGGGATAGGGACGGGAAGCTTGTTTTTGAATCTTTCGTTCACTTTTTTGAGTCCAATCAACACCGCTAAACAGAGCACACCAGTTATGATGGCTCCGCCATTAGACGACGCAATGTGTTTAAGCATGTAAATCACGCTCTGAAAAAACAAGCAAACAAACAGTCATTCACCTGACAGAGTACTCTAGAATGAGGTTAGCAGTCACTGATAATCACCCAGGCCAGCACGTCTTGACATCGGTATGTAACTTATGCAGACTACAGTTCTTAAAAGGATCCCTGCCCGTTGAGCCATGATCGACATCATCAAGGTACTGTCTAAAGGGAGTGGCAAATGGTACCTCTAAACTCTTGGGTCTCGTAAACTTTTCATCTGATCTAGAAATCTCGACAGCCTTTGCGAAGACTTTCGAAGTCTCTTTTATAGCGCCAGTGATAAGGACAGACGACACGATAATAGCGAAATACAAACACTTTACTAAGGACAACAAAGCCTCTACGGAATGGCCGAGTAAAACTACACACCAGGGCCACGAGAAGACGCCCGAATAACGCATGCGCGACCGACAACCGCTGGAGTAGTGCATTTATTTTGGTCTCGAAGCCTCGCATGTTTGGTCTCGGTCTCCGACATGTCGGATTTTCAAGGGTCGCAGCGCCTCATCGAGTCTCGGATTTACCATTCGCCACCCCTTCTAAAGTCTCGTGAAACCAAGAAGGAAATTCTTTCCGAGAATTTCTTTCAAAAGTCATGCAGACAAGTCAAGGGTATTCGTCTTGCTGCGACTAACTCGCCCTGATGTCCAGGGAAGGGGTATCTTTCAATCACACCATGGTTTCCCAACCATAGTTAGGTCTTAAAAAAGGAGCACTGTCACAGCAATTTTGCGTTTTTTAGGTCAGAACTGGCTGGAAATTGAAATTTGGTACTTACACTCACAAGTAACAACATTCCTGACAAGCCAAAAAAAACTAACAAGGAAACCACCAAAATGGAATTTTGGGCGATTTTTGGAATACACCGTGTCCAAAAGTGAAAAAATTGGCCAATTTTTTGAAGTTTCAATCCATTTCCATCCTCGCCATCCTTAGATGCAGATGAGAAAAATGGTTTCGGTACCCTAATATGGTTCTTGTTAACGAAATTTGAACATTTTATTTTGATTTCCGTAGATGCAAAAGCGTTTTTTAGTCTTTTAGAATACGGCTCAAATAGCGTGACACTGCCCCTTTAAATACATGTATAATAATAAAACCTTCCAACCTTAAACTCAGCCTTATAATCACAGTGATTTGCTAGTCTTGTATTAAATGGAAACAACTTTTTTCTCGTTCCCATATTTGAAAAGTCAAACAAAAGATTGCGAACCAGAACAGGTGCTCCACGTAAAAAAAATATATAGTAGTTGTTTTCAAAACAACTGATGATTTCGAAAGGTTTGTCTACAACAAAAAATTCCCATAAAACAGCCAATGTAGGCTTGTCCACCTGTGCCCTTTTCAAAGAAAAAATGAATAGTCAGTCAAAATTGTCACCTTAGGTGCAGCAACTGGTTTTGACATCTGCGGCACTTTGATTCCAAGAATATGGTTCATTTGACTAATAACAACCAGCACCGCTGATCCTGTGGTGAAACCGCTGATCATTGGATCAGACATGAACGTGGCCACAAAACCCAGTCGAGCAGCTCCCATTGCGATCTATTATTGTAGCAACAAAGGTTTACATTTAGTAACTCGTGTAGACGGGTAACAAACTTGCAAAAAAAATTCCGAACGGAAGAAACTTAAACACATTTGGTTGTAACGAGATGTTTACTTGTTTCTCGGCTCGGCCCAATCATGTTTCAAGAGGAAGTGACGGGTTACGCATATGCCAACGGGAGTTAAAAAATGGAAATGGTTTGGACCCAAGCTTAGTTTTTCATTTTGGGCCATATATGTATTTTTTCAAGTCGGTTTTGATTCTGGATTGGTACTAGCTTTTGGGGCAAACTACCCGAATTCATTTCTCATTTCTATGGTTTTATAGTGAGTTTTCATAAAAGATTATTAAAAGTATTAGAATTTGAATTTCTTGTGATGGAAGCAGCGCACGTAAAATAGTTTTTCCGGCCTAAAATGCTTTCGGAGTTTCAAGAAACGCGCGCTGGGAGTCACTTGATATCATATAACTTAGTGAAGTTCCATCGTCCGGGTGAGTGTATTCCTGAGAAGGACTGTTTATAATGGCATTGACTGACGTTTTAACAACCTGGACGGAAGATAAGTCACTTGACTCTGATGATGACTTCTGCTCAGGTTATCGAAAACGTCAGTCAAAGTCATGACAGACAGTCCTTCTCAAGAGAACTACACTCACTCAGACGATCGTGCTTTACTCAGTCTGATAAAAATGACAATTATGAAACAACGAATAAAAACAAGAGGGATGAGTTTTTAGTTTCCGTGGTTAATAGTTTCCACCGCCTTAATAGCCTGCGTGACAGGCGTTAGAAAAGGAGGTTCGGCCGCGCGGCCGCGCGAGAGCGCGTGCGGGAGGAAGGGAACAGGGGAACCTCTCTCCTCGCGCGCCCTTCGCACTCTCGCGCACCCAAATTTTCTTCTTCCCTTCCACTTCGAACGCCTGCCACGTACGCTACAGCATTAATTGAAAATAAAAATAAAATTATTGCAGTCCTTATAAGGGAAAACAGTTCTATGAAAGGTATAATATTACTACCGCCGATGATACTAAAAGCAACACATTTTAGCGTGAGATACAAACATCATACCTGAATAATGCCGATAAGGCACGCAAGGGAAATGGAAATTTTCAGTTTCATTGCATCAACTGGTGACCATAAGCCACTAGAGGTAGTTGGTAGAATCGTACTGGACATCGAACTGTTAAATGGAGTAGGAGTAGGACTGGGTTCTAATGACATCTTGGCGACTTCTCTCTCACAGACATGCGCCACCATCAAGCAAATCACTGCAAAGCTGCCTGTCACGTGATAAAGGAAAATACAAAAGTCAAAATGAAAAACGGTGAAATGAGAACAAGAATGGGCAAAAAACCCGGAGGCGGCTCGCAGTCCTCGGAACAACTCACAGGATAGGCTGAGAAAACAATAAACACAAAACAGAAATAATGGACCCTAGCCCTGAAACAATGGAGCTTCATGTTAATAAGAACCAATGAGATAAGAGGTTTCTGCTAAAAAAAAAAAAAACGCTCCTTCTAAAATTACGAGTTTGCTAAAATTTCACTCGTGAGATTCGTACGGTAGATGGAGCACGGGTCATAGGCACCTTACGTAAGTGAACCTTGTACCTTGATAGTTGTCAGGAAAGACCTTAATCAATTCAAGATCATACTTCGTGTTTTAATTGTTTTCATCTTACTCCGTAGCACGTGTGGGTAGATTTGTTTCGTAATCTAACAACAGTATCCACTGGCTGACAGGTTTCAACCACAACAATTCAAAGTCAGTCGGCTCTCGATGATCCTTTGTTTGCGCCTCGTAAGGGTCCACCCGCACGCGATTCTGCAGGTTTTGTTCAAAACTATATTCAGTAGTGAGTATTTCACACTTTAGCTGCGAGGGGAAATCTGATATTATTAGATTTACATTCCATGCCGAACTCAGTGAAGGCGGCTTACCTACAGACAGATGTTTCGATGTACCCATGATCATGTAAACCAAGACTGGAATTATAGCAGTGTAGAGGCCAGTAACAGGGGGAAGGGACGCCAACATAGCGAACGCAAGACCTGGAGAAAAAGTAAAACACGAAATAGGTACTTAAAACTAATTACAATTAATATCGTTGGGCCATTTATTCATCCGACAATCATCTTTTAGTGAACAATTTTATACTCTGAGGAATAGAGCGTAGTAAAATCAGCACCATTCCAAGTGCTTAGAGCTCCTTGCTGATTGGGTAACAAACCATCCTGGTTTTTACCCTTTCTGCGTCCTAACAGTTAAACATTTCAGTAGAAATTCAAACACCAATGTTTCGAGAGGTCAGGCGACCGAGGCGCTTTGTACCTCACACTGGCGTTAAGTATTTGTTGTCCACTTAAATAACAATTAATTAACAAAATTTTTCACCGGATTAGCCATTAAATTGTGTTGATGTACTTTTTAAATCAGGCCCTGCGGCGTATCGTGATTTCAAAGCGGGCGGGAAGTAAAGCGTATTAAGACCTTTGTTCCTTTCTTTCCACTTTGTAGTAGGAGTCGCTACTGTCGAATACTGTGAACATTACTTGTCTCTGGGAACCCTTCCTCTACTTCACTGTTGTATGGCCGCATCAAGCCAGTTTGTAGGACTGTTTTAAGGTTCCCTTTTCAACATGTCACGGGTTTAGCGAAACTGGTTGCTTTGAAACTTTCGATTTAGAAAACGGCTAAAAAAATTGTTAATGTGTGGCTTTCATACTGATACCTATCTCACGTTCTCAAAACTTCAGGCTCTCGGCAATATTTATGGTCCAGTTTGATCAATCCATCCTTCAAAAATTACGGTCACCACAATATACGACCAGCCACTGACCGATGATGAGAAGGACGGCAAAAGTGGTTTCAGTGGGTTTATCTTTGCTAACTAAAAAATCGTGCAATTGTCTTTGACATGTGTCTACTTTGTGTATCCAAACTTATCTCTCTTCACTGCCTTCAGCGCCCTCTGTTATTGCCTTCTATTCTTTATCACTTCAAGTCTTTTTACTGCTAAGGATCCACCAACCCTCAACTCTCCGTCGTGGCTGTACTGCAATCTTGCCGATTTTTTAAGTTTCTAAGTCCGTAGTCCATTTCCAACCTTTACAGTTAGTATTGGTAATTTGATATGTTATGCAGACCATTGACTGGGTGTAAAACTAGGATCAAGAATATAATTTGGACAACGGATTGTGGATTGGGAGTAAGATTTCGATCATGAAAAAGATTTGGACAACGGACTGCAGATTACGGACTGAAGAAAAAGGTGATAAGCACGTGGTGGAAGCGAAAAAAGCTGGCCCTAAACTGCGGCGTTGATTTTCTTTTACATCACTTCTATTAGAAGACAAAAACCAGATCGGATTAGAAAACTTTTCAAACTGTCTACTACCGATCGCAATACTGGCAAAAGTATTTTCGGTTTCTGTCAACCCTTTTTTGTTATAATTATTCTGCTTTTTCTTTTCTTAATCTTTAGATCAAACATAAAATTAACGGCAAGTTGATTTATTTTTTATAACAGCTAATTAAAAAAAAAGATAAAAAATTTTAAATTGCCCATGCGATTAGACATCGCATTACGTAATTTAATAACATACAACATGATTCTTCTCTGACCGCCAGAGTTAATGTTCAGCCAAGGCTTGCTGTTATTGATATGACCATGTTATGAAGACAGAAACCTTCACTAATCCGCAAAATAGCTACCCGGTGCTGTTTTATCACAAGACCACTCTCTGAGGTCCATAGTCCTCGTTTTACACGAAGCCGAATTTTGTGAACATTTACCACCAGTCATCTGCTCAAATGCTCTGTTGTATGTTCGATTTTGAGTAGTAGTGTTTCGTTATCGATTGTTTTCTTTGGTGTTCGACGGAGTGTTCGATTTTGAGAGCCGATCGCTGATAAGCTTTGATTGAAGTTTGAGAAGGTTTTAATGACAAGTGCCGGTGGCCCGGCATTTTTATACTCTTAAGTATCATAAGGTCTGAATTTCGATGTTAACTCTTGGATAAGAAATTCTAGTCCATTGTTACACTGCACCCTGTATACTTACTAAAACAAGAAAAATAATACTATATCTTCAAAAGTCAAATTGAGAGTGGAATTTTGTTATTAACGTACAAAAAGTGCTATTTTACAACACGTGAAAGTTTTGTGCTTCACACCAAAACGTCTCAGTAAAATATTCCGGGAAATTTCTTTGTTTGTTTTTCTTTATCAGAGACATTTTCAACGTTAGCTGTCACATGGACTAATTTTACAGTAAGCTGGGATACAAAGTGTCCCTGAAAGAACCCAATGTTGAGAATATGCTGTCGTGGACTATGACCCGCTCGTATAAGCGCCAAATTTTTAAAGCCGAGAATCATTTTAAAACATTGTGAGTATGTCGACCGCAAAAGAAATTAAAACACTTGGAAATTCTCTTAACTTATATTGCTCTCTGTCCCTTCGCCATTGGTGATATTTTTCGTTCCTTTTGGGATATGCAATCTTGTTCATTAACAATTTGTTAAAAGTGTTTCAACATTTTTCATAGTTTTGAATATACTTAAACTGCGTATAAAAAAAGATTATGAGACTGTAGACAACCAAGTTGTGTTACCTTGAGGGATGTGCATGATTCCCACGGTCAACCCTCCACTTATATCAGCCACCAAATCCTGTTTGATGTTGTACTTTGGCAGCCAGCGAATGATCGGAAAGAGATCTAACAGCCATTGGCAAAAAGAATCCTTAGAACAGGAGACTGAGGAGACTTTTGTCTTAACAGCTTTCAAATAACGCTTGCTTTCTGATAATGAGTCTGTGGAGCGGCGAGCGGTCAGGAGAGGAACAGATTCGTCATACACCCTCCGTTCGATTCTAATGTCGGGTGTACCGCGCTGAGTTGAGGCTCCTTCCATCTCGCTTCACAAATGAGAATATTAAACAGTTCCTAAAACAGTCATTTATATGATGCGACGCACCCAGGTGATTAGCTCGAGGACATGGGTAACTTGTATACGCATGTCTTGAGACGTTTTACAACATGTCAGTTTCGTCTTGGAATTTTCACTCCCTTTCCCGTGCAGTGTTCATGTTCATACAGCTACAATCACTTCCGGTTGCCTTGTTGTGAGAGTGCATGCGTACTTGAGCCTGTGGTAAATAACTATTATTTGACATGCGTTTTAACAAAAACTAAGCTTAACGAGAAAAGTCACACTAAGAGTTACTGTAGATGTTCCATTCATGGTGTAGTGTATCAAAACAAACGGGTTTTGTGTAGTAGCTGCACTTTGATCAGCTGAAATCGTATATGGATCGCCAATGGGGAATGTGATGATCCTGGTGATGATAGTCACCAGCTGCGGTTAAATCAAATTGAAGAAAAAAAGCTAAGCAGTTAGGTCACATTTCTTCAATTAGGCGTCCGGTCTTGTTTTGCATTGGTTTTTTTAGATAGCCCTCGACCAGGTTCTCAAAGAACAGTGAAGCTGCATGAGGGCTCATGTCCCGTGTTAAACGCGCCATCGGTGAGAGACTGCGCCCATGAGAGCCTGCTGGCCGGCTATTTGCCAGACAACGTTCAATTTCAAGGGATTTCACTTTACACCCTCTTTTAACCAGGCGTTATTGCTCATAGGGAAAGTGGCAGATTAAGTTTCTGTTTTACATATTGTTGTGATCCTTTTAAAACAACAAAACAATTTGGTGACCCTGGCGTAGATCCATGGAATCGTGGTCACGGCTGACGAAACAATAGGTTCACGTGAACATTGATGGACTAGTAAGCATATTTCGTCCAAAGGTTGAATTTCCATTCGATCGGTCTGCAGTGGTTGCAACCTTTGAACAGGCAACAGGCAAATGTTCTGTTCTTCACATGTTATAAAGACTACAGAGTTGCCTTTTCGCGTGTTGGCCCTTCCTCAGAGTGACTTTGAGTCATGTACTTAACTGTTTTTCATATCACATGCATTGCTGTTTGGAGCTGTTCTTGTTTTGGTCCTTATGAAACCGCTCGAGCTCTTAATAGAGTTACATTTCAAACAGCAAGATGTTGCGTTATTTTTTCAAAGATTTATGCAAAGTGTTACACTTAATTTGTCTGAAAGCCGCGAGGGGACGAGCCAATAAAGTATGTATATATGTATGTACAGGTGGTTGCACGTTACGTCATCGCCGCCCTGCTAGTGGGCGGTGAGCAATCAGGTGCTGGTAAACATTAGATCTCTCATTGACTAGTTTTGCTCGTGCCGTATCAGCCTTTGTTCCTTTCATCATTGTTGTCTCTGGAGATTGGCAGAAAACTATCAATTACTACCATTTTTGCACGAAGTGGTACAGCAGCAGAAGGTTTACAATAGCGAAAAATATTCGTATCATAAATCTGAAATTTGAGACAAGTCTATCTCGCGCCCTGTGCATGGATATTTATTAATTATACGAAGCGCGAGCGAGCCGAGCGCGCTTTGAAAATCCCAGAATAATAATAATAATTTATTTGCCTCTAATATTTCTAGCTGTGCACAGGTGCTCTACCAATTGCGGAGACGGTAAATCAAATGAACTTCTAAATCAAAACAAATCAAATGAAATGTTGATTTCTGAGGAGAAGGGAAATTAATCGGAGTACGGAAGAAAAACCTCCCGGAGCAGAGTAGAGAACCAACAAACTCAGCCCACTTATGACGCCGAGTCCAGGAATTGAACCCGGAACGCATTGGTGGAAGGCGAGCGCTCTCACCACTGCGCCAACCCAATACATCTCCAAAGGGACCTTGAGGTTAACTGAGGTCTCCTCGCCAGTTCTTCGAATTCCTTCTTTTATTATTATTGAACTGATATGAATGCTAGCGGCCCTTAAAACTGTAAGTGGTCGTGACCCCAAGTTTGCTTCACGACAACGAATCTATCAAATTGACACATTTTCTAGGTTTTCCCTTTTGAGAAGGAAATAAAACTAAGTCAAACCATCATCCCGAAATATATGGGTATTTAAACAGATAACAAAAACAAACTGGTAATGCTGTCTAACGCCGAAATGGCCGTTTTATCTGCTTTATGGTAAAAAAAAATTGAAAGGTCTGAAAGCTGTTACAGGTGATCTTAACCTGCTGCGTTTCAACTGCAAGGCTATCCCGGCTAAAACAGGATATTACCCCTACTAGTTAAGCGGGCGATAGACCACATGGAGAAGCACGTTTCCAGACCTTGAACTTTCGCAAAATCAGAAATTTACCAGTGGCCGTGGCAGAGTGTTGTTTGTAACATCATCCCAGTCACGAGTAAACGAGGCTTACCACGGGAATCCCATGGTCACTGTGAGAGAGTGAGAGGTATTACGCAATATCAACACGGCTGCAAATGGGAATCCCTGTAATAGATTCAAAAATGTAATTACACGCAAAAGAATCTCAGTGAAAAAGCTTTGCGTTACTATCTAGTGTGTTGCTTGCTTCCTATGTGGTTATTTTCACATGTTGATCGGGTGTTATTTATTGTATTTGCAATATTTGTGAAAATATCGATTCTGGATTATTTTATACAAGGTAACATAACTGAATTAAAATTACACGAGTATTAGTATTGGTGAGAGTATTACTAGTGGAGTCTAACATCAGGCGCAGTCTGAGCAGATCTCAATCATCCTGGTCGTTTCGTTTTGTGGGTTAGAATTTTCACTGTTTACCTATCAATAGTAAAAGCTGGGAAATTCGTTCCTTGGTTACCAGAAGGTTTACGTCGCTAATATGAACTTTAATCTTTTATATCATATTCCAAATTCTAAAGCAATCACAACGGACGGCTCTGCCCCGGGAGTGGGGGGGGGGGGGGGATGGGTACTCCCCTATATAAACTGTATAGGTATGTATCGGTATGTGCCACCCCAAAAGGTATGGTTTTTTCTTGACTTCGGCGCTAATGCATATGCCAAGCTTTTTTTAATACGCTACAACAAAGCCAGTGGAAAAATTGTAGGAGGTCAGGTCTGAAAACGGTTGTGAAAAATGGCATGCTACGGTCTGAAATAGGGTCAGGATTTGGAGAACCGGCGGCACAGACAGACATGTTTTTATTTGGAGTCTTACATAATAAATATTATATAAACTACGATTTCCAAATAACTAAA
Organism: Galaxea fascicularis; assembly: GCA_948470475.1. Lineage (NCBI taxonomy): Eukaryota > Metazoa > Cnidaria > Anthozoa > Scleractinia > Euphylliidae > Galaxea > Galaxea fascicularis. The sequence continues at coordinate 23,798,068 of OX419341.1, read as the reverse complement.
AATTACAGACAACAAAAATATGTATGGCTAATAAGTTATTAATTGTCCTAGAGTATTTACTTTTTGCCGGTTTCCCCTGTCCTTTTTTCAGAGCATTCGAATATATGTTTTGCTATTAGGTTTTGTATTTTAGCATTTCTTCTAGGGGGTTTATTAGAAACATGAATATTTTGTTAGGTGACATTCTGCTTATTTTTATTCTATATTCTTTTTCCAGATTATCTAGTAACGAACATCTTTTTTCCTGGTAAGCAGGGCATATATTTAGAAAATGATATTTGTCCTCCAATTTTACAAATTGGGCAAATTCTTTCTGCAGGTCTCTTGAACGGTCTCTAATAACCTCCTGTCTCTATGGGTAATTTGTGGTTGTTCAGTCGCAGTTTTGTTAGAGCTATTCTGTGTCGTATATTCATAACCTGATGTAGGTAGTCTTCACATTTGTAATTGTTTATCGTTTTGAAATAACCGGTAGGTTCTTATTTTGTTGCTTTGGTTAGCATCTTTTCTAGTGTCGTTATTTATTTCACTATGTCTGGATAGTGTGCTTTCATTCAGAGTTCTCCTAATCCTAGCTGTTCCAATAATTTTTTTATTTTTTTGCTCCAGAAAGCCTTTTCATCCCTACCACGAATTCCGGAGAGTACCCCCCCCCCCGGAGGGCGGGCGCTCTGATCAGTGGTGAGTATACAACCATTGCATGATAACAAAAATTATAAAACTATATCATTTGGAAGCCGGAACATAAGCGTCACATCACTTTTTCCAAGGTTATTTTGTGTGGTGTGTTTTTCTAAAAGCCGTTGGAACTAAAACAGGAAAATCACAGAAAGGAGTTCAGGTGACGTTACAAAAGAAACTGTTTTTTTTTTTTCGCTTAAATCCTTATAATTTTCGTGATTACGCAATGGTTGTGTGTTCATCAAGTTGCGATACCTGTGGCTCAGCAGGTGGAGACACAGTACGACAGGAAATGGACGCGTTTTATAACAACAGTCACCATATCTCTACTTTTGCATATCTTGTTACACAACATTAACGTTGCATTCAGTGGGGCTACTGAAGTCTTTTTGTTTGAGCATTTCAGTTTCATGGCGATCTGTTTCCGTTTTAGTGTGCTTATCCGCTTTGTCCCACAGTAACTCACGGAGGAAAAAAGGGAGGAGAGCGTTTTCCATTTGCTTTGTGAAATAAAACTTGGCGTTAATTTTTAATGGTAGCAAAGGCAGTTCCTTGGTTATTTTGCGTCCATTACATTATGCAATTCCAGCGTTTAGGTTGGCTTAGGAACCAAGGGACATCAGCAGTTTGTCTTTTCTTACTGTGTACCTCAAGTTCAGTGAAAAAAAAAAACATTCCCCGACGCGGGTGGGATGTGATAAAATTATGGCGATTTTTGAAACTGTCCTCACATCCGACACGTACTCACGGAATAATGCAACTCATGTTAAATATCACACACAACGAATACTCAACTTCTTTGAATTTTCATCTTAATTTATCTATCTTACTTCCTATGTACAACTTTTTCTTGAAGGTTTTAAGATCAAGACAGGTTTTTCTGCTTCTGAAAGACTCCACATGTTTCCTCCTGATAAAGAGAAACGAAGATAGCTCTACACGAATTGTACTAAGATTTTATAGGTAAATCTAGGTAACTTTGAAACTTTCGCAAAACTTGAGCTGCCAAATCGGTCCGCCGTATCGTTCAAAGTTCTCTCTTCCCATGAGTCTCACAAGGGCTTCCTGTGGAAAAGAGCAAGACAAATGTAGTAAATACTGTTATTTATGAGTATCTACGTTAAAAAAAAAAAACAGTAAAACACAGCCCAATTGCATCTGCTTTAATTCGAGTGGTTATAACTTATAATTCCATCCACAGACTCAAATGTTTCCGTACAGCACAATAAACAGCACCACCGGAGAGTACTACTCAGTAGCTTTCATGTGATTGGTCTCACTTTAGTATTTCATCCACAGACTCAAAACATAGAACCACCCTGTAAAGGACAATAATAAACACCACTGGAAAGTACTACTCAGTAGCTTTCATGTGATTGGTCTCACTTCAGTATTTCATCCGCAGACTCAAAAGTTAGAACCACCTTGTAGAGCATAATACGCTGTAATACAGCACCACGAGAAAGTAAGGACACACTGTAGAATCTCATCCGCTGAATGAAAAGTTAGATCCATCTTTAAAGCATGATAAACAGAACCAACGGATAGAACTACTTAGCGGCTTTCATTTGAATTGTCACGACAGAGGATTTCAGCCACGGACGCACAACTGAGAACCACGTTGCACAGTCTAGAGTGATTTCAAATTGAGTGTAGAAAGTAATACGCGTTTGTTTTTGGTTTTGCATGTTTCCCTCTGTGATTGGTTGACAATACTCGCGCCACTTTCTCAACAAATGAGAAGCAAAACCAAAACCAATCACTAGTTGCACGCGCGCATTTTCCCGCGCTTGGAGTCGATTGCATATAATTACTTCAAATTCTTTTTGGTTTTATCAACGGAATTGATAATGTAAATTGACCACCGTACAGGAATTCTAGAAGCGGACGTTTCGAGCGTTAGCCCTTCGTCAGAGCGAATCGAGAAATTATGGGCTGTGTGTAGTTTTTATAGTGGAGGAGGAGCTACACTATAGGTGGTAACATGGCAACGTGAAAAATCAGAATACATTAGTTAAATGAAAAGCGTTCGTTAATACCGTGGGGATTAAGGGTGCCGATTTGGAAGATGAAATTTTGTTCTAGATTCTTGCGGATTTCCGTCGTACCTTGATGTAGGGAAAGGCCGCAGATAGCCATGTGTTGTTTGGAGTGGTTATGGAGATTAAAATGACGAGCGACTGGCTTAGATGCAGCACCACAGTTTCTATAGGAACTACCTCCTTTACTTCAAATTCTGATTGGTTCAATGAGCTGTCTTCGTCTCTTGTGATTGGTCAGACTAATTGATTTGGTATTTGTTTCAGTTTATGACACTCAATTGGAAACCACTCTAATGAACAGCATCAAATTGAAGAACATCTTAATGGGCCATTTCCGAGTTCATGTCTGCCTCCTCTTCCAAGCGAGTCTAAGTGCGAAGTTTTTGTGATGGTAATTAGTTCTACTTTACATATGAATGAAAACTAATTTTCATAACAAAAACTTCGCACTTAGACTCGCTTTGAAGAGGAGGCAGACATGAACTCGGAAATGGCCTGTTGCTTTTTATCGATTGCTTAAACTCAACGATTTCATTCACAGATTACAAATTTACAACAGGAACATGCCTTAGCATACCTCAACATAATCCTCTGGATGGGTGTCAATAATACTACTAGCCTCTGTTAACAAATCTTCTCCTATACCACGTATACATTCACTAAAAACAATGCGAAAACAAGTGTTGGTGATTTCAAAAAGTTACGACTAACACTGATTAGCAACTTTTCGCGCCGTGATGTTATCACAGCCCGAAAAGTTGCTATGGATACTATTTGCATTCCCCTTGACAACAAAGTGGTTTCAAGGGCAAAACTTGGGCGCCAAACGTCTCTCTGTCCAAACTCAACTGATAATAGAGCAAATGCATGGTATGTTTAAGGGGCCCTCTAAAGGAGTTGCCTAATGAATGCGAGAGTGTTAGATCACGAGGAGGTCCCAAGTTCTCGTTTGGCATTTAGTGGTAATGAAAATAAACCCAACGTCAAACAAGAACGCGAAAGTGCGCAGAAAGGACTGAACGCGACTTCCGGTGCTGAATTTGCCGTCCTGTCATTGGTCCAGTCGGTTTTTAGATCTGCGCGCGCCGTCGTTACTGCCGTCACGTTGTCTTTGCTAAATCTGCGCCGAAACACAACCCGCAAATCACAGGTCACATTAGACAAATGACACAGCCAGAGTAGTCCTACCTTCTGAGTCTGTCTATTCTGTGACGTAATCTCCCCGACGTTGTGGGTGACCCTCCTGAAAACGATGACATCATCAATCGGCATTCCATTAAAAATATGTTAAATACTGCGTACCACCACTGATGAGTTGTTCCAAATTTTTAAATAAATTCATCAGCGCTGATATTTCCCTTCATCGGTGAGACTGACTGTTGAGCAAAACGCTAGCCTATCCAAGGCGTTCAGATATTAAGAATTAAGGGACCATTCATTTTTATGGGATCGGGGAGCTGGTGGGAATTGGGGGGGGGGGGGGGGGAAACGCCAACAAAAATGGCTTTTGACGGGGGAGTGGACTGGCCAAAAAACAAAGGAAAGGGGGGGAGGTGTCCGAGCGAAATTCTGAGATAATAAAGTGTAAAAATAGTTGGTGTAAGTTATCACGTTTTTAAACATTTTTTACTGTTGGGCTATATTATAAACCGCCGTTGAACTCTTGAGATTCCGCTATATAAATTTCTGTTAATACTATTCTTATTATGACGCCGTTCACACTGGATAGTGGTTTCGAAAATGCCTTCCTGAGAAAGCCATTTCAAAATATGATCTTTCACGTCCAAGAAGAAACACCTGTGTGATGGTAGAAACTGAAGACTGTGTTGACAGGCATAGATCGTCAAGTGCACTGGCCATTTTACTCACATACATATTTGTACAAAAAAGAACATGGATCACGCCATGAAAGATTGAAAACAGATTTGAATGGGATGGGAATGGCCAAATGAAGAGGGAAGCAATGGCAAACATATCCGATCTTTCTCACCATAAGGGACATCCAGAGGTTCCGATTCTTCATCTTTCTCCGGCACAGTCTCAACCTCCGGGGAATCTCTATCCACGCTGATATTCGACATCTTCAATGTGGAATCCAGAGCAGAGATCAGAGAAGTGACGTCACTTTGCCGGCGGGGTTTTCTACAAAGGCAACAGCGATGGAGCATGACATTTCTAACCTATGGATATACGGTGTACTAGTCGCAAAAACATCCGCCTTTGATCAAAAAGAGCCAGGGATCATAACCCTTCAACCCTAGCGCAGGTAAAGCGCAATCTGATGGCAGATAAAAAATAGCCCAACAGCTCAACAGGAAGGAGCGGTTCGGAGACCATGTTAACGGAGCAGCAACTTGTGTGTTTGTTTCTTTGTTGTTGTTGTTTCATAAATATTAACCAAGTGCAAAATCCCAATCAATGAGCGCTTCAAAAGGCCGCTTCTATAAGGCCATGTACGGCTACTTTGATATAGATGTTAGTAATAATGTAGCTTTTAACAGTCGACCGTGTACGCATCGCGGCCAATCAGTTGACTGTTATCTCACTGTCCCGGCTTGCAAGACCTCTACTTTCCAATCGTCTGTATTGTAAAACTGTGAAACACTGTTTCTCTAGTCCGGGCTCTTTTAAAGCCTTCTTGATGAATATCTATAAGTCCCTTTAAACATACATACATACATTACTTTATTTATCCTCGGATTTTAGAGTAGCTTATGCAGCTAATATCTCCGAGCATTTCGCAATCGGATGAAATAGACCACCATACCGGGAACTACGTCCCCTACTCTTTTCAAACACTGTGTGGGTTCTTTTAGGTCGCAGAATCAATTATGATGAGTTGTGAGACGGGGCCTACGGTTTGTCGTCCTTACCCGAGAAGACTATAAAGTCTAACCATTTACAGATAGCATTACAAAGGCAGCACTCTCTTCTCAATTATTTAAAAGACTCTGAGTGTTGGCGACCTCCCGCACGCTAGTCCGGTGCTCTATCACTGAGCTAACCGGTCAGCGGTTAAACGATGTTGATCTTGTTGGTACGTGATGTATCACACGGAATTGTCCATCATTACTAGATTATCTTACTTTATGTAATCTTTCTCTATATGGCCGTATCTTATCTTATTAACTTCGTATTTCTGTAATTCTTTTTTGTTTATTATTCATTTTTTTTTTTTATTTCATCCCTTTTACACCCTTGGATGGGCGCCTTTCCTTTTGGTTATTCCGCAATTCTTTTATCTTATTATTTTGTACAAAAAATAGTTTACGCATAGTCTCTGCCCAATAAAGTTTGTTAAATTAACTCAGTGAAATTAACTGCCTCATGACAGATATGCGGAGAGATTTGTTTCGTCACCCACCCTTGCGTAGATGCATTTGGTTCGTCTGGGCTGATCTCCTCCAAGTCAGAATCCGTATCACTATCCGGTTCAATTGAATCCTGAAAGAGAGAAAAATAGAAATTGTCAAAGCTACGTGAGCTAGTGTAACCACGGCAAGACTCTCACGTCGGGTCACATTCCACAGGTCAAAGTACAGGTCACCGTGCTACAGATAAATAAACTAGCCCAAAAGTGTCTCCTACCCCTAATCACTATCTAAAAACTTGTTTTCGCTCGAGGTGAAACTGTTTCGTTTGGTTACCAATCGATAATACAAAGATCTGTACCTGTTGACCTGTAAAAAAGACCTGCCTTTGTAACCCTTATGACACTAGAAGTACACCATGAAAGAGCCCATACGTCCCTCTCACAATCAGATCACCGAGTTAGCGAACAACATGGCTATGACTTGATGGAATGGTTAGTTCACGTCACTCTGACTTGGGTAAAACATGTTCAGAGGCAGTAAGTGTAGTGCAGAGAATGTGAAAATTGCCACAGTAAGTTCAAGAGATTTCAGCAGCGCTGAAGATTTGTTGTGAGGAATGTCAGTTGTTTATTAGAAGTGCAACAGTACCTTTCCTTCCAGCTAGAGAGCAGCTGAGGTAAGTTTATTTCGCGTTATGAATTTCATAGCGTGCATACTATTTATAGGGTGGTAAGATTACACTTACACTTGGTTATTATACAATACAATACAATACAATACAATAACTTTATTTTCGCATTTCAATTCTTTAATATTTACAGTTTCATACTAAACTATATTTGGAGAGAATAATCCTTAAAGTGCATATAACACAAAAGTTTTCATTAGCTTGTTCGAAATAGCTTTCAACATGATGAAGAATGGCATTTATTTTATTGTGATACCACTCTTGGTTGCCGAGTTATTCAAGATTTTGATTTATGCAAATTAGAGGACTTGTGACGTCACAAGATGGAAACAAAATGATGTAAAATCGCAAAAAATGGAATATCTCTGAAGGCTTTTTCTGTACAGAACTGAAACTTTTTACAGTTGTCATACTCATCACAAAGTTCCATGATATGGTCCACTGTGACATTTCCATGGCAACAAAATAGGCTCCAGGCCCTCTCCATCCAAAGGATAAAATCAGAGTTTCCCTCCCCCAGAAGTGCTATTTGCTCTTGAGGTTTATTCAGTGGGTGTGAGCGAATGTGGAAGGCATTTTTTAGTTTGGGAAGGTAGAGGTCTGGTAATCATAACCGTTATCACAACGTGCAGTTCTGGCAGCACATCAACCCTGCAAAATTTCAACCCTATACACTTACTATTTGCACAGATATTCCATATTTCGTGATTTTACTTCATTCTGTGTTCACCTTATGACGTCACAAGTCATCTAATTTGCATAAAGCAAAATCTTGGATAACTCAGCAACCAAGAATGCTATTACAATAAATTAAACGCCATTCTTCATAACTTTGAAAGCTCTTTTAAACAAGCAAATGAAAAAGTTTATGTCATAGGCTTTTTAAGTATCAAGGCTAAGATTTATACATAAGGCTAGAATAAAGAAATGCATAGGGCCTAAAACCTAAAATCACAAAGTTTTCAAGTTAGCCTCTGGACAATAAATGTTCATAATGTAGTTGTTGTGACTCTGCACTTTATTTTGCCCTTTTGATACTGTGTCCCTACTTACTGCAAGAGATGAACTAGACTCCTGTCTGAGTATGGGCCTGCCACCATCTGGGACATCAAGACCCCCAGCCATCAGCTGACGCCTAGGAACATCAACTGCTGAACCCTGCTTGGGGGTCACTACAGACGCAAATTAACAACATCTTAATGAGTGTGGCACAGAGTTCGTCAAATAACATGTGTAAACAGGGAATCGGGAGGGGCACATCGAGATCAAGGGAAAGGATTTTAGTTTGTTTACTAGCAGGCTTATAGGATCGGTACGCAAAAATCTGGTTAAGGTTTAATAAAATCAGAAAAGTCAGATTTCACAAGACCTACTGACTCTAATAATGAAAGTGTAGGATAGCTTGCAATAATTTCATTACAACAGCTAGTTACAGCAAATACATGTATTAGTTACAGAATCAAAATTACAGAAATCACATAAGGACACAAAACTTGTCAAATAAGAAAGGAACATTTCTTACACTACAGGTACCAGCAAAATCTGATGCAATTAGTACAGGTGCTGTTCTACATGTATAAACATCGCTTGCTAATCAGAAGCAACACATATCAGTTTTCCAGATATTAATTCAGAACAAATTAAAACCAAGCAAATATCATACCATCATCGTCAGATTTGCCTCCGAAAGGCACAAACATCGGCCCCAGCAAATCAGTTATCTATTCAAGGTCAATTCCTGCCTGGTTCCCTGGTGCTAAATTCAACAAACCTGGAGTGTTTTCCATTTGTATGGAAAAACCAGTGAGAATGTTCCACTAAATGGAACAGTACGATCACTTGATCGCTTTCCACTTGAATGGAAAAACCGGTGAGAATTATCTGATAAGTGGAACAGTACAGATTTCTCCGGGTTTGGAAGCAACAAACTACACATTTTTGTGAAGGAGCATGGTGCTAGTGTGATCAAGCAAATGGTTCAGTGATATTCCAATCATTTCAGCAAAAAAGGAGAAAGGAGGAATAGCTCTGAAGGTTTTTCTTTTTTGCCATCAGAAATATCCACTGGGAAGGACTGTTCCATTTGTTGTCCCACCGGAACAACTGGTTTTTCCATGCAAAAGGAAGCACTCCTGGTAACTCACCTCCTACCAGCCCCTCCTGTGATCTCTTAACCTTAGCAGCTATCACCTCATTAGGGGAGGGAAGAACCGGTACTGAGGGTGGGGTGGGAAAGGCATTTTTGTCATTCTTTTGTCTTTGCTTAAGTCGCCGTCTTTCTCTGGCTGACAAACCACTCTGTAAAGAGAATATTTCATAACAATTTACTTATCCCTTGTCTCAAAATCAATCAATCCACACAGATTGTGTCTGTCTGCCTATCCTTTACTGCACACAAAAGGATACTTCTCAGGAGTTACCAACAGCAATAACAACTTAATTAACTTAAGTTAATTACTTGTTATAAGTTTAAAATATTGAGAAAAAAGAAGAGTACTGCCTGCACAAAATAACCGTGAGCAGCTAGAAAGACAGGGTAGCCATACTTTCAGAAAAAATAAGAAAGAAAGAGAAGGAGGAACTTTATTCCTGTATCTCTCCATCATGCAAATAAAAGAAAGCTCAATCACAGAGTGACAAGTAAATTCCGACAAAAAAAACATTGATAACACTCATTTTCTAGGTTTCTGTTCCACTTTGGAGCTATAAAACTTTCACAAAAGACTATCTGGAATGATTATTCTACAAGAAATACATGCAACAGGGTGATATAGCACTGTGTTTGTCACAAATGGCAATGCCACAATATGAAGTTGCCATTTCCTCAAAAGAATGATAATACAATTTACTCATTACTACACATTAGAGCAGTGCATAGTGTATCCAAAGTGTACTCACCAAAGGTGTGTTGTCACTGACTGACACAGACTTTTGACTGGATGGAAGAAATGAAAAATATCAATATTGGTTTGGAACAATTATAAAGACCATGAAGACAACTTATCTTCAGAGGAATGGAGACCACGTTTGAGCTAAATAAAACAAAAGTTATCAAGTAAAACAAAGTAATAAAACCAATAGATTTTATTAACTTGTTTTTCACTCATCAGGAAAAATAGTCATCTCCCAGACTGTTAAAACCAGTTACACCACTGATCAAGCATGAAGATTGCTTTGGTTGCAAAACCACAAAAATTGGAGACACTTTTGAAAAGACAGTTAACATAACCTTCCTTTCATAAAAGACCAATACCAAAATTTGTGGCATCCTGTAATAAAATTTCTCCAAGTTTTCAAGATTTTCCAGACTTCATGGAATTATCTTTTTTTCTTTCTTTTTTGCCAACTTACAGAAACACCCTATCTACACTTGAGAGTCTCTCTGCCATTAGAACCCAGTTCATTACTCTTACTAATTACTCTTAATAATTATTATTAAGAGTGAAAAAAAAACACAATGACTTGTGTGACATGAACATGAGACAAAAAGTTTTAGCCCTATCAAACAAAGGCAATATTGTGTTGCAATAAAATCAGTATTATAATAGGAAATCCCACGACCCCAGGTACAATTCATGATTAACAGGTACAAGGGATTTTGAAAGTTCTCAAAATTGCATGAGCCTTTAGGCAAGTGCAATTTGAGAACTTTGAAAATCACAAGTACCTAAATAAATGTATTAAAAAAGAATTGTACAAGAAGGTTGTGCAATTTTTTATTTATTAATATAGTTCACTCAACAAACCTACCAATTGTGTGAGGTCACACAGTTTGTAAATTATCGTGTATCCCACATTGCAGAGAATGGCAACTTCAGCTTCAACTTTTTTGCCTAGTTTCACCTGTCAAAACATTCAAATTTGCAAAGTTTGACTGTGCTCATGCACTGTTCCCATGGAAACTTTGGGATTAATAATTATTGTACTGCTCTCAACCAATCAGAATTGAGTAATTTTGCTGAGTGAACTATAAAATGAAATTATTATTAAACATTGTATAAGAATTATTCTGCTGCACCTTGTTTCAGAATCGGCAGTACTTTTATCTTCATCTTCCTGTTCTTCCTCTTCCTCTTCAGCATAATGTGATCTAGCCGCATGAGAACTGCTTGTTACCTTGTATCGTCGTCTCGCTCTGGGACTTCTGGAGGCTGGCAAATCCCCCCCTGGGAGCCCTCCCTTGGGAGGCTGTGGCAACGGTCTCAAAGCCTGTTGAGACTTTTTTGAAAATGAAATACAAGTAAAGCCATGACTACACATGTGATTTTTTTCCTTGCAATGGTGATGTGATTTTTTCTAAATTTGTTGCAACGCCAGGGCGCAGTGAAAGTCACATGTGTAGCCACCCTCGCACAAGTGCTGCGATGGTGACAGATAAAAAATCGCAGAAAAAAAATCACGAGAAATTCAATGAGTTGAACTTTTCATGACAAAATCACAGACTCACTCATGTAGCCACCACCGCGCCAGCAATGCAACAATTTCCAGAAATGTTTGATTGAGCAGTCTTACTATAAAGAGATATTAAACATTGGTCACTCTTAGGAGACAAATTAACAAAATGGCTCCTTTATGCTAAAGAAAACACAGTTTAATTAGAATAACTTTGTGAATGTAAATCATTCAAGAACCCATGTTTCATCTTTTTTACCATTTTGTAAAAGACATCTTCTACTGGATGCCACAATTTCAGGGGGGAAAGCCAATCAAATTGAAGGTGAATCACACCACAGGCCCTCGATGCAACATTATTCTCTCTTATTTTTATTGGTGATTTTATATTCCCATTCGACAAGTCACAAAATTCACATGTCTGCAAACATGTAGTATTATGTTTTATTATATAGATATTGATGAAATACCAGGATTTCTCCGTTTACTAAAAAATCATATCTTCACTGCGCGCACTGAAGATACTATTTTTATCTTTCACGTGTGAGGATATTGGTGTGGCCATGGTTACCAACATAATTACCCAATTAAAATAGAGCTTCTCGCTCAGGCGCGCGGTCAGTTTTATGTGGAAATTTCATCAGTATCTATATAATAAACAGAACATTACATGGCCGCTTGGGGATACGAATTTTATCTTCTCGTGCTGAATGTATCTCTCACTCGTTCGCTGAGCTCACTCGTGAGAGATACTTTCAGCACTCGAAGATAAAATTCGTATCCCCGCACGGCCATGTAATATCCTCTATATTATTTTCATACCTCAGTTCTTGGTGTCCTGGGCTTTGGCATTGGCCTCTTTTCCTCTCTCAATACTGGAATCTTGCCATTCTCAGCTGATTTCCTAGAAGACTTATCCTCTTCCACTACTTTCTTTTTCGCTGAACTTGGCCTGTTACTTGCTTTTTCACTAGCCACCTTTTTTCTTTCAGCCATTTGTTTCTTAATCATCTCTCGCTGTTTCAAATCAACAGCATTTTTCTCCTCAGGCTGTTTGACAGCCACTTCTGTTGGTCCCTTTTCTGAAGATCCACTTGATGAGCTAGCAGAATCGATAGAAGATCTTTCTTGATCACTTCTTGAGGAAGGTTTCGGTGATGGCTTTGGTGGTTTTCCTTCATCTATGATGCAATCAATGGCAGACGCAGTGGCAATAGAAGCCTCAAGTCCTGATCCTGAATATCCAGAATCAGATTTGGATGTTTGTGGCTTTAATGCTCTTGATTTTGCACTTGGTGTTCGTTCTTCTTTTGAAACAGATTTCTTCTTTTGTCTACAAAAGTAGCAACAGACAATAGGAGCATTATAGCTCTAACACATTCCACAACTCTAACACATTTTATTCTCTGAAATTAGCCTAACAGAAATTACAGAGTACATGTTCATTCTCTAACTAAGCTGGAATGATTTTTTTAACTATCATAAATAAAGTTTGTTTTTATTAAATGAATAAAAATAAGCAAAATAAGGGAACAACACTTTGATGCTATCACAGCATCATTATCAAGTTGAGACATACAACTGTAATAAAGGACAACACAACATACATTTTTCTTGACTGATGGCAATGAAACAGTGTTCTCAAATTTCACTTATTGTATAATTTTCTTCATCTAACATAAATCTTTTAAAAAAGTAATTAAAGTTAAGAATAGAACCAACAAGAGTAATGCACAGTGAAGTGAGCACTATTGACTTAGTTCAAAGTCATGTTCTCCTCTTACCAGCAATGTGATTTGCTGTTGCATGTGCAACTCTAAAGCCTCACAACACCACTCACCCTTTTAAATAATAATGGGCTCAAGCAACAACACCAGCAACATCAACAAAATGTACTTTTAAAATAATAACTTCCTATTTTTGGATAGCTTTCATGATTATTCCAGTTTGTTTAACTTGGAAAATGCTGGCAAGTTTTCCAGGAACAAAATTAAAATACCGGTAGATGGCATCAAAGTAAGTATTACAAAAACGTTACCATTATGGACTCACATTCTCAAGAAAAATTTGATCTTTTCACACTATTGTTTTCCAGAGGTCAGCAAAGAAAAGTAAAAAATCTAAACACTCATGCAAGGTGTTCTTGTTGTCGCTAAGAGATTTTTCGTGAATCAACACTCACCTATTTTTCGTTCCCTCCAGAAACAAAGCAATCTGCTTTTTAATGTAGGAATGCCGCAGCAACCGCTGGGCACTGGGCCTCTTCATAGGGTCAAGCTCTAACATACTTTGCACAATTGAACAAAGATCAGAGCTGTAATTTGATGGAAGAGGTGGAATCTGGAAGAAATATGCTTTCCAGTCAAAAATGGACTGCTCAAACAGCATCAGTCATAGTTTTTCAAGAAGGGTTTTAAAAATTACACCAAAATCTGCAATTCTGATCAGCATTAGGGGTGTCCCTATACTGTTTACATATGCAAGGATATAACAAACATGGCCTAGGAAAATGGTTGGTTCTTGGCATTCCAAAAATTTTAGCTCTGGGTCCACTGCCATGAAGCCAAGGAAAGTCCTTGCTGCCTTCCTCCCAGGACTTACTGACAATGACTACTTAACAAATAGATTCCATGTTACCATGCATCTATTCAGTAATAGATCACACATGACGTCAAAATGTGGTAACGACAAAGAAGTGGTACACAAGGTGATAGCCAAGTGTGTCACTGCTGTTCTTATCACATTTTGACATCATCTACGATTTATTACTGAAGTTATTTAGAAAGCAAATCACTTTTTTGTCTGTTGTTGAATATCCCCACCTTCCCTTTGAGAATCTTGTAAACCAAAGAGCTCATGTCCTTTGCATTGAAGGCATGTCTTAAGGTACACATCTCATACAAACAGCACCCTAATGCCCACACATCAGACTGTGGAATAACAGAAAAGTAGTGTAATGTTCAGCAGATGATAAAAAAAATGGTTACTTAATTATCTTCTCCTCATTGGGGGGAATCAGGTACAACCAGGGTTCCAGTTAGGATTTTATTTGGCAGGGTATCAACAAGCAATTCCAACAGGTCAAATTCCCACTAAGGCATTGAAAATGTTATATTAATTTGTCAGGTTTCATAGTTAAACTTGCAGGGGTTTTGACCTGAGACCACCCTTCCCCTCCCCTTCCCCCACCTCTGTTATCTGGAACACTGGTAATGATATGAATATCAGAAACAAACATTTGATCAAAATAATGTAACACAAGAGGTTAAGAATCTCAACTGGCAGACATTGCTTAGTTCCAAGGGTTTCCACATAATAATAAGAGGTTGACTGTATGTCTGTCTGGCCTCAAATGTCGCATGTGTAAATCAAACAGTTAACACATTTCTAAAACATCAGCTCATGTTGTTTGTGACTATAAGTTGCATGATCCAAAGTTGACAGCATATATTGTTCCTTGCTTTTATCATAAAATTTGATTTTAAAACCCTCTACATCCCAATCCTGACAGAAAATGATCACCAGGGTTCAGTTAAGTTAACATTTATACAAATTCTTCCTAAATAGATACAAAATATACAAAATATTTAAGAACTGTTAGGAGATTACACATGGCGACATAGCATGTTAAAAAGGGTTAAAATACCTTGTGATTATAAGGTTGATTAGAGAACAGCTCTGGAGACATGTAATAAGGTGTTCCAATCAGAGTGGTGGCCATGTCTGAAGATGTTTCCAGCACTCTTGCTATACCAAGATCACCAACCTAGTGAATGCAATTCAGAAAACTGAAAACAGCATTGATTTGTGTGAAGAAATTAAAAATATTTATCTGGCCATGTATAAATGCTACAAGTTTACTCAGTGGTACGCAATTCTCTTACAATCATTATTGTTGGACATTTGTAACTTTTCATAATTCACTGCTTGTAGCATTTGGCTGGGCAGTCTCTGTGCTATATTGTACACCATTTGTTGAAGCCTAACTAGCTACCTCAAACTACAAAAAAAAAATGGTATGAATGTAACATTTTTACCATCCAGAAAGCAATAGGTTATATTTGATCACTAACAGTCTTGCGATTTACTAAAACATAGAAATACAATGTCAGCAAAAGAGGGTTACTTTTAACATAGGAATTACTACTTTGAGAATAGTACCATGATTCCACTTCCTCGGGTATAGATGTTATTGAGTATTCAGCAACTACCATAAGAGCTGAAATTTGATTGGCCAAACCAAATAACAATAACTACAATGAAATGTTACAAGAAAATTGCTAATTTGTATAGGAAATTGCACGACCTTGAATATAATTCAGGATTAATAGGTACAAGTCTTTAGGCAAGTGATATTTGAGAACTTTCAACATCACAAGTATCTATTAATCCCAAATTGTACAAGAAGGTTGTGCGATTTTTTATTTACAGTACATTCAACAAAATTACAAACTTACGTGCCACTGTCATGGAAACTTAATAGGTACTCCTACAGAGTACTATTTGGGATTAATTGTACTGCTCTTGACCAATCAGAATTGAGTAATTTTGTTGAGTGTACTATAAAAGAGGAAATTTAAAAAATTGATCAAGGGCAGCCCCGGTCATAATAAGGAGACAGTAGCTGGTGGATTTTCCACTTTGAGCTGGTGTCTTTTGCCCTGAATAAAGGAAATAATTAATGACTTGACTTACCTTAATAATATTACTCTTTGTCAAGAAAATATTTTGAGTCTTGAGATCCCTGTGAAGAACGTGCCTCTCATGCATATACTGCAAAATACAACAACAGGCACCATTAAAAAAAATTCATACCACAGAATTTATATACACCATTCCCTTCCTTGTCACTTACAGTTATCTGGCCATTGGAATAGTACAGAGGTAAGTACATATCTATTAGCAACTATGCCTTAATAAAAGTAGGCCTGTACTCTTCAGCTGCACCCGGTTGACCCTGGCGACTAACAGTGTTTTTTTGCCTTTGGCTTCATGAGCAAGTAGTAATATTTTGTTGCACCAAACTTACATGCTGGGTGCCTTGGATTTCAGTGTTATAGGGATTTTGGGTGCCCAATTACTTTTGTTAGAGTGCAGCCTTGAAAACTGATCATTGTTTTATGTACATGTATCTTTTCTTAGCTAAAGAAACTCTGATAAGTCCTAACTACCACCAACATAGTCTACATGAATGAATGATGTCTAAGTGCATTAAGCCATCACAAGAATTTACAATATTATCCCTTCAAGTGCCAAATTATTGAATGCCATTTCACTTCTCTTAACAATGTCACTTGTTCATCAAATGTACAGGGCACAAGAATTCAATAAATTTGTTCTTAGAGCATGGTCATAAAATAAGGAACAAATTCTCTGCACTTGTACCACAAGAAACATAAAAATAATATAAAATATAATATAATATAAAAAGAAAGATAAGAATACATATCGCTCATATGGGGACTTAACGAGTCAAAGAATTTATGATAATAAGATTAAATACCTGCAATGCCATAGCAATTTGAACAAACCACTCAACAACTTGAGTCTCTTCCAAGGCTTTGCCTTCTTTAGCTTGTGTTTTTAACTTTGAGTAAAGATCACCTCCTTCACAAAAGTTCATTACAATGTAAAGAAACCCTGGTTCATCCTGGAATGATTCTCGGTATGAAACAATGTTTGGGTGACGCAACTGTGATAATAATTTTGCCTGTAAAGTGATGATAAGTGCATTAACAACACTGCTTACGTTTTCCGTCCATCCTCATTTTTATGGCATTCAGAACCAAAAAAGCCTCCAACACAATAACAATATTTCTCACATTTTTAGAGATTTTATGGTTGTCCTACTGTAGAATTTCACTAACAGGAAGATGATATTACCGTAAACACCGGCGTATAAGCCGCACCTTTTTGCTCAAAATTTTCGTATCAAATCGGGGATGCGGCTTATCTGCAAGAACATCTGGACACCATGCCGTAAATTTGCATAAATTAACAATTTTCAGCGAAAATTCTACAGTCTGTATAGACCTGTGTAGCAAAATAGTAAGAACTTCATAAAACTATACCACAATACGCATTGATCATTGCTTTTACGAGTTTGGTGGCTCCTAAAAGAGCCGTTTTTATGTGAGCTTACATATGATGATTAAACCTTCGTTAAAAGAGCTTTTAATCGGTTTAACATTGCCTTTCTTGAGCAGGTGAATGTCACTCGGCAGGGAATCTCCATTCCGCCATAAAGTTGTTTACAATGTCGACGAATGGCCGCTCACTTGGACAGAAATTGATCCACCACGAGCGAGAAAATACCATGCTATTATCGAGTATTTGCGTGGTAAATGGCCGACCGTTTCTTCGCCGTTCAATACTTTGACGGCAAACTCGTCGAATTGATTATCGAACTCTCTTCGAGCAACGAGTTTTTGAAAATAAATGTCTTGTTATTGATAAAAGGTCGTGTGTCTCTTAGTAAAAATCTACTCGTTTCCAGTACTCCATCTCCTGATCAAATGCCTGGTTACTGAGCTACGATCGAACCGAAACGTTCATCAGATGTAGTCGTATGTAAATTCTACTGAGAAATGGACAGGAATGAAAACTACTGGATTAAAAATGCAAGAGAAAGATCAAAGTTATGTCTAACTGGGATTTTTATACTATTAGAGAGCTAAAATTATAGATAAGAGCTTTCGTATGCTCTGTTTTAAATGTTAGTGAGTTAATACGCGGGTTAACACGTGCCAGAAACTTGAAGAAACAATGCATTTACATGTAAGACATCCTTCTCAAGACTCCACCATTGATTTATTTTAATTTCTTAAAAAATTTTTTTCCAAAATTTGAGTTGCCAAACTCGGGGTGCGGCTTATCTGCGAGTGCGGCTTATACGCCGGTGTTTACGGTAACTGCTGTTTCAACTCTAATATTTCACAGTAAAGCTGTTTCCAGTACTGGTAGTTCGTATGTCAGAGAAATGTATGTATCATATACAATAGAGCATGGTACACAGTAAATTAGAGATGTTGAGAGAAGGCAAGGCCACCATTATTCCTGCAAGCCAAAGGCATTTTAGGGCTCTCAGCAAAAGTCAAGATACCAAGATGGCTTTATGCAAAAGTTTTGCCATTGCAGGGCAAACATTTCAGGGTTGTCAAGCCCCTGAGTCTTCAAATATTGAGAATTGATAGGGGAGGGATGATAGATTATATCATAACGACATGAAATCAGCATTAGCATTTGATCTGATTGGTTTACATGTATTTCCAACCAATCACATTATTGCTTATATCACAGTGGCAACGCTTGCAAGAATGACAGTTTGTTGGAGTTCAAGAGAAAACATTTTAATTTTGTTATCCACTTGTTAAAAGTAAAATAGTCAAACAACTCAAAATATTTAAAATGTTTTTCAAAAAGATGAAATTACACTCGCTGAAGCAGCTCATGCAATTTCAGCTTTTTGAAAAATGCATTTGTGCAAATTAATTCCAAATTGAACTCGAAACCATATGATTGATTACCTATACAAACACATGACTAAATCTTAAAAGGAATGTATGAGGCTCAACTACAATTTCTGGGAGGGAAGCGGGGTTCAAAACACTTGTATGAAGAAATGTACGTATATTTTCATGGCCCAAGTTGTTCAAAAGGTGGTTAACGCTATCCACCGGATAAATCACTATCCATTGGATAGTGCAATTGGTTTTGCTATGACTTATCCAGTGGATAGTGATTTATCCAGTGGATAGCGCTATTCATTGTTTGAACAACTGGGGCCTGAAGCATTCATTTCCACTGATTATTGCTGGTCACCTTTTTCCACAATGAGTAACCCCATGTTAACTTGGAGAATGCTGTTTTATCAATTGCATCAAGGTTTTCCTTTGCCATGTTTAATGAAAGTCCAGGGCTGTCACTAATTTTTGAAGTGGGTGGAGATGCACAAAAAATAACCGGGGATTTGATTTGCTGTAGTGAAGTCAACATGCTGGTTTATATCAAAGTAACTGGGGATATACCTTATAATACCAGGGGAAAATCCCCGGTCCCTGGCCCTTAATGACAGCCCTGAAAGTCATCGTTAGTTTGTGTAAACTGTAAACAATGAAATACAAAGTTGATTCCTCACCTCTTGTTCTGCAGCTTTCCTTTCCCTTACAGAGGCTTTAGAAAGATCCACCTTTTTCATCACATACTGCAATTTACAGAACGAAAATTGGTCCTAACTAAATATATTACCGGTAAGGATGTGCAACTGTAATTTAATAGCCTTAAAACAAAAACTTGCCTGTTTTTTATCCTTTCTGTGTTTGACTAGATAAACTTCTCCATAGCTTCCTTTACCAATGACCTTGCCGATCGTGTAATGATCTAACGGCATTTTTGCACTTAAACACGATAAATTCACATGTATGACCAAAAAAGCTTTATCAATATCAGTCCTTGCAGAGTCCGACTACGTTTCAAACAAAGTCATGGCGATATCGATTTCATCCTCAAAGCTTTTACCACCACAATTCAGATCCATCAGAAGACTAAAATTGTATATCAATGTTTAAGGTACACCAGAACCTTACACTCCTGAGAAAAAGAGACGGGTTTCCAATCACAGCGCCTGCAATTCCTAGAAGAATTTAGATTTCAGAAATTTTTCGCGTCGTCTGTAACTATGTGAGCATGATGCATTGCGCCGCCAATGGTTTCCGGCCCATAAGGGACTGGGGGCGATCCCGTAAGATCCCGCATCAACCCGTGAAAGGTCGTGATACATTTCAACTTAGTTTATTCTTAGACACTTAGGCTGAATTTATCGAGAAAACTTTGCAGTTTATACCTTAAGCGATTGTAACATTATCTTGCAAGATTTGACCCTTAATGAGTTCGGCTCTTTCTTTGAGCTCGAGTACATGACAAGGCGGTTATGTTTCTTGGCGTTGCGTCAAAAATTGTTTCTTCAAAACTCGTTTGTTTTACGAGAAGTTAGTTTCCGGATGGTGTTCAACAAAAAGAAAACAAATCAGCACCTAAGTATGTTTTCTTACAAACATAACATTCCTTTCTCTTTATTTTTTTTAACTTGATCAACAAATGCGGAAGAGCTAGATGCAGGAGACTTTGTGTTTTCGGCAATAAATGGGAACGTTCGTCTGATGATGGTATATTGACTTGCTCACTGTGTTGGACCTTGCCTCTAATCGTCGTCATCATCTTCAACTTCCTTTAGCGTTGTTACTGTCGCAAGAACACCAAAGAGATAGGTCGGTAAAACATCAGTGTTGTTCACAAATACCTTCCATGTGGGGAAAAATTGAAATGCTGGCCGTTCGATCACTCCCAAGAGTGTATTCGTCTTGGAATTTTTCAACATTATTGTATCGTCAACTTCCAAACGAAAATTATTTGAATATGCAATGTTATCACCGTGTGAATTTTTGATAAAGTAGACCTCAGGGGATTCTCCAGACGCGCTCCAGTCGTATTCTATTTTGTAACTTGTTGCGTTGAATAACCACATTTCTTCAACCTCGTAAGTGTCGCCCCAGACCCTAGATGATTTCTTCACAATGACTGCGATTTCATCTTACTTATTAAGCACATAATATGTCCACACTTTCTTGCACAAAATGCATCTCTTTGCTCGGCTGATGTGTCTTCCCTCCGTTGTTAAATAGAGAATTTCTTTAAACGCGTTAACGGTGTTCGGTCGGGTGATGACGTAGCAAGTTGGAAACTCAAGCTTCTTTGAAGCAAATTTTAACTTTTCTTCTGTGTCTTCGTCGTGGGCACTGAGAGAAATGGCTAGAATTATGATGATGACGACAATAACAACTACTGCAACGCAAAGTTTTGTTTTCGCACAGCAGATCGCGTTATGCACTGGATTCATATTTGCCAGCCACTGACGCTGACTCACAATTTCTTAGGGGATACACCAGTTCTCGCCGCGGCCGTGTGAAATACTAAATACTTTTTGAAGACATACTATGCCATTTTTAACCACGTTTAACAAGCGTCTGCCTTGTCTTGTCGGGCAAAATCTGTAGAGATAAAACAAA
>OX419341.1:23634387-23766887 GCA_948470475.1 Galaxea fascicularis | reverse complement strand
TCTTATCACACGGCGATGTTGAGTCCCGTGGGATTGAAAACTCGAGGCTCGGGGTACGAAATCTATTGTCTATGGCCAATATGGCCGCTGTGCGAATAAGCTGCAAAACCCCTCGTGTGTATCGGCCTTTAGGGAGTTTTAACGCAACTACGATGACGTCGGCGGCAACGAAAACATCATACTCTTTCGGGATTATCCTAATTTGTTTAATTTAAAAAATGCTGGCGAACTGTCCAGGGGGCCGTTTCTCGAAGCTCCCGGTAATTACCGGGCCCGTTAAGCAGTTTTGTTTTTCATTCCAGATGGGAGTTTCAAAATATTTGAAAATTATATAGTAAATTAAGTTATCAGCGAAACAAAATGGACTTCATTAGAGATCAGAACACTCCCTGCTTTTGTTGAGATTTTGAGTTCAAAATATGGTTTGCGGGCCGTTAAGTTACCGGGACTTTTGAGAAACGGGCCCCAGGTGTGAAATTATTGAACGACGTGAAATTACTAAAAATACCGTTCACAGTGATTCATACCCTGGCCCCGGTTGTTCAAACGTTGGATAGCGCTTTCCACCAGATAAATCACTATCCAGCGGATAAGTAATGGGAAAGCTAATTGCACTATCCACTGGATAGATATTTATCCGGTGAATAGCGCTATCCAGCCTTTGAACAACCGGGGCCGACAGTACGCCAGCAATTTAAACAAGTTAGAATAATACCGAAAGAGTATCAAACGGGAAGTTTCATTTTCAAATGATGTTTTCGTTGCCGTCGTCGTCGTCGTTGCGTAATCTCCCTAATTTCCGGGATGGGGGAGACTTTGGTCAATTTTTGCTGGGTATGTGCTGCCGGCCGCTGAGACCTCCACCCCGTTATAATCTATTATGTAGCCAGTTATAGACCACATCTTGGTCACCTTTAAGCAAATGTATTAACTTAGACACTTTCGTAAAACATTGGCCGACAACGTGCAAGAAGAATTGTATCGTTGTACATGTACTATATGTATTACACAATTTAGCCTGGGAAGCAAGCTCTCCCGGGGGAGGGGCTGGAAAATGGAAGGGAAGAAGGAGAGAGTTTAATTGCAAGCACGTCTCATAAATTAAGTGATTGTCCGGTTTGACCGGGTGATGACGTAATCTTTAACAAAAACAGAAATAGCAAACAGTGGTGATTTTATCCTTCAAGCTTGCGATAAATTTTCTTTCCATCTGAAGTTTCCCGGGGAAGTTTGCGTTAAATTCAGTTTAAGACCCGAACAACGTCAGGCCATCGAACCTTTGCTTCAGGGCAGGTATGTCCCGGATTCATTTTCTTTCCGTTGACATAGAAGTCCGTGCTACTTCCGTGCCGAACTCAATCAGTGATCGAATTGAATTCGACAGTAGCACGACGCTTTTAACGAAGTCATGCTACTGCCGCTGTAGCACGACAGAGGTTACCGTGTTACACGGAAGTAGCACGACTTTGTTTCAAACGTCGTGCTACTGCTGTGTCGAACTTAATTCATAAATTATAAATACATTTTCAAAGTCAGCAAAACCGGTTTGTTATGGTTTGACGCATGTGAACAGCATTAGTTTTTAATTCGACTGAATTAAATTCGACGTCTGAAACCAAGTCAGTGCTGGAGTCGTGCTGAAGTCGAACCAGCTAAGCACGGCAGTAGCACGACGTTTGAAGCGGGCCTAAGGTTCATTTCGTTCTTGGAACAAATAACGGTGACCTCGAAATTACCTCACTTAGCACGCTCGCGATTGAGTTAAAACGGAGGCGATTCGTTTCAGGTTAAAACCCTCTCTCTCTCCCACCCCGGGAGAGAGCTTGTTCGCAGGCTACACACAATTAAACCGTCCTTTGTAAAAGCAGACTAACACAAACTGACCACACGCATATGAACCCAAAACTGACCTGCTCCCAACGTCAGTGGCTTCATAGCTCAGGTGGTAGAGCATCGCACCGGAATCGCGAGGTCACGGATTCAAGCCCCGTTGAAAGTCCTGAGTTTTTTTCAGGCTTCTTTACGCAATTGTAAAAATTGTGATCATAACTGCGAGGATTATTCTTCATTTGAGAGTGCAAAATAATAGCCTTAGACACTGGAAAGCGGCCGTTAGCGGGACGAGTGATGGAAAAATTAAAACTTGCCGCCAAAACTTTTCTTTTGTCCGCCATATTGTTTGTTCTTCTCACGGCCGCTCTAAAAATTGCCCACTGACCATCCCGCTTAGATGAGTTGAATGTAAAGGGCTTAGCACTCTTTCACAACGCTCAAAATGACTTCGAAGATATACCGCTGGGCGGTTACACCATGGTTTTGTATGGGTGCTCATCCACCGTGGGCTCGAAATGTCCTTTCCATCCCTGTGAACAAGTGCCAACCGTCAAACCCCGTTCAAAAGGCAATGATAGTTGAAGATAGTCGATGATGGTTTCAACTATCATTCACTATCATTGACTATCATGTCTGCGTTCAAACGGTTCATGATAGTTGATGAATCACGCGAAGATATTGCGCTGCTAACTGGTACCTAGTCCGGTCAGTATAAAACATGGACTGCGGACTACGGACTACGGACTACGGACTGGGTATAAAACACGGACTGAGGTATAAAATACGGACTAAGACTGCGGACTGGGTATAAAACACGGACTGAGGTATAAAATGCGGACTAGGGATTAAAACACAGCAGAACACAGTTAAAAACCTTAGAGTGGGTAAAATGTTCTTCAAATGGTGAAAATACAGGCTGTCACGTAACCACAGTTCATAGACTTCTTCTTCTTCTTCTTTCTTTATTTGTTAAAGCAGGTTTTATTGGCAACTTTTGAAAGCTGATGTGGACCTGCTACAAATACTACGTACACCACAAATGTATTTTAAAGGTTGACCACGACACCGGGGTCTACGACCCCTAGTCTTGGCGATCAGTGTGTGGGTTCTTTTACGTCCCACAGAATTGATACACGCAAGGATTGTGAGACGGGACCTCCAGTTTTATCGTCCTTATCCGAGAAGACTAGAAAGTCTAACCATTTACAGATGGCATTGCAAAGGAAGCACTTTCTCCTCAGTTATTTAAAGACCCTGAGTGTTGGTTCGGCCGGGGCTTGAACCCACGACCTCCCGCACGATAGTCCGGCACTCTACCACTGAGCTAACCGGTCGGCCGGTCGGCGCCGTAAATGTCACGTGGAAAGTTGTTTTCGCGCCATAAATGTCACGTGGTAATAAATGCGCTCTCTTTGATCGCTCCAAGATGGCTGGCGTCGAAGGTAAGTCCCACGGCTCAATATATATACGTTACGAAAAATTGTTGCGTGACTTACGTGAAGATTCGCGAATATGCTAATTTCGTCTGGAATTTTCTGCATATTTAATTAGTACCCTTATCATCTTGATTCAATAATTCTATTTTAAGCCATTTGCATATGTTGCTGTAAATAATTTCTTATTGTAATGTCACTTTATTTAGCTGAGTCGGAAAGTTCTAGAATCTTTTGTTGTAAAGTATATAAGCCGATCGGTGTAGCTTTAGTGTTTTCTCTTAGAGAAGCAAGTCTTAGAGTCTTAGTGAGAAAAGTGTGACAGAGGTTGCGTCTACATTTGGCGGAGGCCGTGAGTATTAAATTGTGACGGAGGTCGAGTGTAATTTTACAAGCCTAGTGTGAGCTTATTGTGAAGCCTTGTGCAGAGTTTACTACGTTTGTTTGGAATAAATAATCTTGTTGCTGTTCCGACAACCCTGCGTTCTGATTAGTCTAAAAACAACCCACTTCTCACTTCTCAACACAACGAACTCGTAACAATATAATTCTTCTCTTTTCCACAATTTTGCTTTAAAAGAAAGCGAAATGATTGTACTATGCAAGTAGTGTGGCTTAGTGCCTGTTTTTGTGCTGATAAGGAAAAACAATAGTTTGAATTTTCCATATTTTGGCTGTTTTGTGGTCCTTATTCGTCTGTATTTTTTTGTGTTAAAGACAAAGTCATCCCCGATGTAGTGATCGTCGGCAGTTATTGTTCCGAGGATGCAGGTAACTGGCCTTTGTATTTCGTTTATACAAAAAAAAAAATCCCTAGACCGTGTTTCGTACCTCAGTCCGTGTTTTATACCCATTCCGCAGTATTAGTCCGCATTTTATACCTCAGTCCGTGTTTTATACCCAGTCCGCAGTCTTAGTCCGTATTTTATACCTCAATCCGTGTTTTATACCCAGTCTGTAGTCCGTAGTCCGCAGTCCGTGTTTTATACTGACCGGTACCTAGTCTCCTACCGCGTGAAATTGTAAACAAATACGGCGGCTCTATATCGGTCTATATCAGCCGAGAAGAGCAGTTATTGCCACAGTTTTGGCAAATTTAATGCATGATGACTTTGCCGAAGAGTTGCTGGCCACAAACGAGGAAGGACGAAGGAGAGATGAGAGAGGGTGGCCTCGTACTCATCTATAAGTTTGCATATCAAACTACCACTCCACTTCTTGTGGCCTGATTTTCTGGATGTTTTCGCTTTTCTCACTTTCTCGCTTTCAGCATCATTGTCGTCCGAATTATGGCTTTGTTCCTCCCTAGACGATAGTACCGCGGCAGCCATTTTACCACTTGCCATTTCAGTTTGAGCCCGTTTTTGGTATTACCGGTGGCCGAAAAACTATCGTGCACTATCATCCATTTGTTCAAACGGCAAAAACTGTTATCAACTATCATGTCTAATTTGAACATGTCCAAACTGCACGATAGTTGACGATATTCGATGATAGTGCATGATAGACATGATAGTTCGTGTTCAAACGCGCGTGATAGTTAAATATCGTCGACTATCTTCAACTATCATTACCGTTTGAACGGGGCTTAAAGGTGGGCTATTGTTTTAACCCTCCCAGCCGGGCAGCCCGGCTAGCCCGGGCACTCTCTCTCCCCTCCCTCCGTGTAAACAGACAAGAGGAAGAGGAGGCTCTGGGAACGAGAATGCAAAGTGGAATGCCTCATTCTTGTCCCCACAGCCCTTTTCGCTTCTCTTAGCCGGCAGGGCCTTGGCACGAGAGACGAACGGCTCTGGAGACACAGGATAAGGAAGTCTGAGATTCTGGGACTTCCGGTTGCTCTCTTTATCTCTCTTTTCATTGTTCTGCTAGCCAATCAAAATCCTGTGATGTGTCTCTAGAGCCATCTCCCTCCCCTTTGAATACCTGCCACGCAAGCTTACAATCCGTGGATGGGTATGTGAATGTCAACGTAACCCGGCTGATCTCCCGGATCAGGGAGGTTCTGCAAAAAAAGATGACATTCTCAATGGTACAAATTTTCCTTCCACTATTGGCTTTTTTTGTGCATTTTACAGTGTTCTGTGGGGCGCTTTTTCATCCTCGAGTACGACAACTATCGTTTGATGAATCCCAATTTCGTAAATGGTGCATCATGTCACGCTCATAACAAGATATAAATAGCGCTCGTCACATGACTTTCCGTGAAAGAGAAGCGATGGTGCCGTTAACCTGCGATCAGGCCCAATTGTATCATCGCTCTTATGTCTTCTTATGTCGGCGCTCGCTACAATTGGGCCTGATACAAAGTCTCACAGGACTCCGTGTCTTCGTCCAGAATTTGGACGAAATCTGATTGGCTGATTCAAAAACCGGATGTTACTAAGATGCGTGTTCGCGAGGCTCTCGCGAAAGAGCCGCCATTACGGACAACGAGTTATCTAAAGTTGGTTTTACAACACAAAACAGTAGAGCCTGTCTATTTTTTATCTAGCGGAGAGGGAAAAGTTTATTAGTTTTGCTTTGAGGTACATACTGGAGTCATATAAAAGATTCGCGGAATGATCTTCATGAGGAATGATAAAGACGAAGCGTCCAGACGAGTTTCCACTGATATCTCTGTTGTCTGTTTCGAACATTTCCTTTCGCGAAAGCCTGACAACGGTATAAAGACTTGGAAGGTGACTGGTTTGTATTCAATAACAATTCAACGAGAAGCAAGACATATCCAAGCTTTGATAAATACAAGATCAAGGACACCGTGGTTTCAATGTCAGGATGCAAGAGAAAATACTCGTATTCAATGGACAAACATTTTGAAAGGTTCATGTAAGCTCGGGTGGTGTATGCGTTAGTTCTTTTTAATTTGTATTGTACCAATTGTACCATTTTTGTTATCGCAACACCGTCAATGTTTTAAATTGCTCTAGGCCGTAAATCTATGTATTATTGTTTGTATGTACATTCGCCTCTGGAACAACAGCAAAACACTGTTGGCTAATTCACAGTACAGGGGCTTCTAGATCTCTACATTAAATTTAAGTTTAAGACTTAAGGTAAGCTTAATTCGCTTAATTATTTTTACACCCGGGCAATAACTCAATATTTCGTGAGGGCAGCATAAAACTGCCTAGTGTTTTGATGATAGTAATGCATTCAAACTAAAAATAAAGGTACGAATACTACGAAAGCTTAAAATCCCGTTTGTCCACAACTCACACTCTCGACTCTTCGCAAAGTTTCTTTACCATTGTATTTCGAGGGGAAGACATGAAGTAGGGTTATCTGAAGAGATACATGTACGTAAGAATATAAAGTAAATACATCGACAACTGTAAGCTTAATAAATCACCTTCCTTCGATTAGCCGAATCATCAGTTGTGTTTCATAACCAAAACAAAGATATCATCATCACATGCGCTTTCGAATCACATATCACCTTTCCCAGTGTTCATAAAATTTGTTAAAAGCGCTTCCTTTGGAACGAAAACCACTATTATTCCCCAACAACAATGAATAATGCGGAACACGACGTTCACAAAAGAAAAATGGCGTGTTGTTCATTCCTCTGCAATTCACGCGCGAGAACTCGCGAGTAGCACGTAACGGAAGTAATTTTAATTGGCTGATTTTGGAAAATGTCAATCAATCAAAAAAGTGGGCGGTAGACGCACCGTAGAAGACTTGTATCAGCACAGGCAGCCCAATCGTGGTGTGTGTCACCAAAAGTTGATACAGAAAAATTGACCGTTAAAAACCTAGAATTCCAACGAACCGAGTAGCGGTGGAAATATTTATATTCTAATCAAATAAAGCCTTCCTACCTTCACTCTACTGTTTCTTGTCCCTTTCTGGGACGTCTAAATGCAATATCCTCGCTTTTTTCAAATCCCAGGTCACTGTCCATTATAAATAAAGGGAAGGCCGGAGACTCGAGATCGAACCAGTCACCGCTCGAAGGCCAATAAATTCCCAAAACAGCGGAGTATACGCCTCAAATTGCCAGCAGCGGCCGCGTAGATAAATTTCCTTTCTTTTTTCGCCAACTTGTCCGAAAATTCGACCAACACGAACGGGGAATCGCTCGTTTCACCGCTCAAATTTGACCAATTCGGCGACTCCATGATGCGTGAAACACGGTGTCCCTACACGAGATTCAAATACTCTGGCTTAGTGACCGCGGCTGCTCGGCAAAAGGGGCACTTACTCGGGGGAGGGAAGGTCCTTTTGTCCACATGCACTCCGCTGCGCTGGGGGAGTGCGATGCGTTAGATTTGACCGGAAATAAAATATGTTTAATTTTTAAGGCCATATCGTGGCAAGCTATCAACAGTTATTAAACATATTTTTATTTCCGGTCAAATCTAACGCATAGCACTCCCCCAGCGCAGCGGAGTGCATGTGGACAAAAGGACCTTCCCTCCCCCGAGTAAGTGTCCCTTTTGCCGAGCAGCCGCGGTCACTAAGCCAGAGTATTTGAATCTCGTGTAGGGACACCGTGTTTCACGCATCATGGAGTCGCCGAATTGGTCAAATTTGAGCGGTGAAACGAGCGATTCCCCGTTCGTGTTGGTCGAATTTTCGGACAAGTTGGCGAAAAAAGAAAGGAAATTTATCTACGCGGCCGCTGCTGGCAATTTGAGGCGTATACTCCGCTGTTTTGGGAATTTATTGGCCTTCGAGCGGTGACTGGTTCGATCTCGAGTCTCCGGCCTTCCCTTTATTTATAATGGACAGTGACCTGGGATTTGAAAAAAGCGAGGATATTGCATTTAGACGTCCCAGAAAGGGACAAGAAACAGTAGAGTGAAGGTAGGAAGGCTTTATTTGATTAGAATATAAATATTTCCACCGCTACTCGGTTCGTTGGAATTCTAGGTTTTTAACGGTCAATTTTTCTGTATCAACTTTTGGTGACACACACCACGATTGGGCTGCCTGTGGTATCAGGCTCTATTTTTCGTTTCGTCCTTCCCGCGGGAAAGGTCTACCAAGGAAACGAAAAAAAAAGCCTGATCGCAGGTTATGGTGCCGTTGAAAGTTTTCGTTCCACTGTTGGCATTTTTGTGCATTTTACACTATTCCGAGGAACGTTCTTTTATTATCGACTACGAAAACGATTGTTTCCTTAAAGACGGAGAACCATTTCGTTACATCTCCGGTTGCCTGCATTACTTCAGAGTTCCTCGTTTCTACTGGAAAGACAGGCTACGCTGTCCAAACTTACATTGCTTGGAATGTGCACGAACCAATTCAGGGCCGATACAACTTTGAGGGCGATGCAGATCTTGTGACTTTTATCGAGCTCGCAAACAGTGTTGGACTTCTGGTGATTATTTATAATATATATATTTAGGCAAGCCTAAAAGCGGAGCTCCATAGTTATTTCCTTAATATTAGCATTTACAGATAAACTAATGTGGCAATGCCACAGGACTCGAGCCATGGCTTCAGTAAGGACTTCTCTATATATATGAAATGCTTATTGGCAGATTTCTTCGATTATAATCGATGATCGATCGGTTGTGAAATCTCAACCGATTCCCACCACTACTTTGTGGCACAGGAACTATATGATTATGATGAGCAAAAACGATTAACAAACTTTTCTTCATCACAGTTTAATTACATCTGATTACACCCTGGATTACATTTCGATACAAGTGGTAAAAATCACTTAACTAGGTTAACAGTTCTAGTGTCCCACTATTAAACCAACTTCACAATCGACATGTATCGGTGACATTTTAATCTATCAAAAAATATTTTACAGCGAAAGTGCGATAAAACCTCAAAGTGAGCTCTCTTCGACACCGCCCATAAAAGAACAAAAGTACTTTGCTCGCCTTGTTTTGAACATTTTATTGTGTTATTCTTGTGATCTATTTACATGCAGTAAAGACGATAGAAAGTGCCGTAGATGTCCTTTTTACAATAACATGGAAAAACGTTGAGCGAAATCGACTTTACTTTTCATTGAGAA
The DNA here is from genome assembly GCA_948470475.1 of Galaxea fascicularis. NCBI lineage: Eukaryota > Metazoa > Cnidaria > Anthozoa > Scleractinia > Euphylliidae > Galaxea > Galaxea fascicularis. Next base: position 23,757,638 of record OX419341.1, on the reverse strand, counting down.
AAGTGACTGCGACAGACTGATCGAGCATACTATTTTAGCCATGAATCAACTCAGGTGATCAACTGCAATGATCGAGTGATGTTGAGAATCGTTTTTTTCTTGACTTCGATCACTTACAAATATTGCAAACAACAAACCTTGACTACAAGTCGTGGGTGGTATTATTTTTGACATCACTGTTAATGATAACATCTGACTCAGGATTTCTGAAAAACATTTTTCAGCCGTAAACATTGAACAAAGGACGAAGTTTTTTATTGCAATAGCCTTAAAAATCTGGGATTTTTTAACTAACAACGAGAATTGCTTTTGATGGACAACAAATTGCTGGCATTTTCAATGCTGCAGCTGTTAAAAATCGTGTTTATATTTGGCAATGAGTTGTTGATTACTCTTTTGCGAGTTTCCAATATTGTCAACAAAGCGAAGCCGAGGATATAAACCGTCCGGGCTTCGCTTGGCTTTTCTTCAACCAATTCTTTGCCCAAAAAAATGAGCGACAGCAGGGAAAACGAAGAGTTTAAGGCTCCAAAATGAAATATTGGAGCAAAAATATGCATTTGGAAAAAAGACGAGCGTTTTTAGTTCATCCAAACAACATGAAAACAACAAAAGGTAAGAAAACAAAGAACGATGCCAGCGAATGTTTCTACGGCGTTCCTTGTAGAAATTGGAAAACTGAGACAAGTAACAAACATAACTCGTAGTCACAGAGACAAATCACCATATGTGATATAAAAGACACAACAGGAATACTAACCTGCGGACAGTTTAAGTCAGTCAACAATCACTCCGAACGCAGAGCTAAAGCAGAAGCCGTCAGTTCACACAAAAGTATACGTATTCATTTGCTAAGCAGATACAAATCCTTATCGGGCCTTGAAGTTTTTCACCGTCACTTTGTTTTACTTCCCATGTCTACCAAGGAAGCCTCTTCAATTAAGGATTTTTAGCGGCAAAACCATCCAGTTTAATCCACAGCAAAAGTGAGCGATAGAAGACAGCGCCTGCATGATTAAAACCCTGCCGAACCACACGATCTTTTCTCTCGCAGATCCGTAAACTATAAAATAGCAAAGCCAGGCAATCCAATTTCCTGCTCTTAACATCCAAAGGTTGATTCTCATCGGTTTAAACAAAAAACGAACTGAGAAGTAGTCAAGGTAGGCGGCAAATTGTTTACAGGACGGAGATCTGTTGATCCTGGCGAAAACTTACGCCTCGTTTTGGCTTGGCTTGAGCCTGCGATCGAATTGAAAACGAGTACCTGGTCAGCGGTCAACTTCAAAAAAAAAACAGCTGTCCTCGACAGCTCATAACTTGAGCCCGCAATATGGTCACGTGATACTGGTCAGCGGATACGTTGTTTTGACAGGTGTCAATTGACATTGACATGGATGTCAGTGGATGTCTAATATCAAAGATGTCCGCAGTAAACTAGCTAGATGGTCAGCTGGAGTATGGCCGCCATTTTGGATTATTATTATTATTATTAGGGTATTATTAATTATTGTGCGACGATTGTGCGACGTCATCGTCGTCGGTCGCGCCCACGAGCAATACCGCTAGCCAAGATTACCATGAGAAAAGCAGTTGACGGGTTTCTATCGGTTTCTACAGGTATGGGGCTCCGCTTTGCGGCCCTTCGGGCCGCTGGAGCTCCGCTATTAGAGCAGGGCCTTTCATTTGTGCAGAATGGGAGTTTGGTGGATATCCGCCATGGTTGCTGAAAAATACGTCGATTGTTTTGCGATCCACGGACTATGAACAGTACCTCACCTATGTTAAGTCGTGGATGAGCATTCTATTGCCAAAACTTCGGCCATTGCTGTACTCAAACGGCGGGCCAATCATATCAGTTCAAGTTGAGAATGAATATGGTTATTACCCCGCTTGTGATCACGATTATCTGAAGTTTCTTGAGCAAGTGTTCCGTGAATACTTGGGTGACGATGTTATCCTTTTTACAGTAGATGGTGACAGGGTGGCTTTATTGAGGTGTGGAACCATCCCCTCTCTATATGCGACTGTAGACTTTGGAATTGGAGGAAACCCAGAAACAAAATAATTTGCAATCATGCGCAAATTCTCCCCCAAGGGACCCCTGGTCAATACTGAATTCTACCCAGGATGGTTGGACCGCTGGAGTGAACATTTCCAAAGACGATCTGCCAAAGCTGTTGCCAGCACTCTTGATAAAATGCTGTCCATGAACGCCTCTGTAAACTTTTACATGTATGAGGGAGGCACTAACTTTGGGTTCATGAATGGCGCAGGTTTCACCAATTCACAAGGGTTATTGCCAAGTATTACAAGTTACGATTATGATGCCCCTTTGACAGAGGCTGGTGACACAACTACAAAATTTCACATTCTGCGAGAGACTATTGCAAGACATGAAAAAATACCCAACATCCCCATCCCTCCAAACACTACCAAGTCTGCATATGGTAAAGTTCAGATGACTCAGATGTTTACATTCCTTGATGCTCTACCAAAGCTTTCCCCTGATGGACCTGTGAATTCTTCGTTTCCTGTAACTATGGAACAGATTGGACAGAGATATGGATTCATTCTCTACAGAACACAAATTCCTCCAAGATTTGCTCAATCAAGGGTTGTTATGAATATCAGTAGCTTAGTACGTGATCGAGCCATTATTTATGTTGGAAAAGCCCGTCAGGCTACAATGTTCCGCCATCCAAAATATCAGACTGTAACTCTTAACATTGGAGACATGTTACAGCTCGATATTCTTGTGGAGAACATGGGGAGATTGAATAAAGGCATTGCAGACCCTAAGGGTATCCTTGGTAATGTCACTTTAAATGGATCAATATTGATGAACTGGCAGATATATCCCATTGACTTGGAAAATCTGTTTTCTGCCATGTTTGAATTTCCAAGCCATCCTATTAAAAGCAGGAGTGGTGAATTTAACACGAAGAACAACTTTGCTCCTTCCTTCTTCCATGGAGAATTTTCTGTAAATTCTTCACATGACACCTTTCTTTACCTACCTGGATGGAGCAAAGGGCAAGCTTTTGTTAATGGCTTCAATTTAGGTCGTTACTGGCCAGGGATTGGTCCCCAGATTTCAATGTTTGTGCCAGCAAATGTGCTATCACTCAAGTCAAAATCTGTCAGTGTAATGTTGTTTGAACTGGATGGTGCTCCATGCGAATCATCAGAAACTTGTTTTATTGAATTTAAGAACGCTCCTTCATTAAATGGGGCAGTTCACCCTATTGTGTCCTGAGGTTTGTCACTAAAACCATTGATGCATGTCCTCAATTTCTACATATCTTTTAGTTATGAAAGGAAAATAATGTGTTTATTAACTGAAGACATTTGCTTTTTACTGATCCCAGGGATGTAGGCCTATATACAAAAAGCCAGATTGATTTTGGATTTTCAGGTTATGAGAAGATTTTTAGAAAAACTTTGCAGGACTTTTAGATGACTTTGAAGAAAAATTATTGTTCTAAATAATAATTGCTTTTGCTACTCTATTTAGAATTCAGTCAAAATGTCAGTTTCATCCATTTCCATAGACCACTTTCATAATGGCCGCCGATATTGTTCTTTTGTATCTATGTTAATTAGACTTACTGGCCTCATTTTAGGGCAAACATTCTTTTGTATTTTGCACATAGCAGCGAGGTTAGAAAGGCTTATCAGCATTAAAACAAAGGAATATTTTATTTGGCCGCCATTATGAAAGAGGTCTATGCCTGTTGTTTACTTATTGGTGACTGCAATCCAGAGCTACTTTTAGCTCTACAGGGATGACGTGATAAAAATCACAGTTTTTAGGAAATTATATTTCAAGCTTTGAAATACACAATTTACCTCACAATGACAGATCTAATAATGATAATAATAAAGCCAGATGCACTTGTTTCTTAGCGAAGAATCATAGATTATTAACAGCCCTCATTGTAGTGAAGTATGATGCAATAATTCATGTATAGTATTACCTTCTGGCAAATGATTCAAAGGCATTAAATGCCAATTTAGCGGTCAAGCTCATGTAATACGTGCAGCATAAAGTTTTATTTCAAAAGTAGCCAACTTGTTTTTGTGATAATTTTTAACGCCTTGGTTTCTGTAATCTGTCTCTGTCCTGACCTTCAGCAGATAATGCAAACCTCAGCCATAACATTATTCTTGGTATCTTGCTTAATCTCATCCAATATATACCTCTTACTAACTGAATTTGAGGTCCATACTGTAAGTAACGGACCAAGTTTTTTCCCCGTGCACTTTTGGCCCAAGCGCGAAGCGCATGGGCCATAAGTGGCTAAAATTTTCAGAAAACTTTATTTTCCAAATCTTATTACGAGTGGCGTCAGCCGTGCATCTGTACTCTCATAAGGCATGCTAAAACAGACCAATCACAATCCTTGTTAGAATGGTTCAAAGCATTTTATAGGTTAAACATGACCAAAGCTGTCAAAATATCAAACCATCTAAGTTCAGAAACCATCAAAGTGCATTCCCAAGTATTTTTTATCGGCTAAAAGCAAAGTCCGGCTGAATTTTGGTTCATGCGTTCTCTAACGCCCCGGCTAAACGATCAAACAGTTTTCATCCAACATCGTTTTTGTTGCACACAACGTGGGGTGGCTAAAACATTGAACGAAGTGAGCCCACATAACGTTTTCTGGGCAAGAACGTCATGGTAAGCCAAATATGTAAATCCGTATTCCTCTATTGTCCTGGCCCCAGTTGTTCAAAGGCTGGATAGCGCTATCCACCGGATAAATATCTATCCAGTGGATAGTGCAATTAGCTTTCCGAATACTTATCCGCTGGATAGTGGTTTATCCGGTGGATAGCACTATCCAACGTTTGAACAACCGGGGCCAGATCTATTGTCCTGTAAATGTACTTTATTGTCTTTTTTTATATGTGCTCTAAATGTGGGCTAGCATGAAGTTTTTGCCGCTTTCTGGTAGGTACGTCATGTATGGGCACATACATTGTACCGTATACATTAAAAGGGTAACGTACACATCCTTACCCATACTTAGCCGTACTTAGCCGTACTTAGACATGCTTACACATCCTTACCCATACTTAGCCATACTTAGACATCCTTAGCCGTACTTAGCCGTACTCAGACATCCTTACACATCCTTAGCTGTACTAAGACATCCTTAGCCGTACTTAGACCTCCTTAGACATCCTTAGCTGTACTTAGACATCCTTACTGGTACTTAGACATCTTTAGCTGTATTTAAGCATCCTTAGCCATGCTTAGCAGTTCTTAGCCATCCTTAGCCGTACTTAGCCATCCTTAGCAATACTTAGACATCCTTAGCCGTACTTAGACATCCTTAGCTGTACTTAGGCATCCTTAGCTGTACTTAGACATCCTTAGCTGTACTTAGGCATCCTTAGCTGTACTTAGCCATCCTTAGCCATACTTAGACATTCTTAGCTGTACTTAGACATCCTTAGCTGTACTTAGGCATCCTTAGCCGTACTTAGACACCCTTAAACATCCTTAGCTGTACTTAAATATCCTTAGCTATACTTAGACAGCCTTAGCCGTACTTAGACATCCTTAGCTGTACTTAGCCATCCTTAGCTGTACTTAGACATCCTTAGCCGTACTTAGATATCCTTAGCTGTACTTAGGCATCCTTAGCGTTACTTGGACATCCTTAGCCGTACTTAGCCATCCTTAGCCGTACTTAGCCATCCTTAGCTGTACTTAGCCATCCTTAGCCGTACATAGATATCCTTAGCTGTACTTAGGCATCCTTAGCCGTACTTGGACATCCTCAGCCGTACTTAGCCATCCTTAGCCGTACTTAGCCATCCTTAGCTGTACTTAGACATCCTTAGCCGTACTTAGACATGCTTACACATCCTTACCCATACTTAACCATACTTAGACATCCTTAGCCGTACTTAGCCGTACTCAGACATCCTTACACATCCTTAGCTGTACTTAGACATCCTTAGCTGTACTTAAATATCCTTAGCTGTACTTAGACAACCTTACCCATACTTAGACATCCTTAGCTGTACTTAGCCATCCTTAGCTGTACTTAGCCATCCTTAGCCGTACTTAGCCATCCTTAGCTGTACTTAGACATCCTTAGCCGTACTTAGATATCCTTAGCTGTACTTAGGCATCCTTAGCGGTACTTGGACATCCTTAGCCGTACTTAGCCATCCTTAGCCGTACTTAGCCATCCTTAGCCGTACTTAGCCATCCTTAGCTGTACTTAGACATCCTTAGCCGTACTTAGCCATCCTTCGTACTTAGCCATCCTTAGCCGTACTTAGCCATCCTTAGCCGTACTTAGCCATCCTTAGCTGTACTTAGCCATCCTTAGCTGTACTTAGCCATCCTTAGCCGTACTTAGATATCCTTAGCTGTACTTAGGCATCCTTAGCGGTACTTGGACATCCTTAGCCGTACTTAGCCATCCTTAGCCGTACTTAGCCATCCTTAGCTGTACTTAGACATCCTTAGCCGTACTTAGACACCCTTAGACATCCTTATCCGTACTTAGCCATCCTTAGCTGTACTTAGACATCCTTATCCGTACTTAGCCATCCTTAGCTGTACTTAGACATCCTTAGCCGTACTTAGCCATCCTTAGCTGTACTTAGACATCCTTAGCCGTACTTAGCCATCCTTCGTACTTAGCCATCCTTAGCTGTACTTAGCCATCCTTAGCTGTACTTAGGCATCCTTAGCCGTACTTAGACACCCTTAGACATCCTTATCCGTACTTAGCCATCCTTAGCTGTACTTAGACATCCTTATCCGTACTGAGACATCCTTAGCTGTACTTAGACATCCTTAGCCGTACTTAGACATCCTTAGCTGTACTTAGCCATCCTTAGCCGTACTTAGACATCCTTATCCGTACTTAGCCATCCTTAGCTGTACTTAGACATCCTTAGCCGTACTTAGCCATCCTTAGCCGTACTTAGACATCCTTAGCTGTACTTAGCCATCCTTAGCCGTACTTAGACATCCTTATCCGTACTTAGACATCCTTAGCTGTACTTAGACATCCTTAGCCGTACTTAGACACCCTTAGACATCCTTATCCGTACTTAGCCATCCTTAGCTGTACTTAGACATCCTTATCCGTACTTAGCCATCCTTAGCTGTACTTAGACATCCTTAGCCGTACTTAGCCATCCTTAGCTGTACTTAGACATCCTTAGCCGTACTTAGCCATCCTTCGTACTTAGCCATCCTTAGCTGTACTTAGCCATCCTTAGCTGTACTTAGGCATCCTTAGCCGTACTTAGACACCCTTAGACATCCTTATCCGTACTTAGCCATCCTTAGCTGTACTTAGACATCCTTATCCGTACTTAGACATCCTTAGCTGTACTTAGACATCCTTAGCCGTACTTAGACATCCTTAGCTGTACTTAGCCATCCTTAGCCGTACTTAGACATCCTTATCCGTACTTAGCCATCCTTAGCTGTACTTAGACATCCTTAGCCGTACTTAGCCATCCTTAGCCGTACTTAGACATCCTTAGCTGTACTTAGCCATCCTTAGCCGTACTTAGACATCCTTATCCGTACTTAGACATCCTTAGCTGTACTTAGACATCCTTAGCCGTACTTAGACATCCTTAGCTGTACTTAGCCATCCTTAGCCGTACTTAGACATCCTTATCCGTACTTAGCCATCCTTAGCCGTACTTAGCCATCCTTAGCTGTACTTAGCCATCCTTAGCTGTACTTAGACATCCTTAGCCGTACTTAGACATGCTTACACATCCTTACCCATACTTAGCCATACTTAGACATCCTTAGCCGTACTTAGCCGTACTCAGACATCCTTACACATCCTTAGCTGTACTTAGACATCCTTAGCTGTACTTAAATATCCTTAGCTGTACTTAGACAACCTTACCCATACTTAGACATCCTTAGCTGTACTTAGCCATCCTTAGCTGTACTTAGCCATCCTTAGCCGTACTTAGCCATCCTTAGCTGTACTTAGACATCCTTAGCCGTACTTAGATATCCTTAGCTGTACTTAGGCATCCTTAGCGGTACTTGGACATCCTCAGCCGTACTTAGCCATCCTTAGCCGTACTTAGCCATCCTTAGCTGTACTTAGCCATCCTTAGCTGTACTTAGACATCCTTAGCCGTACTTAGACATGCTTACACATCCTTACCCATACTTAGCCATACTTAGACATCCTTAGCCGTACTTAGATATCCTTAGCTGTACTTAGGCATCCTTAGCGGTACTTGGACATCCTTAGCCGTACTTAGCCATCCTTAGCCGTACTTAGCCATCCTTAGCCGTACTTAGCCATCCTTAGCTGTACTTAGCCATCCTTAGCTGTACTTAGCCATCCTTAGCCGTACTTAGATATCCTTAGCTGTACTTAGGCATCCTTAGCGGTACTTGGACATCCTTAGCCGTACTTAGCCATCCTTAGCCGTACTTAGCCATCCTTAGCTGTACTTAGACATCCTTAGCCGTACTTAGACACCCTTAGCTGTACTTAGACATCCTTAGCCGTACTTAGCCATCCTTCGTACTTAGCCATCCTTAGCTGTACTTAGCCATCCTTAGCTGTACTTAGGCATCCTTAGCCGTACTTAGACACCCTTAGACATCCTTATCCGTACTTAGCCATCCTTAGCTGTACTTAGACATCCTTATTCGTACTTAGACATCCTTAGCTGTACTTAGACATCCTTAGCCGTACTTAGACATCCTTAGCTGTACTTAGCCATCCTTAGCCGTACTTAGACATCCTTATCCGTACTTAGCCATCCTTAGCCGTACTTAGCCATCCTTAGCTGTACTTAGCCATCCTTAGCTGTACTTAGACATCCTTAGCCGTACTTAGACATGCTTACACATCCTTACCCATACTTAGCCATACTTAGACATCCTTAGCCGTACTTAGCCGTACTCAGACATCCTTACACATCCTTAGCTGTACTTAGACATCCTTAGCTCTACTTAAATATCCTTAGCTGTACTTAGACAACCTTACCCATACTTAGACATCCTTAGCTGTACTTAGCCATCCTTAGCTGTACTTAGCCATCCTTAGCCGTACTTAGCCATCCTTAGCTGCACTTAGACATCCTTAGCCGTACTTAGATATCCTTAGCTGTACTTAGGCATCCTTAGCGGTACTTGGACATCCTCAGCCGTACTTAGCCATCCTTAGCCGTACTTAGCCATCCTTAGCTGTACTTAGCCATCCTTAGCTGTACTTAGACATCCTTAGCCGTACTTAGCCATCCTTAGCCGTACTTAGCCATCCTTAGCTGTACTTAGCCATCCTTAGCGGTACTTAGACATCCTTAGCTGTACTTAGCCATCCTTAGCCGTACTTAGACATCCTTATCCGTACTTAGCCATCCTTAGCCGTACTTAGCCATCCTTAGCTGTACTTAGCCATCCTTAGCTGTACTTAGACATCCTTAGCCGTACTTAGACATGCTTACACATCCTTACCCATACTTAGCCATACTTAGACATCCTTAGCCGTACTTAGCCGTACTCAGACATCCTTACACATCCTTAGCTGTACTTAGACATCCTTAGCTGTACTTAAATATCCTTAGCTGTACTTAGACAACCTTACCCATACTTAGACATCCTTAGCTGTACTTAGCCATCCTTAGCTGTACTTAGCCATCCTTAGCCGTACTTAGCCATCCTTAGCTGTACTTAGACATCCTTAGCCGTACTTAGATATCCTTAGCTGTACTTAGGCATCCTTAGCGGTACTTGGACATCCTTAGCCGTACTTAGCCATCCTTAGCCGTACTTAGCCATCCTTAGCCGTACTTAGCCATCCTTAGCTGTACTTAGCCATCCTTAGCTGTACTTAGCCATCCTTAGCCGTACTTAGATATCCTTAGCTGTACTTAGGCATCCTTAGCGGTACTTGGACATCCTTAGCCGTACTTAGCCATCCTTAGCCGTACTTAGCCATCCTTAGCTGTACTTAGACATCCTTAGCCGTACTTAGACACCCTTAGACATCCTTATCCGTACTTAGCCATCCTTAGCTGTACTTAGACATCCTTATCCGTACTTAGACAGCCTTAGCTGTACTTAGGCATCCTTAGCTGTACTTAGGCATCCTTAGCTGTACTTAGGCATCCTTTGCTGTACTTAGACAGCCTTAGCTGTACTTAGACATCCTTAGCTGTACTTAGGCATCCTTACCCGTACTTAGACACCCTTAGACATCCTTAGCCGTACTTAGACAACCTTAGCCGTACTTAGATATCCTTAGCTGTACTTAGACAACCTTAGCCGTACTTAGATATCCTTAGCTGTACTTAGGCATCCTTAGCTGTACTTAGACACCCTTCGACATCCTTATCCGTACTTAGCCATCCTTAGCTGTACTTAGACATCCTTAGCCGTACTTAGCCATCCTTAGCTGTACTTAGACATCCTTAGCCGTACTTAGACATCCTTAGCTGTACTTAGCCATCCTTAGCCGTACTTAGACATCTTTCTCCGTACTTAGCCATCCTTAGCCGTACTTAGCCATCTTTAGCTGTACTTAGCCATCCTTAGCTGTACTTAGACATCCTTAGCCGTACTTAGCCGTACTTAGACATGCTTACACATCCTTACCCTCACTTAGCCATACTTAAACAACCTTAGCCGTACTTAGCCATCCTTAGCTGTACTTAGACATCCTTAGCCGTACTTAGACAACCTTAGCCGTACTTAGATATCCTTAGCTGTACTTAGACAACCTTACCCATACTTAGACATCCTTAGCCGTACTTAGCCATCCTTAGCTGTACTTAGACATCCTTAGCCGTACTTAGCCGTACTCAGACATCCTTACACATCCTTAGCTGTACTTAGACATCCTTAGCCGTACTTAGACATCCTTAGCTGTACTTAGACATCCTTAGACATCCTTAGCTGTACTTAGACATCCTTAGTGGTACTTAGACATCCTTAGCTGTATTTAAGCATCCTTAGCCATACTTAGACATCCTTAGCCGTACTTAGACATCCTTAGCTGTACTTAGACAGCCTTAGCTGTACTTAGGCATCCTTAGCTGTACTTAGACAGCCTTAGCTGTACTTAGGCATCCTTAGCTTTACTTAGACAGCCTTAGCTGTACTTAGGCATCCTTAGCTGTACTTAGACAGCCTTAGCTGTACTTAGACATCCTTAGCTGTACTTAGACAGCCTTAGCTGTACTTAGGCATCCTTAGCTGTACTTAGGCATCCTTAGCTGTACTTAGGCATCCTTAGCTGTACTTAGGCATCCTTAGCTGTACTTAGACAGCCTTAGCTGTACTTAGGCATCCTTACCTGTACTTAGACAGCCTTAGCTGTACTTAGGCATCCTTAGCTCTACTTAGGCATCCTTAGCTGTACTTAGGCATCCTTTGCTGTACTTAGCCGTACTCAGACATCCTTACACATCCTTAGCTGTACTTAGACATCCTTAGCCGTACTTAGACATCCTTAGCTGTACTTAGACATCCTTAGCCGTACTTAGACATCCTTAGCTGTACTTAGGCATCCTTAGCTGTACTTAGGCATCCTTAGCTGTACTTAGGCATCCTTAGCTGTACTTAGACAGCCTTAGCTGTACTTAGGCATCCTTAGCTGTACTTAGACAGCCTTAGCTGTACTTAGGCATCCTTAGCTGTACTTAGGCATCCTTAGCTGTACTTAGACATCCTTAGCCGTACTTAGCCGTACTCAGACATCCTTACACATCTTTAGCTGTACTTAGACATCCTTAGCCGTACTTAGACATCCTTAGCTGTACTTAGACATCCTTAGACATCCTTAGCTGTACTTAGACATCCTTAGTGGTACTTAGACATCCTTAGCTGTATTTAAGCATCCTTAGCCATACTTAGACATCCTTAGCCGTACTTAGACATCCTTAGCTGTACTTAGACAGCCTTAGCTGTACTTAGGCATCCTTAGCTGTACTTAGACAGCCTTAGCTGTACTTAGGCATCCTTAGCTTTACTTAGACAGCCTTAGCTGTACTTAGGCATCCTTAGCTGTACTTAGACAGCCTTAGCTGTACTTAGACATCCTTAGCTGTACTTAGACAGCCTTAGCTGTTCTTAGGCATCCTTAGCTGTACTTAGGCATCCTTAGCTGTACTTAGGCATCCTTAGCTGTACTTAGGCATCCTTAGCTGTACTTAGACAGCCTTAGCTGTACTTAGGCATCCTTAGCTGTACTTAGACAGCCTTAGCTGTACTTAGGCATCCTTAGCTGTACTTAGGCATCCTTAGCTGTACTTAGGCATCCTTTGCTGTACTTAGACAGCCTTAGCTGTACTTAGACATCCTAAGCTGTACTTAGGCATCCTTAGCTGTACTTAGGCATCCTTAGCTGTACTTAGGCATCCTTAGCCGTACCTAGACACCCTTAGACATCCTTAGCCGTACTTAGACAACCTTAGCCGCACTTAGATATCCTTAGCTGTACTTAGGCATCCTTAGCTGTACTTAGGCATCCTTAGCCGTACTTAGACACCCTTAGACATCCTTAGCCGTACTTAGACAACCTTAGCCGCACTTAGATATCCTTAGCTGTACTTAGGCATCCTTAGCTGTACTTAGACACCCTTAGACATCCTTATCCGTACTTAGCCATCCTTAGCTGTACTTAGACATCCTTAGCCGAACTTAGACATCCTTAGCTGTACTTAGCCATCCTTAGCCGTACTTAGCCATCTTTAGCTGTACTTAGCCATCCTTAGCTGTACTTAGACATCCTTAGCCGTACTTAGCCGTACTTAGACATGCTTACACATCCTTACCCATACTTAGCCATACTTAGACAACCTTAGCCGTACTTAGCCATCCTTAGCTGTACTTAGACATCCTTAGCCGTACTTAGCCGTACTCAGACATCCTTACACATCCTTAGCTGTAGTTAGACATCCTTAGCCGTACTTAGACATCCTTAGCTGTACTTAGACATCCTTAGACATCCTTAGCTGTACTTAGACATCCTTAGTGGTACTTAGACATCCTTAGCTGTATTTAAGCATCCTTAGCCATACTTAGACATCCTTAGCCGTACTTAGACATCCTTAGCCGTACTTAGCCATCCTTAGCCGTACTTAGCCATCCTTAGCTGTACTTAGCCATCCTTAGCTGTACTTAGACATCCTTAGCCGTACTTAGCCGTACTTAGCCGTACTTAGACATGCTTACACATCCTTACCCATACTTAGCCATACTTAGACATCCTTAGCCGTACTTAGCCATCCTTACCTGTACTTAGACATCCTTAGCCGTACTTAGACATCCTTAGCTGTACTTAGACATCCTTAGCCGTACTTAGACATCCTTAGCCGTACTTAGACATCCTTAGACATCCTTAGCTGTACTTAGACATCCTTAGCTGTACTTAGAGAGCCTTAGCTGTACTTAGGCATCCTTAGCTGTACTTAGACAGCCTTAGCTGTACTTAGGCATCCTTAGCTGTACTTAGGTATCCTTAGCTGTACTTAGGCATCCTTAGCTGTAGTTAGACAGCCTTAGCTGTACTTAGGCATCCTTAGCTGTACTTAGACAGCCTTAGCGGTACTTAGGCATCCTTAGCTGTACTTAGACAGCCTTAGCTGTACTTAGACAGCCTTAGCTGTACTTAGGCATCCTTAGCTGTACTTAGACAGCCTTAGCTGTACTTAGGCATCCTTAGCTGTACTTAGGCATCCTTAGCCGTACTTAGACAACCTTAGCCGTACTTAGATATCCTTAGCTGTACTTAGACAGCCTTAGCTGTACTTAGACAGCCTTAGCTGTACTTAGGCATCCTTAGCTGTACTTAGACAGCCTTAGCTGTACTTAGACAGCCTTAGCTGTACTTAGACAGCCTTAGCTGTACTTAGGCATCCTTAGCTGTACTTAGACAGCCTTAGCTGTACTTAGGCATCCTTAGCTGTACTTAGACAGCCTTAGCTGTACTTAGGCATCCTTAGCTGTACTTGGACAGCCTTAGCTGTACTTAGGCATCCTTAGCTGTACTTAGACAGCCTTAGCTGTACTTGGGCATCCTTAGCTGTACTTAGGCATCCTTAGCTGTACTTAGGCATCCTTAGCTGTACTTAGACATCCTTTGCTGTACTTAGCCATCCTTAGCTGTACTTAGACATCCTTAGCTGTACTTAGACAGCCTTAGCTGTACTTAGGCATCCTTAGCTGTACTTAGGCATCCTTAGCCGTACTTAGACAACCTTAGCCGTACTTAGATATCCTTAGCTGTACTTAGACAACCTTAGCCGTACTTAGACATCCGTAGCTGTACTTAGACATCCTTAGCTGTACTTAGACATCCTTAGCTGTACTTAGGCATCCTTAGCTGTACTTAGGGATCCTTAGCTGTACTTAGGCATCCTTAGGCATACTTAGACACCCTTAGACATCTTTAGCCGTACTTAGACAACCTTAGCTGTACTTAGATATCCTTAGCCGTACTTAGACAACCTTAGCCGTACTTAGATATCCTTAGCTGTACTTAGGCATCCTTAGCCGTACTTAGACACCCTTAGACATCCTTATCCGTACTTAGCCATCCTTAGCTGTACTTAGACATCCTTATCCGTACTTAGCCATCCTTAGCTGTACTTAGACATCCTTAGCCGTACTTAGCCATCCTTTGCTGTACTTAGACATCCTTAGCCGTACTTAGACATCCTTAGCTGTACTTAGCCATCCTTAGCCGTACTTAGACATCCTTATCCGTACTTAGCCATCCTAAGCCGTACTTAGCCATCCTTAGCTGTACTTAGCCATCCTTAGCTGTACTTAGACATCCTTAGCCGTACTTAGCCGTACTTAGCCGTACTTAGACATGCTTACACATCCTTACCCATACTTAGCCATACTTAGACATCCTTAGCCGTACTTAGCCATCCTTATTTGTACTTAGACATCCCTAGCCGTACTTAGACATCCTTAGCTGTACTTAGACATCCTTAGCCGTACTTAGACATCCTTAGCCGTACTTAGACATCCTTAGACATCCTTAGCTGTACTTAGACATCCTTAGCTGTATTTAAGCATCCTTAGCCATGCTTAGCAGTTCTTAGCCATCCTTAGCCGTACTTAGCCATTCTTAGCCGTACTTAGACATCCTTAGCCGTACTTAGACATCCTTAGCTGTACTTAAGTATACTTAGACACACTTTGACATCCTTGGACGTCCTTAGCTGTACATAGCCATTTTTAGCGGTACTTAGACATCCTTAGCTGTACTTAAGCATCCTTGGCTTCACTTAGACATCCTTAGCCGTACTTAGCCATCCTGAGCTGTACTTAGACATCCTTTGCTGTACTTAGACATCCTTAGCCATCCTTAGCTGTACTTAGACATCGTTAGCTGTACTTAGACATCCTTAGCTGTACATAGCGGACATCTTAAACTGTGCTTAGTCATTCTTAGAAATCCTTAGCCATACTTAGACATCCTAGTTGCGAATGTTTTTTTTTAGAACCTCTAGGAAACCAAATTAAGTTACTTGTAGAATTCGAGAGAGAGAGAGGGGATTACAATTATAGAAACTTCTGTTGTCTGGTTAATATAACGTACCTTAGTTCCAATATAGATAGCAATTTAATAGCATATTTTTTTTTTGTCAGGGAAAGTGCGTTTTTTCTTTCTTTTTTGTTTTTTTTTGGCGGGGGAGGGGGGGGGGATGGCTGGGGAATTTTGGTAATTTTTCCAAAAATAGTGTTGGCCCTACCTTGTGCTTCATAAAGAAAGCTCCTGAACCCCAACTTTTAGGTGACTGACAAAAGTGCGACCCTCCCCTCACTAGAACATGGTATGTTCCATGCCGTAGAATCCTCAGAACATTTCGCTTGTAAACTCATGGATATAAATATATCTCGATATTGAAAGTGTGCATTATTTACGTGTCGGATATTTACGTTTTATAGGTGAAGTTTTATAGCATGCGATAAAGAGAATGTGGATTATCAACAATTCTCAAATTAAATCACACATTAGAAGAAGAACAACTTAAAATGAAGAAGTAATGGATGGTCTCTTCTAGGGCTTCCTCACCGCACTATTTTCAAGTATACTTTGACCAACTTCTATTGTAATTTGTGCATGTAGTGAAAAGAACCGATTATTTTGAACTTTATATTCAAGCCTACCACAAGCCAGACTTAAAGAGCGACAACATGATCTATTGGAAAGACTTTACAACACCAGAAGGAAAAAAAGAACACTGAAACTGATCAATAACTTTCACAGTTTCTGGACAGATGATAAGATGCCTGTAATAAACTACATTGCTTTAATACCTTTCTTGGATAGATCTTTGTCTCGCCATTGATTTTCTTACAGACAATATCAACGTTTTATCCGGAATCGTAGTATTTAGCCAATTGGTTGGGATATCTGTCTATGGGCACTATAGCTACTAGCGCTCCTTTATTGGCTCATCTGTTCCTTCACACTTTCGAGCATGATTTCATTACGACGTTTATGGAAAGGGAGATGCCTAAAGCCATTGCCTTTATCACCAATACTTTTAAATTGCTATCTATATTGGAACTACCGTACGTTATATTAACCAGCAGACAACAGAAGTTTCTATTGTAATCCCCCCTACGCTCTCCTCAAAACTTGAGACTGAATAAAGTTAATTCTGAAAGTAACTTATGGAAATCATTCGCAACTAGTAGGCTGTATCACGTCACCGCTTTCTCTTCCATAACGTCTTCCAAACACGTGGGAATGGCAAGCTACTGTACCACCGTTATCAAGCGTGGCTATCATAAGATACCCAAAGTTCACAGGCGCCAAACTAAGAGTGGTTAAGGATGTTTAAGCAAAGCTAGGCTATGAAACATTAAGTAAAGTTAAGTCTAAGCCGGATGTCTGAGGATCTCTAACAACGGCTAAGGATGTTTAAGAATGGCTAAGTACGGCTAAGGATGTCTAAGTACAGCTAAGGATGGCTAAGTACGGCTAAGGATGGCTAAGTACAGCTAAGGATGTCTAAGTATGGCTAAGCATCTCTAAGTACTGCTAAGGATGTCTAAGTACCGCTAACGATGGCTAAGTACCGCTAAGGATGGCTAAGTACGGCTAAGGATCTCTAAGTACAGCAAAGGATGTCTAAGTCCCGCTAAGGATGGCTAAGTACAGCTAAGGATGTCTACGTACGGCTAAGGATGGCTAAGTACGGTTAAGGATGCCTAAGTACGGCTAAGGATGCTTAAGTACAGCTAAGGCTGTCTAAGTACAGCTAAGGATGGCTAAGTACAGCTAAGGATGTCTAAGTACAGCTAAGGATGTCTAAGTACGGCTAAGGATGCCTAAGTACGGCTAAGGATGCTTAAGTACAGCTAAGGCTGTCTAAGTACAGCTAAGGATGTCTAAGTACGGCTAAGGCTGTCTAAGTACAGCTAAGGATGGCTAAGTACGGCTAAGGCTGTCTAAGTACAGCTAAGGATGGCTAAGTACAGCTAAGGATGTTTAAGTACAGCTAAGGATGGCTAAGTATGGATAAGGATGTCTAAGTACGGCTAAGGATGTCTAAGTACGGCTAAGGATGTCTAAGTACATCTAAGGATGTGTAAGGATGGCTAAGTACGGCTAAGGATGGCTAAGTACGGCTAAGGATGTCTAATTACGGCTAAGGATATCTAAGTACGGCTAAGGACGTCTAAGTACGGCTAAGTACGGCTAAGGATGTGTAAGGATGTCTAAGTACGGCTAAGGATGTGTAAGGATGTCTAAGTACGGCTAAGGATGTGTAAGTACATCTAAGGATGTGTAAGGATGTCTAAGTACGGCTAAGGATGGCTAAGTACGGCTAAGGATGTCTAAGTACGGCTAAGGATTACTAAGTACGGCTAAGGATGTCTAAGTACGGCTAAGGGTGTGTAAGGATGTCTAAGTACGGCTAAGGATGTGTAAGGATGTCTAAGTACAGCTAACGATGGCTAAGTACAGCTAAGGATGTCTAAGTACGGCTAAGGATGTCCAAGTGAGGCTAAGGATGCTTAAGTACAGCTAAGGATGTCTAAGTACCACTAAGGATGTCTAAGTACAGCTAAGGATGTCTAAGTACAGCTAAGGATGCCTAAGTACAGCTAAGGATGTCTAAGTACGGCTAAGGATGTCTAAGTACAGCTAAGGATGTGTAAGGATGTCTGAGTACGGCTAAGTACGGCGAAGTACGGCTAAGGATGGCTAAGTAAAGCTAAGGATGGCTAAGTACGGCTAAGGATGTCTAAGTACGGCTAAGTATGGGTAAGGATGTGTAAAGATGTCTAAGTATGGCTAAGGATGTGTAAGGATGTCTAAGTACGGCTAAGTATGGGTAAGGATGTGTACGTTACCCGTTTAATGTATACGGTACAATATATGTCGCCATACATGACGTACCTACCCGTTTTCTGTGTGTTACCGCTGAAATTATGACGTGTATGTCCGCAGATTCGCTTTCTCGTTGGTTGCCTTTTCGTGCCTTCGCTAGTGCTTGCGCTTGCTTTGTTTGAAGAGGTGGCTAAACGGTCAAACATTTGCGCATGAAGTAAATGTTGGATGAAAATGTTTGATCTACGTCAAACATTGGAAGCCATTCAAATGCAATGTTGAGAGAGGCGGCTAAACGGTCAAACATGCTTACATGTATTCAACGCGATGTTGGATGACAATGTTTGATCGTTTAGCCGGGGCTTTAAAAAGGCGTTGTTAACCCCTGTTAACGCTACCGCATTAGGTTTTGAATGTAGGTCCCTGTGCACTAGGCGCCAGTTTTCGCTCGAAACGAGTCAACAGTAAAATTTCTAGTCTGCCAGAAACATGTCCGACCAAGGTCGAACTTCGGCGTTAAGGACCTTCGCGCTAATTGTTCACGCACATCCCTGTTGTACACGAAGGTCAGGCCACGTCAGCCATCGAGCACGTGCGCTGAGGAAGAAAGCTAAGCAAGTAAAAGGATGGTAACTGTTGCGTTCCCGCTTAAATGGTCTGTGACCCCTACCTTTCTTTCCAGAAACAGATTTTAATTGCAATTATCTCCACATTGTCCAAAAATAAACAAAAAAATCAATATGGGGAGTTAAAAAAATTAAAGTTTTCTGTCCACGAAACATCGAATCCTGCCATCTTGCGGCTGCAAGGCGCGTGAAACTATGGTTGCTAAATTCGAACTTGTTCTTTAAGGAACCTCACCAGTTGACTAAGTTCACGTAATAGGTCCACTTAAACAATATTTGGCAGAGACCATTTCACTTCAAAGACTTAATTGCAATATTTTTGGGCTTACAGACCATGTGGCCTTATTCGTTAACGAAGCCCCATTTTTTCAGATTCAGGGTGTTCTCCCGGGCATGTTCTCTCCAAAACGAAGTCGGTGACCCCCCACTTTTTTTTTCTTTTACATTTCTGACTTAACAACTCATCATCTTACAATGGTTAAAAGTCTCAGAAAAAAAATCAACGTTGGAAAATTTTCACGCGAACGTCCTTAAGGAGTTGATTTATCCTCGGTTTGGAGATTTATTGTACGGTTGTTGTAGCCGTCGCACCGCATTTATCACAGGCAGCCCAAGCTCTCCCTGTGTGATGATCGTCTTGCGCGATGACAGTGATGGCAAAATTATAGGAGTTTGTATAGGAATATTTACGATCGGATTGAGGAAGTAAAATTACTGTCAAATTATTAATAAAAATACCTAACCTTAATTCCACGCTGTATTACTTGATGTTTGTTCGCTTACTTTGTTATCTAGAGTCCTTTGCAGCGAAGTATCTCCTTCTCTTAGCAGAGGAAAACCCAGAAAGAGATAATTCGCTGCAAAGGCAGACGTGTTTTTTTTTTCTTCTTCCTGGTTTTGGAATTTGTCCATAGCCTCGGCAAGACTTTTTTCTCTGTCTTCGTTCACCCAATATGGTAAAATTCCCCCTAAATGTTCAAACTTTCCTCCATTTTAGAAACAAACAGCGGAAAAAAGTTTGAAGCGATGACGTCATACGTGCGTCTGTCCTCTAATAGATCGCACTTAAGTGGAGAGACTCTTTTCAGAAATTTGAAGACATATCATTGCCCCTCTTTAGGACACGCCAACTGCCTTGCACAATGCCTGTAAATTACCTGAAAATTTCCGTATAAAGATCTTCTAGAAAGTACTGTCCAACATCTAAAAATGAGTTGGCGGAGGAAATGGAAGGGGTGCTTGATTTATTTCTAGCATCTATGGTGCAAAACTCAGAAGGATATCATTCCAAACGAGATGACAGGCCAGGGCCTTACTTCTTGTATACCCCTACCAAGAGTGAAGTGGTTAAACTATTCGTACAAACCTCCAGTAAATATATGTTACACGTTTGCTTGTCAATTGACATTAATCTTTACTAATGTACTTAAATTCCAATTATTCACTTTATTCTTAAAAACCTCAGAACTCAGGGAAGAAGTGCTCGCCATTTAGCACCTCTCTTAATTAAATAAGGGCGCGAAAAAATGCATCCGAAGATGAGAGTGTATGACTTTTATGTGTTCATATTCAAAAATACTTTCATTATATCATTTTGTATGCTCCATATGTTTAATCATTCCTGTGATCTTTTTCTTTGGAGTTCACTTATCACGTTCAGTCGTCATTGTTCTTTTTTCTATTAAACGTCCAGTCAACCGACACACGTTTCCTTTGTAGCGGCAATTAGAAATGAAATGAACAAAATTTTCTTCACAATTTTGTTTTGAGTCATTTCATAGGGAAATCAGCCTGTCTCTTGGGGATGCACGCAAATATTGTATACGATTCAAACAGTTTAGCAACATTTGGTATTCAAATAAGAATTCACTCTGAATGCCAGTTAAGTTCGTACTGATTTTGGTTTGAATGAAAGTGAACGTTCAGTTGTATTCGCAAGCTCCTGCCAGTACATCAAAGTCCGTTAACTACATTTTTATCCCGATACATGCACTTCCTGTGCTTTAGTGGCGAGCACTTTACCAGCACAACGCACTCGCGAGACACTTAGGCTGGCGTTATGGCTACTGAGTCAACAAGTCAAGTAATGGACGGAAATTATGTTGCTCCATGGCCAAAAACAAGCAAAGGATTTCGATCCCGCGAATTCTGACGATAAATTTTATGATCGTGCTTTTACAAGTCTTTCAAGTGAAAGTGACAACAAACACTGCATTCTTCAGCGAAGACAATCGAGTGGATTTGAGGTTGGTTGACTCATGCAGTCAAGAAGCACTTGCCGTTGTTTTGCAACGGGGAACAAAATAATAAAACAAACTGGAAACGTGCAGCCATTGGGCTGCCTGAAGTCTCTTCATTTATCCACAGGAATTCACTGACAATTTCCGGAGAGCGTGTTGTACATCAGCGGGTTTTCAGTTTGCTCTAGTGTCTGTTGAGCAAGTGATTGTTGGTCAGTTTAATTTGACGTATTTTATTGCTGTTTGGATAGTATGCGGTCTAGTTGACATTTTATTTCCAAAACTATGAATGCTGATCAAGAGATTTTATTTAATAAGCACCTTTTGATGTCCTATATAATTTAATTTCGTGTCATGTTTAAAGCTTTTACCAAATAGACCTTTTCGCGGTAAAATCCGCCATTTTGAAAGTGGGGCAAACAGCGCGCATAATGAAGTGTTTGTATAGGGATTGCGATGTGAAATAACTTTGTAATATTGAGTATCTGTAGACACTTTGAATGGTGAAGGCAATTTAGATGGCTAAACATTACTCCTTTTAAAGCTGAGGGATACAGCTGAGCTAGAAAGCGAAGAAACGGGTTTTTAATTTTCCAGACATTTCCCTGTAATCTCCGCGAAGACAGGCGGGAAAATTTTACAGGCAAATGTATGGAAAATATTAAAAACCCGTTTCTTGGCTTTCTAGCTCAGCTGTATCCCTCAACTTTAAAAGGAGTAATGTTTAGCCCTCTAAATTGCCTTCACCACTCAAAGTTTCTACAGATACTCAATATTACAAAGTTATTTTCACATCGCAATCCCCATGCAAACACTTCATTATGCGCGCTGTTTGCCCCATTTTCAAAATGGCGGATTTTACCGGGAAAAGGTCTAATCTGAATTCAATTTTACTAAGTTGTTGATCACAGAATATACCAACAACAACAACAACAGAAAAAGAAACATAACAACCCACAAGAAATACACTTAAAACGCGTTGATGTGCACTGAGCTCAAAATGGGAGATCCTGAAGCAATATTGGGCGATATGAGCGTCCCTTAAAAAATATTGGCCAATATAGGTGATCCTTGACCAATATTTGTCAATATGGGTAACCCTACACCAATATTGGCCGATATGAGCGACCCTTTGACCAATGTTGGTCAATATAGGTGACCCTTTACCCATATTGGTCAATATGGGTGACCCTAGACCAATATTGAACGAAATGGGCAATCCTTTACCAACATTGGTCAATATGGGTGACCCTAGGTCAATATTGGCCAATATGGGTAGCCTTTGGCCAATATTGGCCAATATGGGTCATCCTTGCTCAATACTGGCCAATATGAGCGACTACTTACCAATATTGGTCAATATGGGCGACCCTTTACCAATATTGACTAATATCGGTGACTCTTGACCAATATTAGCCAATATGAGTGACCCTTAGCCAATATTGGTCAATATGGGTGAGCATTAACCAATATTGGTCAATAAGGGTGATCGTAGGCCAATATTGGCCAATATGGGTAGCCCTACGCCAATATTGGCCAATATGGGTGACCCTAGAGAAATATTCGCCAATATGGGTGGCCTTGGCAAATATGGGTGACCCTAGGCCAATATTGGCCAATATGGGTAACCCTTGACGAATATTGGCCGATATTGGCCAATATAAGTCATCCTTGTTCAATACTGGCCAATATGAGCGACTACTTACCAATATTGGTCAATATGGGCGACCCTTTACCAATATTGACTAATATCAGTGACTCTTGACCAATATTAGCCAATATGGGTGACCCTTAGCCAATATTGGTAAATTTGGGTGACCATAAACCAATATTTGTCAATAAGGGTGATCGTAGGCCAATATTGGCCAATATGGGTGGCCCTAGACCAATATTGGCCAATATGGGTCACCCTTGGCAATTATGGGTAACCTTAGGCCAATATTGGTCAATATGGGTAACCCTTGACGAATATTGGCCGATATTGGCCAATATAAGTCATCCTTGTTCAATACTGGCCAATATGAGCGACTACTTACCAATATTGGTCAAGAGGGGTGATCGTAGGCCAATATTTGCCAACATAGGAAGCCCTTGGCCAATATTGGCGACCCTTTACCAATATTGGCCAATATGGGTGATTCTTGACCAATATTAGCCGATATCGGCCTAGGGTCACCCGTATTGGCCAATATTGGTCTAGGGTCGCCCATATTGACCACTATTGGTTGAGGGTTACCTATGTTGGCCAATATTGGCCTACGATCACCCCTATTGAGCAATATTGGTTAATGTCACCCATATTCACCAATATTGGTCAAGAGTCACCCATATTGGCCAATATCGGTGAAGGGTTAGTCATATTGACCAATATTGCTAAGTAGTCGCTCATATTGGCCAGTATTGAACAAGGATGACTTATATTGGCTAATATCGGCCAATATTCGTCAAGGGTTACCCATATTGGCCAATATTGGCGTAGGGCTACCCATATTGGCCACTAATTGCCTACGATTAACCTTATTGACCAATATTGGTTAAAGCTCACCCATATTGACCAATATTGGCTAAGGGTCACCCATATTGGCTAATATTGGTCAAGAGTCACCGATATTAGTCAATATTGGTAAAGGGTCGCCCATATTGACCAATATTGGTAAGTAGTCGCTCATATTGGCCAGTATTGAGCAAGGATGACCCATATTGGCCAATATTGGCCAAAGGCTACCCATATTGGCCAATATTGACCTAGGGTCACCCATATTGACCAATGTTGGTAAAGGATTGCCCATTTCGTTCAATATTGGTCTAGGGTCACCCATATTGACCAATATGGGTAAAGGGTCACCTATATTGACCAACATTGGTCAAGGGTCGCTCATATCGGCCAATATTGGTGTAGGGTTACCCATATTGACAAATATTGGTCAAGGATCACCTATATTGGCCAATATTTTTTAAGGGACGCTCATATCGCCCAATATTGCTTCAGGATCTCCCATTTTGAGCTCAGTGCACATCAACGCGTTTTAAGTGTATTTCTTGTGGGTTATTATGTTTCTTTTTCTGTTGTTGTTGTTGTTGGTATATTCTGTGATCAACAACTTAGTAAAATTGAATTCAGATTAGACCTTTTCCCGGTAAAATCCGCCATTTTGAAAATGGGGCAAACAGCGCGCATAATGAAGTGTTTGCATGGGGATTGCGATGTGAAAATAACTTTGTAATATTGAGTATCTGTAGAAACTTTGAGTGGTGAAGGCAATTTAGAGGGCTAAACATTACTCCTTTTAAAGTTGAGGGATACAGCTGAGCTAGAAAGCCAAGAAACGGGTTTTTAATATTTTCCATACATTTGCCTGTAAAATTTTCCCGCCTGTCTTCGCGGAGATTACAGGGAAATGTCTGGAAAATTAAAAACCCGTTTCTTCGCTTTCTAGCTCAGCTGTATCCCTCAGCTTTAAAAGGAGTAATGTTTAGCCATCTAAATTGCCTTCACCATTCAAAGTGTCTACAGATACTCAATATTACAAAGTTATTTCACATCGCAATCCCCATACAAACACTTCATTATGCGCGCTGTTTGCCCCACTTTCAAAATGGCGGATTTTACCGCGAAAAGGTCTATTTGGTAAAAGCTTTAAACATGACACGAAATTAAATTATATAGGACATCAAAAGGTGCTTATTAAATAAAATCTCTTGATCAGCATTCATAGTTTTGGAAATAAAATGTCAACTAGACCGCATACTATCCAAACAGCAATAAAATACGTCAAATTAAACTGACCAACAATCACTTGCTCAACAGACACTAGAGCAAACTGAAAACCCGCTGATGTACAACACGCTCTCCGGAAATTGTCAGTGAATTCCTGTGGATAAATGAAGAGACTTCAGGCAGCCCAATGGCTGCACGTTTCCAGTTTGTTTTATTATTTTGTTCCCCGTTGCAAAACAACGGCAAGTGCTTCTTGACTGCATGAGTCAACCAACCTCAAATCCACTCGATTGTCTTCGCTGAAGAATGCAGTGTTTGTTGTCACTTTCACTTGAAAGACTTGTAAAAGCACGATCATAAAATTTATCGTCAGAATTCGCGGGATCGAAATCCTTTGCTTGTTTTTGGCCATGGAGCAACATAATTTCCGTCCATTACTTGACTTGTTGACTCAGTAGCCATAACGCCAGCCTAAGTGTCTCGCGAGTGCGTTGTGCTGGTAAAGTGCTCGCCAGTAAAGCACAGGAAGTGCATGTATCGGGATAAAAATGTAGTTAACGGACTTTGATGTACTGGCAGGAGCTTGCGAATACAACTGAACGTTCACTTTCATTCAAACCAAAATCAGTACGAACTTAACTGGCATTCAGAGTGAATTCTTATTTGAATACCAAATGTTGCTAAACTGTTTGAATCGTATACAATATTTGCGTGCATCCCCAAGAGACAGGCTGATTTCCCTATGAAATGACTCAAAACAAAATTGTGAAGAAAATTTTGTTCATTTCATTTCTAATTGCCGCTACAAAGGAAACGTGTGTCGGTTGACTGGACGTTTAATAGAAAAAAGAACAATGACGACTGAACGTGATAAGTGAACTCCAAAGAAAAAGATCACAGGAATGATTAAACATATGGAGCATACAAAATGATATAATGAAAGTATTTTTGAATATGAACACATAAAAGTCATACACTCTCATCTTCGGATGCATTTTTTCGCGCCCTTATTTAATTAAGAGAGGTGCTAAATGGCGAGCACTTCTTCCCTGAGTTCTGAGGTTTTTAAGAATAAAGTGAATAATTGGAATTTAAGTACATTAGTAAAGATTAATGTCAATTGACAAGCAAACGTGTAACATATATTTACTGGAGGTTTGTACGAATAGTTTAACCACTTCACTCTTGGTAGGGGTATACAAGAGGTAAGGCCCTGGCCTGTCATCTCGTTTGGAATGATATCCTTCTGAGTTTTGCACCATAGATGCTAGAAATAAATCAAGCACTCCTTCCATTTCCTCCGCCAACTCGTTTTTAGATGTTGGACAGTACTTTCTAGAAGATCTTTATGCGGAAATTTTCAGGTAATATACAGGCATTGTGCAAGGCAGTTGGCGTGTCCTAAAGAGGGGCAATGATATGTCTTCGATGAATTTCGGAAAATAGTCTCTCCGTATCCTGAGTAAGAACCAATCAAAATGCAGGCATAATGCAGCTTATTATATAATCAATGATAAAGTGTGATGGTTCAAACCTGTAATTGTCCAGGGGCACCCAGCGGCAAGTTTCGGTAGATATCTGTTCTGTGGAGGGTCGTTCGCCTCAGGTTTTCGGCGTCGATCAAAGAGTGCACTCAGATTTTCGTAACTGAAACGTGGACTAAAAGATTCACAATTGGGAAATAATAGCCCCTGACGTTTTCGAAAGGGTCATATTTGCTGTTTTTGGCAGTCAAAAACGCCAGCTGAAATTTTTGGATACCAAACAGTGCCCTAGAAAGTTCCTGGAAAGTTCACTTTAGCTAACAGTTTCTCAAAGGAAGATTTTGCTCCCTAAAATTTTCGGGCAATTAAAATTTCAGCTAAGGAATCCGATCAGATCAAATTCGTCTAGCTAATGAAAACATCACTTTAAACAGGCTTCAAACACCATAAGGTACTTAAAAATGCCTTTTTGCAGCTTTTGGTGGATTTGGCTCGTAATGTACCATCTTGCAATATTTAAATTTCTGCTACCTGTATGTCACTTCAGTCTGAAGATGATATAGAATTATATGGAAATATTACAAGTACATCAACGACTCTTTGCATTTGTTGCCTGTGTTAAAGCTACAGTGCCTTTACACGGTATCGCATTTATTCTTACTTTTTCCACCCCCTCCCTCTTATGATTCCAGAAAATATTCACACGACCCCCACTGAGGGTGGTTTGGTCTGCACCCCCACCCCCTCTGGAATTTCCAATCTAGCTCCACCCCCTCCCTCTTGGAGTTTCCATTGATCCTATATGGAAGAAGTATGGATATTTCCTGGAACTGTACAATCTGTGAAATTCGTTCATTCGTGCTGTCACCGGAAGTCAGGTGCTGAATTACCGGAAGTCAAGTTTTGGGTAACTCGTTGTAGCCCGCGTCGGTTAGTCCCTAAAGAACCCACCATGATTTACATGAAATTTCCCCAAAGAGCAAGGCAAAAGTGGACTCAGCAAGCACCTATTGAACTGGAGATTCCGATTCTGATGTTCGTAGATTTCATGATGATTGTACGTTGGTGTCGCGGTTGCATGGGTTGTAGGGCTTGGTTGTAGGCAGTGTAGAGGTCACGAGGGTTGTAAGGGCTGTCGGGACTGTAGGCGTTGTGAGGGTAAAAGGGACTCTGAGGGTTGTAGAAATCTCTAAGGATAAAACTCGCGGAGGAATATTTAGTGGTATAATGAAGGAGAAAAAACTACAAAATAGGTCTTTAAATTTGGAAAAGTGACGTTTTCATAAAAAATTCCCAATTCTGTAATCCTCATTATTCTTAAACAACAATTCTGGCAAAAATGTTATGATTCCGGCGATTTTTTGCCGAAAATGTAAAGGAATTTGGCAGAAAATAATAACCTGTTTGGAGTAATTTCAAAGAGTGAAAAAGCCGTGAAATAGACCTAGCCTACTTGGCAGGCTTTCAATGGAGTGGAATTCCCCTCTTCCCATTCAAACGCCTGCCACGTCGAAAAAGTTTGTTCTACGTTATTGACAGTTTTTTCTATTATTTGAATCAAACGTTATCATTATGTTCTCAAGTCTCAGCCAATCAGTAAAATGGTAATGAACGAATCACTTGAAACAGAAACTCACAGTACGCCCCTATTTATCTATAGGGTGCACAGGCCCATTTATGACTGGAACATCAACAAATTCTACAAAACATGTTTCGTTTTTCTCACACGGTGCGCCATCTAGCTCCAGTAGCACTACACTGATGGAATTTTGCTCCAGCGAGAAAACGTTTGCAGGCACAAATAAAGTCTGCTGTGGTCCAACCACCGGCCAGTAACGACCCACATTGAAGCCATTCACAAACGCCTGTCCTTTACACCAACCGGGCAAACGAAGAAAGCTGTCGGATGAGGCATTTTTAACTGGAATTTTCCCGTGAAAGAAAGTTGGAGAGAAACCATTGGCGTTTTGATCTCCAGAAGAAGAAGAAAATCCCAAGTTAAATGGCTTCGACACAACCTTGTTTAAGTCTATTGGATACGTCTCCCAGTTTATCAACACCGTTCCATTCAGAGTGACATTTCCAATTATTCCTTTAGGATCCACGATACTGGGACCTGCATTGACCCTTCCCGTGTTTTCAACCAGGATATTCAGCTGCAGGGATTCCCCGATGGGAAGAATGACACTTGATTGTCCGGTCCGCCGAAACAGCGTTGCGTGACGGACATTTCCAACAAAGATGATGGCTCTGTCACGAACTAAGCTGGGAATGTCTAAGATGGCACTACTTTGAGAGAACTGCCTGGGAATTTCTGTTCGATATAGCACGAATCCAAAGCTTTGTCCG
Source organism: Galaxea fascicularis (assembly GCA_948470475.1). Classification (NCBI taxonomy): domain Eukaryota; kingdom Metazoa; phylum Cnidaria; class Anthozoa; order Scleractinia; family Euphylliidae; genus Galaxea; species Galaxea fascicularis. The sequence continues at coordinate 23,728,889 of OX419341.1, read as the reverse complement.
ATCTGTTCCATTGTTAAAGGATATGACGCATTTACGGGCCCGTGAGGAGCGAAAAGCTTTGGCAAAGCATCTAGAAACGTTGACCATTGCGTCATCTGAACTTCACCATATTCACTCTTTGTAGTGTTGGCAGGGATGGGAATCTCGGGTATTTTCTCATGTTTGGCAATTGTGTTCCGTAGGATATGAAATTTATTACCAACATCACCAGCTTCTGTTAAGGGCGCGTCGTAGTCGTAGCTAGTGGGCATAGGCTTATACAAGATCAGATTTAAATTTGCGCCACTCATGAATCCGAAGTTAGTGCCACCCTCATACATGTAGAAATTGAGAGATGCGTTCATTGACAAAATCTTGTCAAGTGATTGTGCGACTTGCGAAGCTGGTTTTATCTGATGCCGCTCTCCCCAGTGGTCTATCCAACCTGTATAAAACTCTGAATTGACTAGGGGAGCCTTGGGAGTAAATTTGCGCATGACTGAAAAGGCGCTTTCAGGGTCCCCTTCCGGTCCAAAATCTACAGTTGCATAGAGAGAGGGTATGGTTCCACATGCAAAACAGAACTGCCAATCGCTATCAACTGTGAAAAGAATAACATCATTGCCTAGATGCTTACGAAATAACAGCTCCAGATGCTTCATGTAGTCATGGTCACAAACCAGAGAGCTGCCATACTCATTCTCAACTTGTACCGAAATGATGGGGCCGCCGTTTGTATAGAGCAATGGCTTCAGTTTAGAAAGTACCACAGCCATCCATTAGTCTACGGCTTCGAGGTAACGTTTGTCCTTTGATGACCTCAAGGTGATAGATGGATCCTTTAATAACCAAGCTGGAAATCCGCCAAAATCCCATTCTGCACAAATGAAAGGCCCAGCTCTAATGATGACCAGAAGTCCGATGCTGTCAGCGAGTTCGATAAAACTAACAAGATCTGCATCGCCTTCAAAGTTGTATCGGCCCTGAATTGGTTCGTGCACATTCCAAGCAATGTAAGTTTGAACAGCGTTTAAACCGCCAGCTTTCATTTTCATGAGCCTGTCTTTCCAGTAGAAACGAGGGACTCTGAAATAATGAAAACTACCAGAAATGTAACGAAATGGCTTTCCATCTTTCAGAAAACGGTCGTTTTCGTAATCAATGATAAATGATTTCGAATCAGTCTTTCCAAATATGCAAAGTACGGTCAAAACCAGGATGATACCTCCGATAGCCATAACTGTACCCAAATCATGCACTATCTCGTGACTGCGGCTTGCGTTATGCTCGTCATTTTCACCCCTCCCACTTAGCATGCGAGACTGTCAGTGATTGACTATAGCCACAATCGAGAAAAACGCCCCCCCCCCCCCCACCCCCCGAAATGAATGATGAACTATTCGCACTAAAGCCAAAATACGCCTTTTTCCCATCATTGAAATGGGGGGAGGGGCTCAATGACTTTTCATTTGAATCGACTGAGATTGTAGACCCTGACGCGGGAGATTGAAGACCACGGTAGCAATTACAAGCCAGCTCTTGGCAAATTTGGCTTTACAAAAAGCATTGAACTCACGAAGTCCCAATACAACAAAAACACTATGAGCAAAATAAAGACGTTCTTGCTGATTCCCAACCTGGGTATGTTCTTAGCATGTTCTTAAAATTTTGACAAATCTCAGCCTCAACGTCAGTTCTTATAAAAAAAAATTAAGGTTCTTAAGAAGAAAAAGAGCGTATAGTAGCTGACAGGTCTTCAGTGAGAATTTGACGCCTAAACGGGGTAGAACTGAAACCATTCACAAATCATTTCTCGAATGGATTAAACTGTTTAAAGTGCAAAGAACATTATTTAAGACTTTTTTATATATACTTTTCCAAAAATTGTACTCTTAAATTACTTTTTTTCGCTGAGAAACGAAAGGTTTCGCGAACTACAAGAGAGCACAGGTAGACCATCTTATCCGGCTATGTGTGTTGACGCGCCCTGCCGTCATGCAATTTGATCTCATATCGCTTTGAGTCGAGCGATCGACGAAAATGCGTCATAGAATTCTGAATTTTGCATCTTCCAAATGTTGATGAAACGTAAGCCTGATAAATAAAGTTCACCTACCTTTTGGCTGTTGTGTGATTTTATAGTGTTATGAGTCGGTTGACTTCTCACCCACCAAAACACCATAAAATTGCACAGGCCTATACAACAGCGAAAAGGTAGAAGTGAAGTTTTTGTGGGGAGAGGACAAAACACAGAGTACTATTCCATGGAGTACCCTGAAAAATAATTTGGGAGTCAAGGAAAATGATTTTTCCAAAATAGAAAGGCGTTTCAATGTAAACTCCTTGCTACGTACCTTTATTTACTTCAATCTCGCCCAGCTCAAACGGTATTTGTTGCTATTCAAGGCGATCCAAGGCTTATGCAAGGCCGCCATTTTGGAAGGTACCAATGATCCGCTGGCCATCTTCACTGCAGGCTCCATAACCAACAGTTACCTATCACGATTCATCACGATTAGATTTATGCTTTTCAGATCGCCACATAAAAGCTCTAAAGTAAATAAAATAAAGGTACGTGGAAAGGTATGTCCATTTAAATAACTTTCCATTTTGGAAAAAAATCATTTTCCTTGACTCCCAAAACATTTTTCAGGGTACTCCATTGTGGGTAATCCAAGCGGATACTCCATGGAATGGAACTCCGTGTTTTGTCCTCTCCCGTTTTTGTGGCGTTGTGAACCTCTGTGTTCAATGCAGTTTTGTAAAGCCAAATTTACCAAGAGTTTGTTGTCGCGAAATCTTCTTTGCGGCATCAGAGCAAGCCGCACAAGTATGTGACGAGTAACTTGGGGTTTTCTGGTCAAGTCCGCATTAATTTATTGAAATATTACACAATATACGTAACTCAGAAACAACTTAGGAACGTTTACAGGCTCAAAATGCCAAAAACTAAGAACGTTCAGCCTGAACTCCAACAAAATTAGACGTTCTTATAGACTAGGGGTAATCGGAGCTTAAGAGAGTGCGTTCGAAATGTTTGTAGGCGTACAGGTAGCAGTTGAGGGGGGAGGATGGACCAGTCTGCAGAGTATGGCAAGGGCACCTGCAAGTCTTTTTTCTAAGCACTCATTGCGCACACCAGAATCGTAGCATTGCACGTGGCAGTTGTGTGTCGACACAAATGCAATCTCAAAAAACCTCGCTTATCAATTGCACAGGAATCCCAACAATGCTCAGAACATTCAACACAAATTAGGGTTGCGTTCTCGTACCTCGAACGCAAAACGAGTCTGGATCAGCGCGATCAGCGCGAGTAAACTCAACTCAACCTCGTTCCCAGGGTCTCTCTTCTTCCTCTGGACGGGAAGAAGAGATACCCTGTGAACGAGTTTGGCGTCAACCTCCCTCCAACCCACCGCAGTGTGCCGCAGTGTGCTCTAGAGGGCACCGCGGAAATACGTTTTTGTGACGTCATAGTAACCGGTCAGTGGTAATCACCCATCAGGCTGTTTTGTCCTTCGATCTGTGGTTCTTCTAGCTCGATGAAAGTATCCCTATTTTACGTGGTTTTAAGGTCAAAAACATCCTTGATACTTCCCTTTTTTGCGAGTTTTGACCTCCTAAATTGGATTTTTAATACTTAAACAACGCCCGTAACGAATAGCGGTACAGGGAAGTCATTATGTGTGGAGTAATGTGACGAAGCGTCAATCGTGTTTCTTCAGTCGCCTTCGCCTTCAGAATTGTCAAATCCAGGCAAAGTACGAGACCTGTTCTGTATGAAGCTTTTGCAAGGGATTTAAAGACTGGCAGGAATGAAAGTGTACTTTGCATGAAGTGATAGAGGTAAGTTGGAACCATTTTTGTGGTGTGGAAATGTTGACACTCACATTAACTTTGCGCCGCGCCACGCCGACATGCAGCGCTTGTTCATTCAGAAAATAATATTCACACGCAGACTCTCGCGTCAAAGAAATTTTGGAAAGAATTTTGTATTTAAAGCGTTGCTTTCGCTGAAAGCAAAACAAAATATTTGTTTATTTCATTCACTAGTAGTTTTATAAACAACAAGCTTGTTAGTACATGCAAGTTTTCACAATATTGTTTGCTTGTATATACGTGTATGGCATGTAATTACTTAATTTTAAAATAGCCAAACAGCTGCAATTAATGACACGAAACCGTTTGTAACTGTGGGATGTGATCAAGTGTTACTTGACGCTGAAAAGACATTCAACATTCACTTCGTATCCAAGGCAGGCTCATGGAATAATTGTTAAATATCACATGTTTTGAATCAATCCAAAGCCCAATAATAGTACACAGTCACTCCTCATGACTTAATATTAACTGGGCATTGACAGCTGACTTAATCTTGTCCACTTTCTCCTGTATGTTTTTGTCAAACAGGGGTGACTTAAAATACTTGTGATCCTTTTCCTTGGGCCTTTCTAATGCAGGAGATTGGTCACCATCATCATCATTGCCATCATCATCAGGTTCTTCATCAACATCATCGTTTTCATCTCCATCAAGACCGGACAAAAGTCCTTTGTTCCAAGCTAGAGCTAGCTTCTGGATATCAGAGATCAAGTTAGGCAGACAGATAATGCACCCAAGGTTGTTACCAGCCCTGTCAGACATGCAGCAAGTGTGAAAGGTATGGCCACAAGAGAGTAGCTCAATTGTTGCGTGACATGGATGATTGCATACTTCTGCATCACAATCTACTGGCTGTGGTCTGGAAGAAGGCCATCTGTAGCCCAAAGGTAAGGACTTGGTGCTAAATTCTTTCTTAAAACTTGCTAGATAGTATGGTGCTTTGCCATAAGGCCGTCCAGCTTTGTTCATTGGCCTTGGTAGCATGTATGATTGGCCCAGATTCAAAGCTACTCTCTCAAACATGGCAAGAATTCCTTCAGATGCCAAACCTGTAGATTATACAGTTTACGTTAAAAAGGAAAGATTTGTGTTTTTGATTACAGTGTATGTACATTGACAGCAACATATCATGTTTTTGATGTTCACATTTACATGTATCTTTCCCATCCTTGTCCTTGTTTGATAAATGAAGGTGGGGATCAATGAAAGCTCCCAGAACCCCCTTAGGTCTTCCACTAATACATACCTGAAAGAACAAGTAAGTCTTGGTCACTATATCCTCTTAGATATTGTGGAACATATGTCTTCTCGAATCCATCTTCTTCGAAATTTGATCTTGCAATCAGCCTTGCCGTTTCCTTGATTTTGTCTCCTTTGTCTGTTTTCCTTATTCTAGATCTCAAAGTGGAGTGGAAGATCTCGACCTTCTTCTCATTCAACACAGAACATAGAGCAGACTTGGCAGCATGGTAATCAGGGAAGTTTTCTTGTTGGTGTTGCACATCACTGATCCACGAGAGAGATGCCTTATTGTAGTGATGTCTGTCCATTGCCACAAACATGATGGCTAGACGCTTCATTGATGATGCAAGCTGTTCAAATTGCCCACCTCTCACAATTACTGGATAATGCAAGAAGCACAGAGGGATGAGCTCTTCAAAAAGATGTAAGAGACAACTATATTCAGGGTCCTTACATTGTCCAAATGCCTGGACAACCTGTCGACGGACCCTCAGCCAACCACAAAATGATAGCACAACACACAGGGCTACTTTATCTGGCTTGGGCTTTTCAGCCAATCTAACTCTCTGACCGAAAACTGATGTATAGATCTCTTTAAAAATGGGATAGTACTGCTTTACAACATCTTCTGAACTGTTCAGGTAGACATGAAACTGGCCTAACTCTGGGATTAGGGATGTGACCTCTTGGTCCAGTTCAGCATGGCAAACAATCTTTTTTTGATGATACCATGTTGGCCAGTCGCCAACTGTAGGTACCACATGAAATTTGAGGAATTCTTTGAATGCTGGGATGACATCAAAAATGTACTGATGGCAGGCATGGTAGTCCTCTTTACTGTGTAGATTCTGTTCAATTTCATCAATGAGGATGGTCGATTTCAAGGTTTGGCATTCCTCTCGATCTTCTCTTGAATAAACCCTGTAATAACCAATGACCAACTTAGTGTTACATATTTACAAACAATTTTTTATGTGCAGGAGATATTCAATTTTAAACAAAAAGCATAAGAAGAGAAGCCTGTATGATATGAAAAGTTACATTTCATAACTCCTCAAATCATCAAACATTCCATGGTTCTTGTAAAACTGGACTGTATTAAGTGATCATGCTACACAAGTTTTAAACCAGTTTACATTGTAAGACTGCTTAATACAAAGTGAACATAAATAATAATATTTAATAAGTTTTGGGTTCAACTGTTGTATTGTCTTGTGTTCTCAAATATACCTCTCAGTAAGCAAAGTGCACCTTGCATCGCAGGTTACTCTTTGGGCTGACAGTTTGGATTGTTAGCTAGATAGTTATATGCATTTTTGTGTCTTGCCTTAGCTCTTTTAAAGACTGCTGCATTGTACAGAGATTAATCTCCTTGTAACATTGGGGCAAGCTCTCAAGGAAGAAATTTCTACTGAAGTCTGGCCAAAATGCTGTGATTTCAGCTATGACAGCACTGCTTGATATTCCTCCTCTACAAAGCTGTGGTGGTTTTCCGGGAATCGTAACCATCACACATCTGTGAATGTTGGTTGGGTTAGGTGGACGAGGTACTGCATCAACAGATGGCTGAATGTCCAGGAGAAGAGTTGCCATATGAACAGCATTGGTCAGTATTCTCTCCGATGGTGTTTTTACAGCATTTATATTGTGGAAGTCATCCATTGACAGTATCTGAAAGGATTTCTGTTAAGCCAAAGTAGAAAAAATGTAGAGTAGAAGAAGTTTAATCAATGTTGAGAAATCCAGGTGTATTACTACATGTATGTACGTGTGTCTAGAAAGTTATACAAAGGCTCATGTTCTAAGGGGGTGCGCTCATAACCTGGGTGGCCTTAAGGTGGCTGACCACAGTTTTCGCATGTGTTCTTGCTGATGCAATCCAGTTGTTAGAATTTCAACAAATTTGGCAAAAAAATAGTTCACAAACCACACAAATGATCTATCACGAAAAAACTGAATTTTGACATAGGGAATTTTCAATAATACAGAAAGTGATTAACGGCGAATTAGGAAAATCGCCTATTTCCAAATGTTATTAGAACGGTGTTGACAGAAGCGATTTAATGTTAATTCATAGTGGACAAACAATGAAAAAATCTAACAACTGGACTTTTTTTAAATAAACAAAAACCATTTTATAAGCCTTGTTTTTAGCCAGCTCTGTTGCCATGGCAACAGTACACACCCTAGCCAAAATGCAAGAATAAATGCTTCTGTGGTTAACCTTGACTCTTGCAAAAAAACTGGCACCAAAGCATAAATAGTTTAAAAGTAATCATGGAGAATTAGGCATAAGCGGCTGAAAACTGTATTCGGCCACCTTAAATCAGAAGATTGTTGTGTAAATACAGCGGAGGATAGTCTATTTATAACTGAAAATGAATGGGGTTTAACCAAGATTTTAAAGTATTTTTCTTTGTCTTATAATAACATTTATTTTAAATCACCCCTTTAATAGCTTTGCAAGCCATGTCTTCTGCTCTCTTAAGATGATCAGATGCAATGCTGTGCTTCTTGTGGGTTTTTGTTTTTTCATCTCTTGCAAACCCCAACACCTTTCCGAGTGCCATTCCACTAGATGTCAGTCCATGCAATTCCAAGAAGATGGAACTTTCATCCATAAATTCACCATGTCTTTGATTTCTGATCATGCAAAATAGGTTAGACATTATATTTTTAGCACCATTGTAAAAATTGTTAATCCAGAAGTGATGCTAGGCAAGGAAGTGGTAAGAAGCTTAGTGGAGTTGGGTGAGCTAGGCTTGGAGCCAAACATTTTGATGCTGTATACATAGTTTTAAGAGCAGAGACCAAATTTGGTCACTAGTAGCCCTAACATGCTCAAACCAATAAGGTTTTGCTGCAAGTTTATTCTGTTCTAGTAACTTCTACCTTTTTATATTTTATAGCATGTAGGGGATTGTTTGCCAATTCAATATGCTTTTTGTTTCAGTGCATTTTTAAATGATTAAAACACAATTTTATAGCTTACAGGATAATTAGTATTTTATTGTATCTCATATTGTAATTTCTTGTATGGCAAATAAAAACATGAATTATCCATGTGAGAGGATTTATTGAAACAAAATACTGTGAATGTTTTTAGCCTGCTATGGTAATCTGCCTTAAAATTTGTTTTTTTTTATGGGTACAGGTGTAGCCTACTACCAAAAATACCTGTAATATAGTAGTTGCCATATAAGAGCTGTTGCCCTTTTCTCCTGCAGGTTGGCCCTTTTTTCTCCATGATGCTCAGACAGGATACTATCAAGAATGATCTTATACAGTTTGGGGGCATGTGATTCTAGGAACTCTTTAAATACTGGTTGACTAACAAGTCTCTGCCGATCTGAACATTTGTCCATTTTCCTACTGAGGGTGTCTATGAGGTCTTTGAATGTTGGTTCTGTTCAAGATGTAAATAATTTTTTTGTGATTATCCAGCAATGTGTTTCAGCAAAATGTTATTACTATTGATTATAGTCTATGAACATAGCAACATTATGGACCCTTTTCATAAATGGCTGCCAATTTAAAATTTTTTTGTATGCATTTAAATAAGCCTCACTAAACTCGTTTGGGAGTAAAAATTCTTTTGAATTACCAACTCAAAACGAGGTTAGTCAGGCTAATAATTATTTTAATAATTACAAAATAATTTATAATTGGCAGCCATTATGAAAAGGGTCTATGCATTCTTGTAATTTCAATTATTGCTATCATTTTCAAAAAAAAACAATTGAATGAGGTTGTTAGTTTACCATTTAATTTCTCCTGAATGAGTTTCCAAGTTGATGCTTCAAGCATTATGTCCCCATCTTGGCCAACCAACATTTCACCAAACTGCCCTTGAACAATCTTCCAGTAATCATGATTCTGCAGAAAGAAGGGAAAAGAGGCATGTGCTTCTTTTGATTAAAGCAAATGTTCTTGTTAATAAAACTGCATGTAGTTAATGTTCATTAACACCTTGGTATAACATATTATGTGCAGTCATACCTCTTGGTCCACAATGGTTGCCTCACAATCTGCAACATCTGTACCAGACATTTCTGCATCACACTTCTGCACCTGGGAATGGACAATAGTATTAATTTTTGGAAACCAGTCTACTGTCACCACTGGTATAACACAGTATGTGCAGTCATACCTCCTGGTCCACAGAGTTTGCCTCAAAATCTGCAACATCTGTACCAGACGTTTCTGCATCACACATCAGAACCTGTGAATGAAGACAACAGTTTATTTTTGGACACCAGTCTACTATTGGCATATAGTTTGGTTTGTGAAAAGTATCTTGACTGTATATATACCATTGCTAATTCGTGTCCACCTTGGTTTCCAGAGGTACATGTTTGTTCCACCTCTTCAAAAGCCTGTTACATGTCAACTTTACATTTATTAGTACAGTATTACAGGCAGTTTCATTTTTTGTTGTTGTTGTTGTTGTTGCACGCAAAATAATAGGTTAAACAATTTTCGCACTTTTTAGACATTTATATATACGACAGGATACAAATATTTGTTGAAAAAATAATAATTGTTGTTAGTTCGGAAACACCTTAATTAAGAGTTATGACAGTGAAGACAATTTCGCCAGCGTTCCTTAAGCACAGGATCGTTAAAACTGGATACATATATCTTGTAATGCAACGTACCTCAGTGATTTTTTCCTCCAGTTGAGGCCAGTCCTTGAACCTTTTTAGGACCTCATTTCTGCACTTGTTACACCAGCGCGTCCCAGGTTGATACGACGAAGCACTGCTTCGGCCAACTTGGTCCAGAATTTGGTAATACCGAGCGGGGACAGGATGAGCATGCAACTTACTCGAGTGACCCCAACTTGACGGGCACGAACAAGTTTTTTCATCTTCCCGACGAATTTTGTCGAAATGTCGTTGACAAACCACTTCATGCGGTTCAATTCCACCAGCTCTGCAAACTTGCGAAGTTGGTGTCCTCAGAACACCGCTACAGTCACACAAAAGCTGCCTGGTTTTGGCCTTAGCGCACAACATAACTTAATTTATCACTGACTTGCTTCTTGCGAGCGTAAACCTTCACGAAACAACAGCTTTCAACAACAATTTCACATCGTGTGCAAGGTCCATTTAACTTTGGCACAATATATAATATAAAACGAGAATTATCCAACAACTGAGCCGAGTTTTAAGCCTAAGTCTACACTGTGGGCTCTAAGTTTTGACTTTTCTCCGGTCTCGACAAGACTCAAGGCGTAAAACCATTTAAAAGTTGCCGGCATTTTGTAGGTTTGTTAAGGTGTACCGCTGACCAGCAAAATACTCTGATCGCGTCCCAAAAAACGTATTTCCGCGGTGCCGCTCTAGAGCCTTTCATTTCTCGTGCCAAGGCCCCGCCGGCTAAGAGAATGCCTGTGTGGTGTTGCTAGGGCAACTTCAGGGAAACAACTTTTAAATGGCGGTGAGCGCCATACTCAAACACTAGAAACAAAATGGCGAACAAAGTGGTGTTTAGACTTGCACTTACCGGCATCCTTCTATCTGCTTGTTGTTTTGACTTCGATTTGGCTGAAGACGCCCGTGAGAAGGAACATGGCTTTGAACTTATGAACAAAGATAGAATCGAAGCTGGAAAATCCAAATTGGAGGAGTTCATGATAAACGCAAGGAGAAGTGATTGCTGGCAAAAAGCCGTTGAAGGTATCGAGAAACGTTGCAAGAATCTGGGGGATGTAGAGCAGAGTTACCTCGCTATTGAGTTCACAAATTGCCATCTGTCGAAATCAGGGAGGAAAATCTACTCTTGCTCGAGGGAGACTCAATCGATTGAGGAATGCACAGGCAAAATGGATGACACAACATACCTGGCTTACACGACATTTTTCACTCACACAGCAAACATCTGTTTTTACGTGAAAAGCGAGTTATGGCAGAACAAAATGGAAAATACGATCTCAGAACTATCAAAGACTTCGCAGGATGTAGCATCGCAGCTAGAGGATTCTGCTCAGAAACAGCTCTTGGTGTTAGAGAAACAAAACACATCACTGGAAAACCAACAAAAGATAATTTCAAATGAAATTCAGTTATCAGAGACGCTAAGGACATCTACAATGAACGCCAAAAAAGCTTTTGAGGACATGAAACAAAACGCTGTTGAGCAAAGAACTTTATTTAGTGAAACCTTTGATTCCGTTTTTAAAAGCATGGAGAAAGTAAGAAAACTGCAGTCCATGCTTCTGGGAGAGTTCATTAGTTTGCAGTCTGTAGCATTTTATGTCGCTGCTGTATGTACTTCTTATGTCCTCACCAGTACTCCACGTACAGCCGGAGCTAGGCTTCCACTTTTCATCGCATTGCTTGTTCTTATTTTCCTTGAGCGGCTGGCAACATCTTGGGGAGTCAGTGACAGCACCTCGACTGATATAACGGTAAAGTTCATTTAATTGCTTGCCTTTAAAAACAAAGAACATGCAAGTGTGAGCTTGTTTGACCAACAGGCTGGTTATGAAGCTTTGTTGTTGTGTTTGTTTAAAAGGTTGTGTTCTGGAAGAAGTAGTTGGGCACCCCAAAATCCAGGGTGCCCAGCATATAAGTTTGGTGCAAAACCTTTAACTTCCTGATCACCCAAACTAAGGCAAAAGTGCGTCACCAGGGGTGACCGTATACCTGCCAACTCTCACGCCTTAGGCGGCGTCGGGCGCCGGCTTAAATTGAAATCCCTGGGTTTTAACATGAGACCCCCACTTATCTGGAACATCTGTACAGAAAATTTGGCATGATGAAACTTAATTATAATTATCTTAACTCCATTTTCGTCGTCTTTTCTTTTTCTGTCAGACCTGTTGCAAACCATGTGCAAAAATATTGCTGGGTTGGGTGCATTGTTTGATTTCTTGACATATCAGTTTGGTCTTACCCCAAAGGTAAAACTGCTGAACCCAACAGAGCACTGGAAAACAATCTTAGTCACAGACAGCAATATTTATATTTATTATATATGACATAAATAGTACACTGGTACAAGCAATGTGATTGGCTGTTGAGTGGGCCGGAATTTCTCGTAACACCCACAGGCATTACAAAAATAAGTATTTTTCTTTGCCTAGCAATTCTTGTAAGCACAAGCAATAAAACATACCAAAAATTTTTCTCTTGATAATTGAGCAGTGCAATTGATTAAGCTGATGGTCCATAATTTCTGAAATGTTGCAAATGGAATGGTATGTACCATTTGATTTTCTAACCATAATTTCTGGGTTTTCCATGTAAATGGGAGAGCCCCAGAAATATCTATGGAATGTTATTGTGTTTCAAGTAAAAAGTCAATCACGCATGAGGAAACTAATCCACAAAGAGTAACAGTAATTAGGTTGTGGTTTCATGTTGCTTCTAATTGGTCGCAAAACGGGAAAGACTGTAATGATATTATGAGTGGCAAGGAACATTCACAGAGTCAGCTCTATTATCCTGGAGAGAGAGAATAAGCCAGAAATACAAAATACTACACCTACATGTACCACTACCACTACCATCACAACCACTACTACTACTACTACTACTACTACTACTACTACTACTACTACTACTACTCCTTTTTTGTCATTTTTATTTCAGTCCATAAAACCTATCTACCTCTGAAAATACAGAAACAAACTTATATCATTGCTGTTCTTTTTCCTTCAGGAAATTATTCATGCACGGCTGTGGCTTTGTAGAAAGCTCTTCATTATTGTAGCTACTGGAATACTCATGGTGATTGGATACCAGTATCAAGACTACAATAAAATAAACTTTGACATGCTACGTGACATGCAGCAGCAAATTAGAGACATGAAAAGGTGGCAGGAGAAGATTAATGGCTTGAGAGCAATAACTGATGGAGAGTCATCACAACAATCTTTGCATGGAAGGTACCTGAGATCAGTGTATCAAATGCCAGACCTATGTTTGTTTATAGTCCTCATCATCTAAAATGCTGTTTCTTTGCCTCACACTCTTCTCTCTACATTATTATCAATACATATATTCTTGTTCTGTCTGTCTGTCTGTCTTGTCTGTACATATACAAGCAAAGCTGTCACCAAAGAACTGGAACCAGACATTTCACTTAACATGTGTTTCACAATTACACAATATTATTTACACTGGTGTCCTGAGATTTTCGAAGATCAGTCCATCTGTTGTATTATTTTTATTAATATTAGCTGGAAGCCCCACTTCTATAACTCTATGGAGATAGCAATTTTCTCATGGGTTACTTGATATGAGAAATAGAAAGAAAGGCTCTTATCAGTTGTCTTATCAGTTGCATTTGTGTTCTTTTTTGACATCTTTATTATGTGGTTGGTACATGTAGCCAATATAACTCATGCTTTGATTGGCTAAGTGCTAGGGTATTATTCTCCTGTAATTCTCACAGGCCGATTACAATTAATGCAAAAACAAAACATCTAAACAACGTATTAAGCTCAAACATTCAGTCTTTGCGGTAAAAACTCAAATCTTTGTCTCAGATTGAGATTTTCCTGACCTCACTCTTAGTTAATAAGTAAGTTATTAATCATGTACTTTTATTAATTTTACTGTTGTTGTGCAGTTTATCAAAGCACAGCTTCACCAATCCCAGTTACTCAAATAATGGCGACTTCACAGATGCCTACACTCAAAAGCAAAACCTAGATTATGATGATGATGATGATGAGTCAGATTATAGCTATATTCCTGATGAGTGTGAACTGGAAAGTTTCTCAGATGAGAGCAGTGATGATGAATTGGACTTGAATGTAACACATAAAGCAACTCCTGAGCTAAAGACACCGGTAAATAGAAGGCAATCAAAAGGAACACCAAGCAACACAAATTTCTCTTCATCCAGAAGAACAAGACGGGTGCGTCAGAGTATTTTGTAATATGTAAGCAAGCTCTCCTATCATGGTCTTGTGTGCGATTGAGTTTATTCAGTGAAGTAAATCATGGGTGGGACCCCCCAGTAACAGCTGTATGGCAAGGCATGGGCTGCTTGCTTGTGGGTTAATGCTTTGCTTCATTGGCCAGTTCAGTTGTAAGTTTTTGCTTTTGTTGTTGTTGTTGTTATTTTACTGTAAATTCTCAGTGTTTATATCATTGTTTAATGTCATTGGTTATTATTAAATCAGAGGAACACCAACTGGGAAATGCTCATTATATAGCATTGTGTGTTGTACATAAAAGTATCACTGTCTCTGCACGTATTGCATGCCTATGACTTTTTTTTTTGTATGAGCAGTGTCATATTTCAAGATAATTTTAAACTGATCAAAACAAATTAACACTGAACTCTCGACAAAAACCAGTGAGTATCTGATAAGCAGATTTTTTATACAATGTATGAGACGGGACCAAACACTGTACTGTTGGTAGTAAAGACTTCTCCGTATTACATGGATGTAATCAAAGCAGTATGGTTGCCAATAGATAATTTTGCAAAGTTGCTGCTTTATTTGACTTTTGTGTTACTGCTCTTGTTTAACAATTCAGACACCAGTCCCTTTTTACCTTGTTATTACAATGTCCCTTATGTGTTAATTTGAAATATTTTTCAGGTTCCTGATTCAAGTCCATCTCACAACTACAATTTACGGTCTCGGGGAAACACCCTCACTGATATCCAGAATGGAAGTTTCCTTATCAACATGCCATCACCATCCAAACTGAAGGAGCTGATCTACAATGTTCAGCAGGCATCTGGAAGACGATATACAGCAGTGATTCGCAAACCAAGGAGTAATAATACTGATGACACTCCACTGTTTTCTTCAGATGAAGACTGTTAAATGTTTTATTTTATTTAAAGTGAATTTTTGACTCTTTTTCAGGAGTTCTCTTCTGGACTTTCTTTTTAAACCATGACAAATTTTGAAATAGTCAGGTTTGGTTGAGAATCTCAACCTCTATTATTAATTTTAATGTAAAACTTGGATAGTTTGAAGTTCTCCAAGTATGGTATTTATTGATTTCATCACACATGCTTAAATTTCACGATTATTTAACAGTTGTGAGGCGTAAAGAGTATGAATCGTTCTTTCTTTATTACCCATGAAACATTTTGAAATAGTCAGGTTTTATTGAGAATTTAAACCTTTGTTATTTAATGTAAAACTTGGATACCTAATCTTCATAAGACATTGCCTTTTATTTTAAGTTTGAAGCTCTCCATGTATGGTATTTATTGATTTCATCACACATGCTTAAATTTCGTGAATCTTATTTGACAGACTTATGAGGGATGAAGAGTATATTCTTATTTAACATAATTAAAAATTATTTTATTATCCTTTGCGTTCCGCAATGACTCACATGGTTTGTTCATGGTGGTGTTTTCAAGTACTTTTTTCCCCTATCAGCTTTTCCTTTTTTGTTGAAATAAAGGACAACATTTACTTTTTATATCTTTCATGTATCGATAAATATACAAATAGTACCATCTTAGTGATTCACTACTGTATCACCTGCATGTTTTTTTAAGCATTTATCTTTCCAAGCAGACGCAAGCAAGATTGGGTTTGAGAATTTACTAAGCTTTACCAGTCACAAAAGTTGTAAATTTACTTGTCAGGCGTTTACAAGAAATATGATACTGATCGCTATTTCATCGTTTTCGAACAAAAAGGGGAAAATATAAACAAAAAAAAAACTCAGCTTTCTCAAAATCATGACCTTTTATTCATCACTCTTCTTTGGAATCAAATCCTAGCAATCCAGTTACGGACAGTCGGTATATACATGTATATCATGAGGATGTTTCACCTTTCCCTTTCACGCTCGCTCTGATGTTCCCGGTTGATCTGTCTGTTCATCTTCCGGTTGTTCCCCAACAACAAATTCATATTCCGTGGATCGAAGCCGTTTCCCTTACCGAAGTAACTATTTCTTCAGCCGGACACAGTTCAACAGTTTCATTCTCTATTCGAGCGCCGTAAGTTTCACCCACTACTAGCAGACCTTCCAACTCTCACGGTTTGGCCGTGAGACTCACGGTTTAAGGTGTCATCTCACGGTCTCACGGTTTAGCCTCTAAATCTCAAGGTTTTTCACAATATTGAATAAATCAATAAAATGGCAATCTCAATCAAAAACAACCTAAAATTTTTACGTATGATAGTCTATAAATAATAGTAAAACGTTTGTTGCTTCAGTACGCGTTCATTGATAATCGACTATCGAGTGTCCACGCGTGTATTCGCGCGTGATAGGATGCCACGTGTTCAAGATGGCGGAAAATTTGAAAATCTCAAGGTTTGGGACCCAAAATCTCAAGGTTTCTTCAAGTAAATTTTTGGGATCTCAAGGTTTGGGTGTTTCAGAGGTTGGAAGGTCTGCACTACGTCGGTCCCCTGAGTAGCGTCATATTGCCCCAAACCTTCAAAGTTTCCGCAGAGTCACCCCCTTTGCGAGTCACGAGTACGAGAGAGACCATAGACGTGAGGAGAGAGCTGAGTCTACAGTAGTGCGCGGAGGCGATGAAGGAGACGCCCCCGTATCTCTGTTTGTGACTTGCTCTTGGGCCGACAGGTAGTCTTGGACCAAGTACTGAGAGACTTGGACGAGATTTGAATCAAACTTTTTTAAATTTATTTAAAGATATGTTTCCATTACAATAATTTGATTTGATTTGATTTGAATCAAACTTGGAGGGGGCTTCCTTTTCTTCTTGAAAAAGAGATAATAAACAGAAAGGCAACATATCAGAAATTAAAGCATAGTATATGGTAGTTACAAATGTATTCTGGGTAATAACAGCTGACTCAACACAGATCAAAGTAGACAATCGATTGAAAGTCGCTGTGACACTCTCCCTGAACTCTCAACGAAGTAAAAAAATTCAAGTGCTTTTAGTTTCGTAAACGCACGCTGTGTCGGCAGATGTCTTTACCCGTAAAGTCTTCAAACCCTGGTCCAATGGAGCTCACGCCGGGGTGATTGTATCGGCAATAGACCAGATCACCTGGCAACTCCGCATACCGCCATGAACCAATTCCAACCATGCCATGAAACTGTGCAACCAACATTACGATGATGAAATCGGCCAAATGAAAAGCAAACTTCATCGAGATACCACCGAAGACTATTGAAACATATACAGAAGAGGAGGCGTTTGATTGTGATAATTTTGTATAGGATAAACTGACGAAACAGGTAACAAGAGACTTTTTGATGTCGTTCTCTGATGTTTGCACGGCTTCGGCTTGTTTAAAGCATTGGGGAGAGATATACATGAGGAATAAGTTACGCTCATGTCATAAAATTATCGGATACGAGTTGATTAAAGTCTGGTGGACGTCCGTCATTGTTAAAGAAAAGCAAACAAACCGACAAAACGCCCGTCTAAAAAATGCCCTCCGTTCAAAGTTTCGACAAGTAATGGCGCTAATGAATGCAAAGAATAGGATTTAAGCTCTATTATTGACTTAATCTCCAGTGCTGCTCTTGTCTTTTGTGTTCCTCCGCGTCAAAAGCCAAAGATTAGATAGAGCAAACAATCAGTATGCTAATTTTAAGGGTTTCTATGTGGAATGTAACCATGGAACTGATGGAAAACGGAACTTAACTTGAACTTGCTGAACCACGCGCTCAACACTGAAGCCGGTTCAGTTCTTATCCGACTAGATGTCGGCTTTAGCAGTGACAAATTCGCCTTTTCAAGTTCTCCTTCAAGGCATCGGAAAGGAATTAAAGATCAGTGATGTACGTTACATGAAATATCTTCTCCGAGGACATGTTAACAAAGAGACATTAGAGCATCTTGATTCGGGACAGCAGCTGACAGAGATTCTTAGAAAGAGAGGCTTGGTTTCTGAACGAAAACTTGCTTTTATGAGAAAGCTCTTGATTGAAGCCAACTGTTTGAAACAAGTCAGCTTGGTGGACGAGTTCAGAGAAAAGTTTACTTCTGTTGCGATAGTAGGTGAGTAATATAGCGGTTGACGTCACTCTAATCTATCAATCACATACTGTATTTGATCTCAGCAGTCAGCAACTTGTATAAGAGCCCATCGAACAGCATTATTTCGCATTGCAGAAGAAATTTAGGCACTCAAAATATTATTATCAACCCTTCTCCTTAACTTCCATTGGTCAAGTTTTAGTTGAGCTGTTTTTTTTATCGTTCAAAAGGTCCGAAATCGTTACTTTATGATTCTATTCCGCATGAAGAAGGGAAAAAACGCCTTACATGTTTACGCTCATTGTCTATTTCCTATTTACCATTCAGAAAAAAATTCCGGAAATTTCAATTGGGAATTTTCGTTCGGAAAGAACAGTACGTGTCGTTTACCATCTGCCAAAATTCCTGTTTTTGCCACGCCGCTCTAGACTGGGTTCTAGTTTTTCAACCAAGAGGCCACTTCTCGTCTCCACAACCCTTTTCGCTTCTCTTAGCCGGCGGGGCCTTGGCACGAGAAACTAAGGGCTCTGGAGCACAGGATTGGGAAGTCCTAGATTCTAGGACTTCCGGTTGCTCTCACTCTCTTTGTCCCTGTCTCTGTCTTCATTGTTCTGCTAGCCACTCAAAATCCTGTGAAATCCTGTGCCGGTCTCCAGAGCCCTTCGTTTCTCGTGCCAAGGCCCCGCCGGCTAAGAGAAGCGAAATGGGCTGTGGGGACGAGAATGCCAAGAGGCCTGAAACTAGTACGAAACATGAGAAACTTGCAAATGGTAAACGAATTTCCACTGGGAACGTCCCAAACGGGAAAACAGGACTACCTTTTCAGAACTCCCGTTTGTACCGGGAATTTTCCATTGGCACAAACCAAAAAAACCTTTACCATTTACATCCCAACCGGAATTTCCGGGAATTTGTAGTAAATGGTAAACAACCTCTGTTTCAAAGTGAGTCTTAGTGCACAACCATTCAAATGAAAATCAGCTGTTCATTATCATGCAAATCAATTCATTTTCAGTTGAATGGTTGTTTACCAAGACTTGCTTTGAAAAAGAGGCAAACAGCGATTCGGAAATGGGCTATTTCTCCCGAACTCCTAGGAGCAGACGACCGCGAGGAAATAACGTTGCCATGCGGCAATGCTGCACCGTAAAACGTTGAACAGATCTTGGCCTTCTCCACTGTAACTGGCAACGCAATTTATTGTAATAATTGAGATCGAAGTTGCGAGGGTGGGCCGGGAATTTTCAACTTGCCTTACAACGGTGTTAACACCGGATGCAACATTATTTGCCATATATATCTGTCTTATTTTGAAAGAACATACCTGTAAAGTGTAGGCAGTCAGAAACAGCAATAGCCTGTTTTCACACTTTGCCCTGCCCTAATAATATGAATTGGGATGCAGTGACGTAGCCCGCAAGTTTTTCGGTTCTAACGGAGGCGATGACTGGTTAAAATAAGAGGGGTAACTTAGGGGGCTGGGGTGCTATTAATTTTGCCCCAGCAAAGTACTAGTTCAAAGAAGTTGTGTGGTAGCTGGTGTGTCTGAGTGAAATATTTGCGAGTATTTTGTTTTTAACTCAGGACAGATATATATCCCCAGCCATTCATTCATTTTCATCCTTTCCTCGACTTTTTGGTAGCTAGTTTTGTGTATCATAAGTGTCGGACTCAGCCTTAATTTATTTTTCTTCAGGAGAGCGGCAACAGAACGAGAGAGCGTCCAGGTTAAACAACAGACGTGAAACTCTACTGCGCATGATTGAGAGTCTGGAAAATGAAATGCGAGCGTGCGAAAACGCAGAAACGGAATTAACCAATCAAATCAAGGAATGTGAAATGCAAATCCAGGCAAACAGCGAAAACCTACTCAGTGTAGAGGATGCGATTCAAAGGTTAAAAAATAATATTGTCGCATATGAGGCTCAGACAGAATCTTTTGAGAGAAAACTGGAGACTGTGCGATTCTTCATAAAAAAACATGAAGTGGAAATCGACAAGATCAAGCAGAAGCTGGAAGAAAACCACAGCAGCGCCAGCGTTAAAAAAGAATTGAAAGAAAAACAGGAAGAATATGAAACATCCAAAATGAACGAAGATGAAGTCATCGCGAAACATCAGAACGCGTTAGACTTGATAAGAACTACGCACGTGGAAATAAGACACAAGACACAGGATCTCATTTCATTAGAGGATACCAATCACGACTTGTTGATGCAAATACGGTTGTTAAAACAGAACGCAAGAAAAAATCAGCGCACTTCCGCTGAGTCACAAGAAAAACTCGAGAATCTTTCGGCAGAACTGGAAGACACAAGGCGTTTACAACCGCTGACTCCTTTCTCGAGGTCCAGAAGTCTATTTTCTTTCCAAGGTAGCATGGTCAATGAGTCACAAATGACGACGAGACTAGAATACAAGGTATTATTAAAAACTAGATCATTGAATTATGCAATACTAGAGTTTTGATTGGCTTAGCCACCATGATATATAAACTATTATACCCTGATCTACAAATATAGCAACTGTAAAGGTCAGTTTTATTTGTTTAAAAAAATTAAAATAGGGAAGATTTATCCATAATTCGAAGGCTTTTGTAATAAAGCGATTATTCTTCTAGTGCTTGTTGGATATAAGATGACTATAGCCATCCTACAGTGGAATAATTGTCAATGAATGGGAATTCAGCCGTTTATGGCATCATAATGTGGTATAGATTTGTAATGTCGAGGAAACGTTAACTCTCACATACCTGGATGGGCTTCCAAGGGAAATTAACAAAACCAGGAGGCCAGTCCCACAACTGTTTTTGAAAGATGGTCAGGTAGGGGGTGGAGGGGGGGTAATGCTGCTACCTACACTGTAGCAAATAAGGACCCGCCTGTAACTGTCATGAAAATACCCTTTTGCTAATCTTCGGAAATGGTTCGTTTCGACAGTTGGCAGATTTAGCGAAGACCACACATTGTTAAATGGCAACGCGAAAGCTTGCAGAAAGGACAGAACGCGACTTCCGGTGCTCAATTTGTCGTTTGGTGCTCAGATCTGCGCATGCGTGCGCCGTCGCCACTGCCGCCACCTCGTTCCCAGGGCTTTTCTCCATTGAGGGCCCGCCGTCCCTTCAGCGGAGAAAAAATAGCGCTGGGAACGAGGTTGTTCGTGAACCTGGTCTCGCTTGGTCTTGTTTCTCTACGGTGCGTCAGCCAATCGGAAACCGGAACAACGAACGTTTCGAGACCAGTTTTAACGTTCTCGAATAAGTTTCGACCTTTTATGTTACACGGTGTAACTCCTGCTGAAACTTGTTTCGCAGCACCGTTGCGCATAAGTTCAGTTAACAGTTTCAACGTGTAACTACGAAACCACAGAAAATGTGTGCCACCAAAGACCTAACTGAAGACTGTACTATCCCGTAGTCTCCCTTTTGTTTAGTAGTTTCAGTATTCAAAATGTTTACCTTAAAGTGCGTCCATCTGTTTATCGATAAAGAGAGACTGTCGTCCCGCATTTTCTTAAATGCCTCTTCGGCTAGTCTTGACCTCAGGCCCACTTGAGACGGATTGAATGCATTCTGCAAATTCGAAAGTTGCAGTTCTCTACAATAGTTATTTTCTTTGTCCATTTAGCATATTATTCTATCGTTAACAGGTTCTTGACTACAATGAAATTACAGAAAGAGAATCGACGGTTATTGGTCGCAAAGGGAAGCGAGTGAGTCCACCTCGATTCCAGCTCCCCACGAGTGTGGCGGCTGATAGACTGGGCAATGTTTACGTGGCTGATTATGGTAACGCACGCATTCAAATCCTGGACATAAATGGTCAGGTGATACGGGAGCCATTGGATATGGGCGGGAAATTTCGACCATGCGCACTGGCTGTCAGTTTAAGTGGAGATCTCGTAATAAGTGACTTGCAGATTTTACGAGTGTTAGGCAAAACCGGTGAGTTGATGACTATTGAGTGAAAAGGATAAAAAAAAAAAAGGAAAAAATACAGGAAATACATTTACATATGAAAAGATTCCCCCGCAAGAGCCTCCACTTCATGCTAGATCCAGTTCAATACCGAGAATACGAATATGGCCTATTATGAATGTCAGTTCCCACTACCTTTTTTGTCTCCTCTTTCCTTGAGTTTAAGTGGATCTAACACTCGTTCTCTCTCGTTTTAAGCAATGATGCCTATTCCCCGCAATACTGTACTACCCTCAGTGGATAATTTCTTTATTTGTGGATATTTTTCTTTTTCTCTTTCAGGTGAACTACTTCGTCCAATTTTACCCGTTTACAGCAAGAACGACAAACGACCGGAGCTTAGCGCTGTGGCGTTTGATAGTCGGGGTAATATCTACGCAGCCGACAAAGCAAATCATAGGATACAAAAGTTTACGTTCGAGGGAAACTTTCTGTGTTTCATCGGTGGATTTCATGACTTGCATTGCCCCATGGGAATTGTGGTCATGAAAAATGGTGACGTCATCGTGACTGAGTATGAGAATCACTGCATCAAAATTTTCAGCCAAGAGAACCTTGGCAAGAGTACAGTTATTGGAGCAGTTGGGGTAGGGTTGGGAAAGTTTGCCTGCCCGAGAGGGGTTGCGCTGGATCACAATGAAAATATTTTAGTGGCTGAAAGTCAGAACCACAGAATACAAGTTGTTTCTTCGACAGGCGAACCATTGGGAACGTTCGGAATGATTGGGTCAGATCCCGGATGCCTTGATACCCCGTATGACGTTGCCATGGACACAACTGGAAATATCATTGTTGCTGACGCAAAGAATCACAGACTGCAGGTTTTCACGCGACTGGTGCCAGTGTACGCTGAGTGTGCAATGCATGATGAAGGGTATGAAGCTGCAATTGAGAATGGCGATCCCATCACTGAACTGGCGATTGATGAAGATAAAATTTCAGATTTAGACGAAAAAGCCCAACCTGATGGAAAGGATGCTATTATTAAACCTGAAACTGATACAAGCCTTATCAGAATAGATGGACGGGAAAACAATGGCAGAGATAAACAAGGAGCTTCACAAACTGATCATCTAGAGGTTGTAGAAGAAAAGAGAACCCCCAGAAACGTGGACAGCGAAATTCTAGTAGAGTCTAAACAAAGTTCTGTTGAAAATCAAGAAGTAGATTTGAACAATAACATGATGACACGAGCTTCAACGTAAAATTGTGCTCACCAAGTTTTCTAGTTGAGGCTCATAGATTTCAGTCAACCGCAGACATCAGTTAGATTGTTGCCAGAAAAATCAGTACAAAACTCAAGATAATTAACTGTTCAAAACTAAAGTGAATATTTATTGAACGCTGCTAATTCATTTGCTTTGTTTAAGGTGTGTCTTTCCTGTTGGGTTCTTAGAGCGCACAACTCTGCACTCCGCCAGTTTTGTCGTTTCGCCTTCCCAGAGAAAATTTGGTCTTTAAGTTGACCTCAGTCTTGCCGGCCATGTTTACGTTGTGTACTGCACCTGAATTGTCACTAAAGCTTATTGCGTGTCATATAATGCGGGAAAGTTAAGGAGTCTGCACAAATTCACTCACAAAACAGGTATATTGGAAAAATATTGTGAATTTTGATTTTCCAGAGTAAGCAAAGACTAACGCCGATTCCATTATCTTTAGCAAAACAATGATAAATAGCGAACAACACTTAATGGTTGCAATGGACTTAGTTTGTTTCTCGAGGTTGTACTGAATCCTGCTCCACGTTGGTAATCCAAATATTTGGTTGTTTTCCTCTTTGCGTCTTAACATGCGTGTTTAGAGAGTACAAAGTGTTTTGGTGTTCTGGCCTTCTTACTGTGATCACAGCAGTTCAAGTGAAATCACGTGACCTTTTCGGATTCGTTCTCTTGATTGGTCAGCCAGGGGTCTTCTTGCAATTGTTCGACAGTGATCCTGTCGGCTAAATTCCATTGTAGCATTTTGTGAATGATAGCTTTGACTGGATCCGCTAGCTTTACCTTGGATGGGAAGTTGACCCTGCGGTGGACCTGTTGTAAAAGACTCCGTAGATTGGAGTCATCGAACGGCAAGCGGCCACAGACCATCGTGTAAAGGATTACACCCATACTCCAAACATCCGCTAATGTGGCGTCATAGGCTATTCCTGCGGAGACATCGATTGGCATGAAATAGTTAATAACCGGCCCACCTGGCCAATCACAAAAACGGGAGACGAACCTATCCAAAGTGGAAGTAAAATCACATGATTGTGCAGATTGTGTTCTTATCAGGCCCGGCCAGGGGTTTTGGGTATTGGCCGTTCCGAAATTCAAAAGGGAACTGGGGCGAGTTTCAAATTTTGAAGTAATCGATAAATTGACACCATCACATGAATGATAACATTGAAATTGGTCGTTTGACCAAGTTTGACTCTTTTAGGTTGAACAGAGACCAAGTAATGGACCTTGAAACATAGCTCAAAATCCATACAAATGTCTCTAATGCGGGTATCCCACTACCCTCGGCTCTGGCTGGGCCTGTCTTATGAGAGCTGGAAGAAACTAAGGCCATTAAGCAATCAGGCATTTTCGACCAACATTGTGTTGGAAGAACATGTTTACCAATTTAGGCTGCGACCGGTTGGCTCAGATGGTTGAGTGCCTTACTACCGTGTGGGCGGTCGTGACCAACAATCAGGGTCTGTAAATAACTGAGGAGAAAGTGCTTCCTTTGCAACGACATCTGCTAATAATTAGACTTTCTAGTGTTCTCGGATAAGGACGATAAACCGGAGGTCCCGTCTCACAACTCTTCACAATTGATTCTGTGGGACGTTAAAGAACCACTAGGGACGTAACGAACCCTGGCTGTGACCACCCCTGGTGCTGACCTGTCCTATTCAGCAAGTGGCCGGCTTGGCGTGATATCCCAAAAAGGCTTATGGTGTATGAGGCGACACGCATAACAGCCATAAGTCAATGTGACTTTGCCGAGTGAAACTGATCATGTCGAGATGTAGATGTAAATATAGTTGAAAACATTGCAAGCAGCAAGCAACGCGCCAGTTTCTATTGTGGACGCAATCAGTAATCGTGTTGCGCAAAATGGTACGCGGTATTATTTGAGAAACAACTTTGTATGAAAAGGATATGTGATCGCGATAATTGGTTTTTTAAGTGAAAAGCTCTTGAGACAGCCATATGCAATGCAAGGAGTGAGCAATCTCCATGATTGGTACATGCGCTCGTCTAGTTACAGGTTTTGAACTAATTTGCTTACTAAAACCTTCTTTGAAAGTAAGCAGATGACAAGTTCCACTGCGCGAGAGTATAGGGTAAATTTTCCTTCCGGCATAAAGTTTACACGCTATGGTTCACTCGCTGTAACTCACCTATACGTAAACGAACTACCGGTACTCCCAGCGCAAGTCTTTCCTGGCCGTGTTAGGCCGATTTACACGGTAGGATTTTGCCTACAACCATTTTGCTACAACTCAGTTTGGATTTAAAAAAATCCTACAACAAATTTTAGGCTACGTTCATCTGTCGTAAAGAAGTTGTAGGAGCACTCACACGGCATGACTTTGTGCTATTGTATACGTCAGAATACGTCAAGACGCGCGCAACAGTCGTACTCCCGTGTAAATCGGCCTTTATTCAGATCGCAAACCATTTGCAAAGCTAAGTTCCTACCCAGCACTTAAGAATTGTTGCATGTCAACCATCTTACCTTTCAATATTTCTGGTGGGGCATAGGCATAGGAACCGCAGTAAGTGTGACAAAGTTTTCGCTTCCCTGTTGCTGATGTCAAATTATCGCGCGCAAATCCAAAATCAGATATGATGACGTTCTTCTCCTTGTCCAATAACAAATTTTCACATTTCAAGTCTCTGTGCACAACATCTTGACTGTGGACGTAACTGATTCCTAAAACTAGCTGCCTAAACAGATTTTTAGCAGTCACTTCAGACATTGCTCCGTTCTTTCTTATGTATTCTAACAGATCACCGCTTTCTGCCAAGTCTGTAATGATGTACATTCTTGTGTTGGTCTCTATGACTTCTATCAGTGTTATCACGCGAGGATGACGGAGTCGTTTGAGTACCTTTATTTCACGAGGAAGAAACTTTAGAAGAAAATCCTCGGGCGCCTTCTTCTTGCATATTATTTTCACCGCAACGTATTTTTTGTGCCTTCTAGAGTAAGCTTTTCTAACAACCGCGTACGAGCCTTTACCAAGAATATCTCCTAGTTGATACCCATACCGTTCAAGCAACGCAGTCACACCCGCAAGGGGATTCTCCGCTCGACTTGAACTGGAATCAGGTTTTTCCGATTTTTCAGACTTTGCTGGTGTTTCTTTGGCTTCCTTAGTATCTTGACCCTCCTGTGGCTTTTGATCTTCGTTGGCCGACATTTATTTTCACCATTTGAGAGGGTCAGATTCAAGGGAGACAATCTCACCTCCTGACTTGGTCTTATTCTCTCTCAGAATTAACGCCTTGTAATTACAGTCATTATATTTATGACGTTACACCTAGTCAAAGCTTTATTAACTGATTATTCATTAAATCTGTTTATCTTAAGCTAATTAGAGACGAGAGCAAATTTTCCTCCAGACTAATTTGTTTTAGTTGGTCTCGTTACTATAGTGACTTGACATGCGCAATGCATGCCAGAAGATTCATTGACATAGCACCAGTTGTAATCAACAAGGAAGAACGTCAAACTGGAGTCAAGAAAAAGAGCAAGAAACAATCTAAAACGTCCAAGAAAACCTCTAAAATGAGCAGTCCACGGGGCCAAAAGCCCCAGCAGAAGCCCAAAGGGCCGAGAACCGAACTGGATTACGAAATCGAACGGCTAAAAGCAGAGATTCAGCAAGAACGTCAAATGAAGTAAGCTCATATAGTTAGAGCTTATTTAGAGTAGTTGTAGAGTTCACCTTTCTCCGATAAATACATTTTTTTCTGATTTCTAAGTGATCATTTTTTAATTAAGGAGTAATTAACTTACTATAAGCTAAAGCTGATTCCGTATGGCCTAGTTTACATTTAAGTTGATTGAGAGGTCCACCTTTGACTGATTTCACTCAAATAACGAAGTTTGTTTTGCTTCAATACAGTCGATAAACACACAAATGTTACTCAGATGTAGTAGTTGCAGTAATGCTGAAAGAAAGGTTTAGAGACTGAACGAAAGTTTCTCAAATTTCGCAGCGCTTGTCTTTTAAGCTCAAATGTTGTGATTTTAGGGAAATGCTTGAACAGTCTTCTGTTGAGCTTGAGAATACTATCACTAACATGGAAGAGAAGAACGCAACTGTTGAAGATGAAGGTAATTGATTTTACTCATGATCATATGTTTTGTTAGTTGACTTCAGATTCAGTCAGTACAGTCCATTCCCCACCCCTGGGTACACAGAAAGAGATAATTCCCCACCCCGGGGCTCCTCATGTACCACAACTATGCCATGTTGTGTACAGAAATAGACATAACAATACTAACTTCTGTACAATAACAAATCCAGATGTTTTGTCAAGAATCAAGTGTAACTGTCTGAAAAAGAAAACTGACGAAGCAAACTGTAACTGTACCATAGCATTTGCCCTGCCCCCTACCCTGGGCCCAAAGGACTCGACTTGTCATGGGGGTTACCCAGGGAGGGGGGGCATGGTAATAGGTAAAATTGAGCCATACAGAACACTTGTACAAAATGCAGATGAAGCAAAGAGAACGGTACATCAAATGAGAACCGCGAAAGTGCCCAGAAATGACTGACCACAACTTCTGTTGCTCAATTTGCTGTCCTGCAATTGGTCAAGTCGGTTTGGAGTGTGCATGGCCTTATCACTGTGGCGATGCTGTCTTTGCTAAATCTACCTCCTCCAAATAACCTGTTTTAAAGACAGGATAAATTGTTCTGCCCCCTGAGGTCAGAGAATGTTGAATGCAATCCATGTTTTTCAAGCTACCATAGTTATTGATGTTAAATAAACACTCAGGATGCTATAAGGAAAACTCTACAATTAAGCTTAGAGAGTTAAATATTTCTTAATTTTACCACAGATAATGAATGGAAAACACGGTTTCACACACAGCAGGAGATGAACAACCAACTTGAAAAACAAGTTGTATTATTACGGGACAAATTGAGCCAACTCAAGATTCCCTCTCGTGATGGTAAGGCCATTGTTCTTTGATTTTTACGTTTTTGTGTCAGCTAAGTATGACAGGAAGATACAGGAACATGCAAAAGAGGAACTTGGTTTTGTCCTGATGCAACTGGGAAGTCTTAGCAACACCTATGTTCCACAGCTTGGAATATGCTAGATGATGTACGGTCCACCAAAATAAATCTTTCATGCAAAACTTAAGCCACATACTTGATGGTCTTGAAAGCCACAGAAGAGAAAGCTTACAGTCTTGCCATCTCTTTCAATCTCCAATTTACCCTTTTTTTGCCAACTCTTTTTGTAGTGGTTTCTACTGCTTTAAGCTTTAATTTGAAATTATGTTTTGCTGCACAAATGGTAGTTTTTCTCACAGATGAAATGTCTGTCAGTAATAGTCCAGACAAGTGCATTAGATTATTAACAGAAACAATTCAAGAGAGTCAGTTCTGGTTGTTGTAAGTTACCATACTGTCTATCATTTCATAATATTATTTTCTCTTTCTTAGGGAAACCAAGTGACCACCTTAAAACATATAATGGCCTGTCAGATGTAAGTCCTCAAAGTTAATTTTTTCCTGGACTGTCTTATTGACTATAGGAGAGTCAGTGTGTTTTTATCTGGCAGATCGCACTCTAAGCCTGTATAGCAGGTATTCTAAGGTTGTGTTTTCACTAGGACAAGTTTGACTTGTTAAAGTCTGCAAAGTCCGGAAGTACAGTGAAAACAGCTTGTCCTAAGTTTAGTGAGTTAAAAATGCAAGCTGTTTTCACAAGAAAAAACAAGGGATTATCTTGCCTTTAAACATTATTCCCTTTGAAACATTATTTCACTGCAGATCTTTCTTTGAAGAGGTTTTTTGGGAGGTTCTTTAAATAGATGTTTTTACTCGTTGTGATGAGTGGTGAAAAAGATATTTTTACACATCATGATGAGTGTTCAACAACTGACTGCTGAGCAGGAGGAAATGCAAACTGCACAGAGCAAAACCAACTACACGCTAGAGACAAAGCTAATTACCACTTGGAATGATGACAAATGGGCTCAAGGGTTACATTAACGTCTTACAAAGAAACTCTAAAAGCTGTTTTTCTCACTTAATTAGGCAGAAATTAGAAAACTTATGAGGCAGCTGGAAAGAGACAAGGTGGAACTACAAGGACAGCTCAGAGACCTGGAATGGCGTTTAGACAATGAATCCAAGGTTAGCTGTTATTTTGTCTGGTATTAATTTTTTTTTTTGAACATTTTTGCCTCCTTTTTACTTTTAGCACAAACTGCTATTGACTGCATCTTTAATGGGGACATAGTTTTTGGGTGACGATGTTGTTAACCCTTTCACTCCCAAGGGGTTCTCCATTGATGAGTAAAATCATCTGGCGTTAGACAGAGTAAAATCTATAAGTGTCATTTGGCACTATCGGGAGTCAAAGGGTTAATTAGATACCGCACCTGTCTAAAAATATTCCAGTTGAGTTAATTTCATGAGCAATTGATTTTAAATCTGTTTTGATTGACCATTTTCCTTCAACAACCACCTTTCATAGTCTGTAGTATGGATGTTTATGGGAATTTTTATGGGATTTTGGCGATATGTTTCCAAACCAAGGTTGAAATTCAACACAAACACAGCACAAACATTTACAGCTGTGGTTAGAGGAAGTGAAAACCCAGAACAATATTATTAAACCAACAACTCTTTCAAATGAAGTGCACATCCGGTCGTGATCATCATCATTGAACTACTGAAAATGTGTATATGATATAATAAAAGAAAATTACATTATGGATTGTTTGTTAGGCATACTACAAGATAGATGAAGAAAGAAAGAAATACTTAACAGAGTTGGATGAGGTCAGTATAAAATAGTAAATTGTTAGGTTGCCATCCAGTGTACTAATGTTACCTTTCTGCATTAACTGTTTAACCCCTGACAGCGATCAGAGCCTGCCTCACCATTTCAGCTAACACACAGGTTATGAGAATAAAGATTAGTGATCATCAAACCTGAAATGTCTCGATGTTTGACCAAATTCTCTGAACTAGTAGTATAAGAAATATGAGAAGATCAATTATTTAGAGAATATGGATGTTGATGTTAGAGCTTAAAGGGAAAATTAAAGAAAAGAACATTTGAAATAAATGGGAGTGACTCAAGTTGCACACTTGGGAAATGTTCTGTAGTCATTTTTCTTCAGAATGTGACCATTTGTGTAGCATAGACACAAATCCAGGGCACCCAGCATATAAGTTTGGTACAAAAACTAATATTTCCTTGTTGCCCAAAGACAAAAGTAAGTCACCAGCGGTGACCGGGTGCCGCTGGAGCACAGCCCTGGATTTGTCATCCAGTGAAAATGATTTGTTATTTCCAGCCAGAACCTTTTATGCAACTCTCTTCAGAGTTCACTCAGAAAATTCTCACTCTTGTTGGGCACAGGCTGTAGTTTATTCATATGGAGGTTAGATGGCCTAGTGGTTGACTTTTTCAAAGTCAATAGATGCAACTTTACCTTTCATTTGCAGACAGCTGCTTTCATTGATGAAACAAAAACCAAAACAAGACAGGCCTTAAGTGATGCTCAGAGAGAAAATGAGGCCCAGCTACAAGCTGTAAAACTTAGGAATCCCAAGCAGTTTGGTCTGCCAGATAATCAGAGGATTCTTGATCCAAGAAAAGGACCTGTAAAAAAAGTGGCTGTAGTGCGTAAACTTCCGAAGCTTGAGAGTTCTGGAGCAGGTGGAAGTGGATCATTAGGGAGCAGTCCAAGGCATAGTTAGCATACATTAATAGACCTGAAAAATGAAAGCTGTACAAAAATTATCTTTGGAGCTGCAGGGTTGTAAAAAAGTGCCAGCAACAGGCAATATCACCAGCTACTTTCATAGTTTTGGTGGCTAAAATTCGCCGGTAAAGAGAGAAAATGTAGGGGAAAAAATAGTGTTGTTACCCCCTGAGTGCCATCTATTTTCTGGATTCTCCTTCTACATAAAATCTTTTTGACAACCCTGGAGTTGTCAGGAAATCCCTCAACAGGAAAGAAAATGGGCTACTGTCCCTGAGACATGGTCATTACATGTAACTTTGATGGGAAATTTTCACTTATCTCCCAAACACTGAACTACATCAATGATATTAAAGGTATCTACCAACTATAGATTAGATGTACCAGGATAGGAGAGGTTCTGTTGGCATGAATATTGAGGAAGCAAAGTGGCATAGAAGGAAAACAGAATTGTTTGTGATAGTAGTTTTGTTTTGCATATAATGTAACAAACATAGGATGCAATGCTGTCCTCATAAACGTTCCTGGGTTGTAAAAAGGAGCCTGATTTCCCTTATTCCTTCCTTTTTCTAGCACCTGCCAAACACACTATATAAACAAGTCTGTTCTTTATTCCACTGAAACCTGACCTTGTTCCACTGCAAATCTTATCTACCTCTCAGGAGCAAGTTGCTGTTAAATATGACCTATGTCCTGACAACTTTTTAAACTTTGTGGATCAGAGTCAAATATACTTAACAATTAGATTATTAGATTATGAGCTCGAGATTTCGATTGCGTGATAGCTGATAAGGCCGCATCCCAAATCAGCTATCATGCTTAGAAATCAAGAGCAAATGAGTCATTCAAAACTAAAAAAATAAATGATCTAAATTCTCCCCACAGACACTTTGAAAACATCACGATGTTGTTGACAAACCCTACTCACTATCTATCACAGAATAGATAGTGAGTAGCTTAGCCAATCAAAGACCGGCGTTCATGATAGAACACTAGTAGATTTATAGTAATTCAAAATATATTTGGCTCTGATCTGCAAAGGGGGACTATAGGTTCCTCCCATGGCAGGAAGTAGAACAAACCCCACATTTGTTATTTCTTTGATATTTATACTGCAGTTTGAAAATTAACTGAAACCATATCGTTTCAACTAATACCCGTATTCTGTACAGAAACCGCTCATCTTACCTTTTATGGAAGAATTGAATGAAAATAATTATTACACAATGTTTTGATATCCTCTTGTTATCTACACTGATCAGAATTTATTCTCTATAGAAAATAAAAATTGTGCAAAACAGTTGTAAGATGTACAGTTGATTTCCAGTGCTGTGAGAAGGATCTTATCTCAAAATTAGTCTGATTTTCTGGTTGTAGTGTTGCAACTAAAGGAGGATCAAAGAGGAACTACAACAGTGAAAATGTTCCAAGTGGACTCTTGAGAGTTGTGCAAAAGGTTTGTTCAACTCCTTGCAATCGAGTCAAATGAGTGCAAGAGTTTATAAGATCCTGGCAGAAAATGATGCATCATTTTCATTAGGTGACAAATTCCAAAGTGTAATTTGCACTGTCTTTTCTTGATTATCATTTACAACTCTCCATGAAACTATGACTTGTTGTTTTGTCAAGAAAGGGTTTATCTTGATTTGAGACTTAAATTAAGTTGTTGTTATTATTATTATTATTATTATTATTATTATTATTATTATTATTAAGGATGACAATCAGAACAGATCTGATTGGTGAGTGATGATTATCATCGTGACTTTGCAATTGGGTCTTTGGTGAATTGTGCATTTCCATGCCAAAAGCCATCCATATGAACACAGCCACAATAATTAATGGTACCATTAAAACATTTGGAATCCTCTGCTAATTAGTTCCCCTAAACCAGTTTCGAGGAATGGCAAAGAAGATGTATATAAGAATATTGTCAGCAGTCTGTTTGTATACAACAATATCTTTGAGCAGTGCTGCTTAGCTTCTCTTGTTCAGTCTGTAAGAAAATTGGACAATATTATAATAGAACACAATAAATGCCTGTCACATAGCGAGTCTAACTCATTAAAGACCCCTTAAACAGTTATTTTGAATCGGTTTATACCGGTGTACTGTGTCAATTGTATATTTTCCCATGTTACGTCAATAAATGATTGCGTGACATACTGGAGCACATTGCGTGATCGCGTGTACGTAAAAGAACTTGTGAGTGAATCTTTTAAAAGTTCTCTGTGAGCAACTACGGCAAAAACAAGTGGGCAAGAACATTACTCTATTAGCTATGAACGCTAAGTAAATTGTTAAAGTTGCGACAACTGGCTCACCTGGACGCCTTTTTCTCTCGAGCGGTTCCCGGAGCAGTTTATGCCCGCGGGGCTCCAGCTGCTCAAGATGTGTTTCTGACTCTTCACTTTACGTTTCCGCCATTTTTACATCTACCAGATCAAACGTTAAGAAAAGCTAACCAAGAATTACTGAGAATTAAATCAGGGCCGATGGGGTTTCATTCAACAGTGCACGCCGAAAATATGTCATTTGACATGTCATTTCACAAATATGGGAAACTTTATTTCCCGTTTGCCAAAACATGAAAGCGAGGCCGTCTAGGAAGTCGTGGTCACGACACTCGTTCTTTTTATCAATCAGAAATGACCAAGGTAACAATTTGCTCTACTTAAATACTAAATATTAACCTTTTCATTTTGTTTGAATTTTTCCCAGCAGCAATAGTTTCACGAGTTTAGACGAGCGGAAATCTTTAGATCGTCATGTGATCATATACCTCCCTTAACTACAGTTTATAATATTCAAACTCTATACATGCCAGGATGCATTCAGTGTAGGTTACGCCGAACATCTTTGGCCTGGGTTTAAAATTTTCCCGCGTATTGGCGTGCGATCAGAGTTCAGAGTTTTAGGGGTATAGCGGCGGGTGATGAAAGCAAAAATTGATGGTGTCATGTGGCGTGCACAGTTATACCTCCTGGTGCTGGCATAACCCTTCCCAACACAAGCGACTTGGCACCCCCACGATCTCAATATTAATTCCCCTTGCTGTCTACCGTACATTCCTTATGTTAGTTCTGAGAATTTGGTGTTAAATCAAACAATATCCCATAGTTGATTTTTTTCTTCATTCTCATCACCCATCTGCTTGACAATGTAATAGGCCATTTTCGTATTCTCGGTATTGAACTGGATCTAGCATGAAGTGGAGGCTCTTACGGGGGAATCTTTTCCCCCGCAAGAGCCTCCACTTCATGCTAGATCCAGTTCAATACCGAGAATACGAAAATGGCCTATTACAAGGAGCCTGGGAAGGAGAGAAGGTCGGTGCTAGTTTCTTTCTTGACCTGCACACTGTCACTACCTTCCTATTTTTACCATCTTTCTTGACCATTTACCATCACAGTTTCGCTGCCCCCTTTTCTCTCTTATCCTGGCCTCTCTTTGGCGACGGTGCAACAGCAAGAGACTGGTAGTATGGTTGGCCATTAGCGTGGCATTGGTATTCTTCAGTGTGGGGCTTTGGCCACTTGGCAGGCACTTGGCATGGAATTTTAAAATGCTTGTCCTATCTTCAGCTTGGAAGTTATACGGAATGCACCCTGGCATACACGCTCGCCGTTTTTGGAACAGGGTTAGTCGTAGTGACAGTAATGCATGCATGGGACTGTGCAGAAGTCCCCTCCTACCCCCCCCTACCCCCCTACCCCTTGATTTTGGTGTAACCTGCTTCTGTTTTGGCAATGAAATTTGAATGTTCTCCTAAAATCAGAAGAGGCAAGATCAAGAGGCTCAGATTACCCATCTGCCCCACTGTCCCCCGCCACTGTCCCCGAATGCACCCTGGCATACACGCTCGCCGTTTTTGGAACAGGGTTAGTCGTAGTGACAGTAATGCATGCATGGGACTGTGCAGAAGTCCCATCCTATGCCCCCTACCCCCCTACCCCTTGATTTTGGTGTAACCTGCTTCTGTTTTGGTAATGAAATTTGAATGTTCTCCTAAAATCAGAAGAGGCAAGATCAAGAGGCTCAGATTACCCATCTGCCCCACTGTCCCCCGCTCCATTATCCTCCTTCTGGCAAGAACTTGGCCTAAGCTTTAATACACATCACTTTAGGCACAATCTTGAGATCTTGTCATTCCATAATCTAGGCAAATCACAGCTCAAATTCCAGTTTATGCTGTCAGTACCAAGACCTCCAACTTTCACATGTCTGTTTTGCACACTACCTCTTTCATCTGAGCTCTTTGCCAGGCCAGGATTAGTGAGATAATCCCTTGAAATGCAGACATATAATACTTCAAATTAGATTCTACCTTTCCTGTTATGTATTGGTAGTCCATTGTGCAATGGATATGTCAGGATGCTTTAATTTTCTGTTTTCCAAGGAATTTGTGTTTTCAATAACAACAACTTGGGATGGGAACCCTGTAGATCATAGCCAAGTGAGATTTGTTGTCAGTGCAGTGAGTGAGGAAGCAGTAAAGGTTGATGTCAGTGGACCTCTGTTTAATGACCCCGGACCTCCCCCGGCTCCACCAGGAAGTCCTTGCCCTGAACTGTGGGAATACGAAGGTAAAAGTTACACACAATTACTTCACATTAAGCTCTGGAGTTGGCTTAGTGTGAGTAAATGTGGAAGCCCTAGGGAATAAACAATAATATTATTGGATGAGATTTTTGTGATATCCAGAACAATCAGGTCAAGGTAAGAGTTTGGCTTCGGCTGATAACTCTTCCTGCAAGACCGAATCTAATATTGTTTTATTATACGTTGAACAAAAAATATTATCACTACAGTAAACAGTCACTTGCAAACCTGGATGTCATTTTGCTTCTTCACAGATTGCAAGTGACACAAGGCACACAAACTTGGTATCATTGTCCCCAGAAATCATGCACTGTGATCAGACATGACATGGTTACCAATGACCTTGAGTGTCCTTGATGTGAAT
This sequence comes from Galaxea fascicularis, assembly GCA_948470475.1. Taxonomy (NCBI): domain Eukaryota; kingdom Metazoa; phylum Cnidaria; class Anthozoa; order Scleractinia; family Euphylliidae; genus Galaxea; species Galaxea fascicularis. The sequence continues at coordinate 23,692,995 of OX419341.1, read as the reverse complement.
AACTCAATAAAATCTGCAGCTAGATGCTGTCAGTCAGGCACTGACTTCAAAAAGTCACTGTACACTATTGGCCAACCAGAAAAGGGATAGCGATAATCTGAATTATTGGTAACCTTCAGTGTGCGTAGTTTGCAGTAACTGTTATTATATTAAATCTCTGAATACCCATGAAAGATTGATTTATTTAATAAATTTATTTATTTTTAAAACATCTGTGTTCTGGCATGTTATTATTTTTATTTCCTCTTTATATACTAGTAGCTGAAATTTTCTTCCTTGGAGCTGAAGATAAGTATCTGGAGGTTGAGTTATGTCCGTAAGTCAATTGTTTCATATTCATTGTGAAGTGACTGAAAGAATTAAGAATGATTCTTAATTCTTTATTATAAGTAGATAATATAGTCAAAGTGATTAATAACAAAACTGATTGCTAATATTTGCTTTGACCACATCATATTGTAAATGTGAATCATAATTTTACTTGTCTACAAGGTTATGAAAGTCATTATAAGTATCTGTTCCACTTGTTCTGCCACCTAAGAATGATCTCATGCTTAACTTGGCCTGTATTAATATGAATTTGTTTGTGCCCCTCAGGCAGCTGACAGGTTTTGACAAATACAATAAATGTATGAAGTGGGTCTCCTCATTCTTTCTTGCAGCCATGGTCAACATCTTGTGCTTCTCCTTAATGGAACAAGAAACATGATCAAGGCAGGTTGAGAAGAATATGTATAGTTATTGTGTGAAGTATCTGTAAAAATGATTAATACTTGTTAACTTAATGGTTATGAACTAAAATGGCAATAAGATTAATTCATTTATTTACCATATAAGTCCTACTTCAATACTAAATATCAAGGACTGGCTGAAATGTCAAGTCCGCAGACCCCAGCACCAGGGTATGAACACACAACCTCCCATATGGGAGTCTGGTATAAGGTATGATTTTAACAGGGATCCAACAAAACTCTGGAACCTGTATATTTTTGTGGCATTCAACCCTTTTACTTGTTGAAAGAACAAAATTTAATTGTTAACAGAAATATTTTCATCTGTTTTTCTCAAGATCTCTCCAATAAAATTATTATTTTCAAGCTACATATACATACATTAATCAATATTATATTGCTGGAATTCTTTTTAATTACATTTTTTCTTTAAATTTTTTCTCCTGATTAACCCTTGCAATAGGATAAACTTGCCCTGGACTACACAGCTACAGTTGATAACATAAATAAAACATGGAAAGGGACGGCAATTGTTCCGTTAGATTACTTTCCCCCTGGAGTGTCGAAGATGAACGCATATGCCATCCATGGTTCTGGAGACAGCAGGCAGTATGAGGCACTTTACCCAGCTACTGAGGAATTTAACACCCCTGATTTGTAAGTTATTTGTTTTCAGGATAAAACTATCTAAAGAAACTATCCATGAATTTGTCCATTATTTAATAATGTAAGTTAAATTTATCAATAATGTTCAATAGAACAATTTACGGATTTCATAAGTGTTTTTCTGTCTAGTTGCTCAGAGTATGTTTTGCTGGCGGTGAAGTAGGCATTTCTTGATTGATCCACAAATTGTAATGTTAATGTTGTGGAAGGACCAGCAGAAGCAGACAAAGTGCACTATTTTCTTTGCAAACAGAAAGAGCCTTCAAAGTTTCATCAAATTTATTAAGCATGTCATGCTTAATAGATAGGGAAGATGTCCCCATAAAATTCTTCAAAAACAGTAGTGCCTCAAGCAATCTGAAAAAAAATTAACCCTTAATATGTTTCCTGAAAATATCCATACCTACCCCACAGAGGGTTTTTTGGTTTGCATCCTCCCCCAACCCCTCTGGAAATTTCAGTTTAGCTCCATACTTTTCTTTCAAATGCCACCCTCCTCCCCCTTGGGATTTCCATTCACCTTCTGTTGGGGGAGGTATGAATATTTTCTAGAACTGCAGAATAATAGATCATCTCACTCCTTTTTTTCAGTCATCGCCTTCAGTTTTTCAAGGAATTCAATTTCAACACAATGTTTCCTGCCACATGGAGGCAGCCAGACTCAACATATTGGTCTTCAAAGTAAAAGGGATCAGCAAACAAGACATTCAATATTAATTAATATTATTTAACTCATTTATATTATAACCTTTCATAAAATAACTGAGATACTTCATACATTCTGATTGGTCAATTAAAAACTTGTGCATCAAGAAAATCTGTTTTACTACTTACAATATTATTCTAGAAAATCAAGGTTGCCACTCCTTGGGATAGAAAAAATTCTTCAACGTTTTGCCGACTTTTAACTGACCATCCAAGGCAAATCCTTGGGCAATAACCCAGCATATCAACTCCTTTGCAAGGATTTTTTGGAGCGAAAACTCCTTTACTACCAAGGAATTTCCTTCCCAAACCCAATGGTTAACCAAAATTATAATTCCCTGACTTTTCACTGATGTTCAGGACGAATTTAGTACTTCCCTGACTTGATACACTATTTCCTGACTTTTCCCAGACCTTGAAAAATATCTGTTTTCCCCTGATTTTTCCCTGACAGTGGCAATCCTGAAAAGCAATGGACTGCATTTTCTATGGGTTTCACGGCATTCTAAGCTCACTTGGAATTAATGTTGGGAGAACACTAAAAAGGTTTGTAAACACTTGTCTCTGGCTTGTGATTTAGAAGCTTTTCTTGTGTTCTCCCAACATCCTGCATGGGTTATGCCCACAAACCCATAGAAAAAAGTATTATATTATGGTCTGTTGCTTAAATAGAGCACATTCCATATGCAACAAGTAATTTTATTTTCACAGCCATAAAGTTCTTAATACTTGCATTATGAAATAAACAATTTATATGTCCTTTTTTCCCTAACATTTTCATCCGTATAACTCTATAACCTTCCACAGACTATTTTTTTTTCAGTTCTTGAAACAGTAAAAATCAAGACTATTTTTTTTTCAGTTCTTGAAACAGTAAAAATCACTGTGCAACTAAATTTTTTAGTGCCAACATGAAACACACACCACAGCAAGGTACTGCTTTCAGCAGCATTGCCCTATTACCCTTTAATTCACAATATCAAAATAATTAAGTTTTTAGTCTCCTTACAGTTTTCAGTTATTCTGTATGTTACATGTAGGGAGAATTTGTACAAACATCAACTCAACTGATCCCAGGTGATCATTCCCTGTATTCTCATGCCCTGTATGCTTGACAAACTTGTGATATGATAAGAAGAGGTTAGATGGTCAAAATGGGGCGGCAGACTTTTATGTCTTTCACTTCACCAATTGTTGTATCTTTGTCATTTTCCCAATAAAGCTACTGGTGGAAAATAACTAGGATTTGAAAAACAAGGCTCCTCAGAATTGTCATCTTAAAGCTTTTAATTAAGGGCTGAGTTTGCACCAGAATGCAATCATTTCAAGCCAATATTTTCAAACATTTTCCAGGGAAGCATGTCCTCGAACCTCCCTATAGCCTGCATAGCAGGCGTATTTTCTGGTGGGCGCCTGCTAAATATTCTGATCATATGTTGAAGGCGCCATATTGGATTGGTAAGGTCGAGAAAAGCCTGGAGCGCAGAAATCTGTCAGCGGGGTCACTAGTTTATCACTATCACTACCACCTCCATAGGCCGTTATTTTACTAGCTTCAGGCTTTCCTCAATCTTACCAATCCAATATGGCGCCTTCAACTTTCGATCGGAAAATAGCATGCGCCCGCCAGAAAATACGCCTGCAATGCAGGCTAACCTCCCTAGTAAGCAAGTGCCTTCCGCCTCTGCTGCCTACTTCACCCATCTGGCCTCATACTCACAAACATTTTGACTGGACTGAATGGTGGTCACTATTGGAACATCAAGGGTTATGTAAAAGATCTATGATTTGAATGACCATGAAAGGATTTCATTCTTACAGTCTTATCTGTATTTCACAAACCAGGCCAAATAATAATATTAAGACTACAGTAATGAATTGTTTCTATACAGCGAAAGGATGAAGTGATTGAATTCAAGAGAGATGTATTTCAGACAGGCCACAGTATGTACTAAATTTGTCCTTCAAAATTTGTATTGTGTTTTATGACGGGATGCATTTCTTGTCAACCTAACATCTTCCATGAGAAATTGACAGTGTATTTCCAGCTCCAATTGACGTTAGGATCAAGCTGAATGACAGCTATCACAAAATGTATTGTACCAGGTCCAACCTCTTTTCTTACAGGAGTCTGTTCAGACACTTGCATGTTACTCAGTGACAGATGAAGTTCAATTGTGTACAACACAAAACTACAAGAGTTTGCAACCTCAAACACCACTCCACTCTTATGTTGTCGTAAAAGAACAAAGAGACAATTCTCGTGCATATTGTCTGCTCTTGTGACAGAATCAAAAATCTCACCATAATGTTGCCATTCAGGTGACAAGGGTGCTACAGTTGTTGAAGGTGTACTTTTGCTGCTAACAGTTGGTTGATCACTTTTAGTATCTGAGGTTTGTTCACAGATGCAAAGTCTTAACTCGACTCCTTTGTCTGCACAAGTCTTATAAATCCCATATTCACTGAACCTTGTGAAATCAGTGAGTTTCATATCTAGTAAGACACTTCCGCTGATAACTTGAACAACGACTGAAAACAGTTCCTGGTGTTGTACATATATGTCCAGTGATATGGTGAGAGTTTCTCCTTCTCTCTTTTCTCTGACATTTTCAAACCTTTCACCTCTGAGTCGTTCACAAGATCCAAACCCTGATACTTGCCTACTTCTCCTGGAGTTTCCAAGGTGCTGACTTTGTATTTTTTCATTTAGTTTTCCAAGTGCAAACTCAGCTGCTATAAAATGAAATGAGTTTGTCTGGACTTTCGTTTCCCACCCTTGACAAATACAAACAGAAGAAGTAAGGAGACCAAGATCCTCACAACTTCTATTTCTTGAGACTGGCTCAAGTAAACTCTGATTTTTTTTCACACCTGATTCACTGCCAACAAGTGCAGCAATTGTCATTAAAGTATGATGCAAGTCCACAATGGACACCAATCTTTTCTGGTTTTGAATTAATGCTAGCATTCTTTCTCTGCCAAGCAGGTTCTGAATCTGACGTGGAGTTATGATGAAGAGGTGTGGCCGAAATATTTCAAATCTTCCTTCCATGGTTATGGGAAAGGAACCATATGTATTTCCATGATCTGAGAGTATTATGCTTAAGGTATTTGGGTCCGAAGCTAAAGTCTCAACAAAACTTGCCAAAGTTGAATCTAATGTCTGAATTCTTAACCCACTGTCTTCATGACCCACATCCAACATAAGGAATGAAAACAAAGGCTTTTTGAATGAGTCAGAGTTCACCTCCTTGATAAAGCTGTCCAGGAAATTTAAAAAGAAGTTGTGATAGTGATTTCCTCCATAGCATAACTTAGAGGGGCCATGAAAAAGGTCTGGAACTCCAAAGGCCTTCAGTACTTCACAACTTGAATGCGTAATTCCTGTAAAATCAATGGAGTTGTTCTTTAAAATAGTTGTTAAGTTGTGCCATATTTCTGTTAAAGGTCTATTCTTGTTCATAACTTTGAAGTCTCTGACCATCCCCCATTCGTACATCCAACACATATCTTCTTGCCACATTGTTTGATAGCCCAAAGATTTAAACTTGTCAAACATGACACATGCTTTGACAGGCACGGGGTTTATAAACTGCTCCACTTCCAGCAGCTCACCTGAAAAAAGAGCATGAATAGTCTCAAACGTTCTTGATTTGATGGCATGAAATAGCTCAAAATCTAACACCCTTGCAGACGATTTCGCGTTGATGTCCTTGAAGGTCTTCACAGTTTGAGGAAGTGAACGATAGAAGTGTGGTCTAGAGACCGAATCTATTAAAATAATGTTAATGTTTATTGGTTTTGCTCCGCTTTTGCTACGCGGTTTGTTGGCTATTGCACCCTTAGGTGGCAAAATAAACAGTTGGGTCTTTGCCTTCGGATTCCAAAACTCGTCACATCTTAGAAAAGCGAAAGGAAAATACACCTCTGGAGAAGTGTTCCGTACGTAATCGTTCAGCGCTTTTTCGGCATCTTGAAGGAATGAAAAGTGTCGCCAACTAAGAGAACCATCGTGTGGATTGATGAAGCCCACAGAGATCATATCTGATGACCCACAATATGTGGTGTGACATTCAACCTTTGAGAATGCACCGTGCAGGCTTTTCTCCAATTTACACAAATCCACCCGAGAGCTATTACAATCGTATTTCGCCGGATCCGTAGTGAACAAAGACTTTGCAAATTTGCAAGCATCCTCTGGTACTCTGGGTAAGGTACAGATTGCCGGAGGCGTCGATAAAGACTTTCGATGGATGGAAAGTTGTGGACATGATGTAAATGTCTTGTTCGTGACAACTTGGATAAGTTTATATCTCAATACCTTAGGCCAGTCTTTTAGCGAATTCCACCCTCGGTGCTCATGCTGATAGGCTGTCAGGAACTCTGATTCGTCCAGGAACAACCCTTGGTAAATCAAAACAGTCAACAAGATGGATGCCAGAGAGATAACACAAAACATCCATATCTTTTTGATCGGACGAACTCTGCGGGAAACCCGAGGAAGCATTGGAAAATAAAAACAACGAAAACAACCCCGAGATCCTTGCAACGAAGGCAAAATTGGACAGTTGCAACTGTAATGTTCGGTGTGATACAAAAGTAACAGCTGTTCTTTAAGGAAAGCCACCTAGATTTAAGCCAAAACAATCACCCTGTTTTCATTGTCACGCTATTCCTCGCCTTCGCCGCCTTCGCCCCGCCATCTTGTAACTCCGAATGTTTTGAGCCTGCGAATCAAACCGCATTTTAATTCAACATGGCGGAATTTCTTGGGGAACACGGTGAAAATTACTCAAGAAAGTCGAGCGCTGAATCAAACGAGCGAATGCACAGGAAGTGTAAAGAGAGGCTTTCCAAAGCCTGTCGAGCGTGTAAGTACTTAGGAATAAAGTGAGACCTATCTGCTCGGCCTGGATAACCTGGGCTCACGACTCAGAGTGAGTGTCGTGATTTTGTCTCTCACTGTTCCTCTGTGCCTAATGTCCCTCGGTGTCTACTGTTCCCCTGGGCCTACTATTCCTGTATACCCACCGTTCCTCTGCTCCTTATAGTCCCTATTAGTTACTGCCGTTAGTCGATGATTAACGATTTGAGTTCCCGGTATATGAGAGGCAACCCCTTGATTAGATCATAAGTTAACAGACAAGCTAGCGTAACTGAAAGTGAACAAAGCGATTTGACAATGAATCAATTTTATTAATCAGCACTTGTCTAATTTTTATTGTTAGCGGCTTATGTAAAATTCATGCTGGATTCAATGAATAAGCTGGGATGGTAAGTATAGAAAGGAATATGATAAAATATGTAACCCCTCACTAACAAACTGCAAAGTCTTCTTTTCCTTCATTTTGGGTTTACAAATTTTACACCAATCAAGTTATTTTGAGATCTGAAATTGATTTTGATCCATTTCTATCAAGGGAACAGAGTTAGCCTGCAAATAGGCTCTCCATATGGGTTTTTCCAAGATTTGCTTTCGAATGAACCTCGGAATAACCCATACGGAGAGCCTGTTTGCAGGCTACAACAGAGTCAGCAGTTCAGTTGTCAAAATATTATTGGTGGAGAGGAGGGGGTGAGGGAATAGCAAGATTTTTGAGGGGTTTTGCCCCATGATTTATTTTGCCAAGTTTCAGGTAGCACGGGGGACTTTTGGTAGCGATACTTGATTGTATCTTACCAGTTGCTAAACTGCAAAGCATTTTCATCTGTGCTTTGTTTTGGCAGTGTGGTGGATCCAGAGAAACACATGATTTGTGAGCCATGTGACTCAAAACTTCTGGGAGGTTTTGACCCTGATAAAAAGGAGGTATGATGCAGTGTTTCAGAAATGTTGTCCTTGACATATCCTGTCAATCACTAGCTTCAATGTCACATACTGGACTGGAAGTCAACTTGCAATAAATTGGCATTTGGCTTTTAGTGTTCGTAGTTAGTTCTTAACTATTATTCTTTTTTTGTAAATCAAAATGATTAAATTCTTAACATTTGCAGGAAGTCAATGGAAATCAAAGCATTGCTATTTCTCTTAGTTTTCAAGTCTTCTGAAAATAAACATTTTAGCTATTAATTATCAACAAAAATGAAGCCTTCAGCAGCACAAAGAACAGCCCAGAAAATGGAGGCACTTCTTTAAATTATTTTACCTGATTAATGTTGCTCTCAGCTGCAAGGAAGGCAACTTAACTCATTGCCTTCTAGGGTTTTAGGGCTTTTGCAAACCATTTGAGATAAATGTGAATGATATGTATGAACTGTGGCAATGAAATCAAATCAATATTGTGGGTTCATATGTGAGCTATGAACCCACAACAGACTTGCTCCCAATGTCAGTGGCTTCATAGCTCAGTTGCTTAGAGCATCACACCAGTATTGCAAGGTCACAGGTTCAGACCCCGTTGAAGTCCTGATTTTTTTTAAGGCTGCTTTATGCAATTGCATAAATTGTGTTCACAACTGCTAAGATCATACTTTATTTGATATCATTTGAGATAAGAATTTCTTAAGTCTGTTTTTTACTCTGCAGATGTTCCTATGCGAGAACACAATCTACTCCCAGAGGACAATGGAAGATGTTCTGACACACGAGCTCATACATGCCTATGATAACTGCAGAATCAAATATGACCCTGAAAATGTGAAAATGTTAGCCTGTACCGAGGTACTTGTTGTCTCCAACACTGCCATGTGAATGATAATTTTGTGCGGGGTATTCTAAATGGTCTGAAGTCTAAGGTGGATGAACCAAATACAGAGCTTGAAATAACAGTAGACCATGGACTGCTGGACATGCTGTCTGGTCATTTGCACTTTTAAAGAAAATTTAATTTTGAGCTGATTTTATTGATAATCAGGAGGAACATGATTCATGTTCCCAAAAAGATCATCATTCATGCAATATCTTAGGTCAAGAGTTACAGTAAGAATGTTGAATTTGACCAGCCAAAAACAGGTCATATCAGCAAAAACATGTTTGACCGTTTGACATGGCAGGTGTCTGTCTGGTACCTATTTTGAGCCTTGAGATATGAAAAGAGACAAAGCAGCATTCATTTGTTAAGTAACAAGCAAGTACCTTTACTTCCTACCAATAGATTCGTGCTGCAAATCTCAGTGGAGATTGTTGGTTTTCTAAGGAGACATTTGGACGCTTTAAATTTGGTTGGAGAGGCCATCAACAGGTATGTCATCGGCCAGTCATGTTTTGTTTTTGGTGCATTAGTGTGTTCTTATTTCAGTGGTACTGATTTGGAATGGCCTTATTTCTCTAATGTGTGTTCAAAATCATGACATGCACTGATAACCTGACAAATTGCAAGGTTGACCCTAAACACTGTAATTTCTTTGTGTGGGGAATCAGTTATTCCTTATTGGGCTAGAGAATGTGGCAACAATAATTTATTTATACACATGTATCTCTCTTTCACAAGAAATACAGTATGTTATGAGTTCTTGACAGGTGATTACAGTGGTTTGTCTTTGTCTGTTTTGTAGGATTGCGTCAAAGAGAGAGCTGTGAAGTCCATGCTGTGTGTAAGAAATATCAGCAAGCAAGAAGCAGAGGATGTGGTTGACAGTGTATTTGATGCTTGTTTTAATGACACAGATCCATTTGAGCGTATTCCTCCTTAACACAACAGAAAAGTAGTTGTGACAGTCAATAAAATTATTAGATTGCCTTACTGTCTATCTATCCAAAACTGGAGACGTTCCATAATGAACCCAAAGTAACAGGTAAAAAAGGCTTAAAGCATAACTGTGGAGCTTTATGGAAGCAAACATGTTTGGATTGTCTGACAATCATGCTTTAGAATTTGTATCTAACATTTTTGAAATAAAAATTAACATTATGTTCTGGTCTGACTTTGTGTAAACGCTGGCATTTAATTTGATTCCATGGGATGTCCATGAGTATTGCTTCCCTCATTAAAACAAAACTTGAACACATCTTGTAGTGACTTACAAATATTCCAATTCCAGCTTCCACCAAGAAAAATATCTGTGCAAATGTCATGATGAATGTTATTGATTTGCCACTGTTCTTTGTAATGGTATAATGCACAAAGAGTTCTTGGCATTTTTAAGCTTCCACCATCGTCCCAGTTTATGTTCCTGTCCCACACCAGCAATCAGGGTGTGACCATCACTGGAGAAGGCCAAAGCATTTACAAACCCAACCTACCAAGACAAAAAGAATGACATACACGATCACAGACACAGCTGCTCAAATGTGCTAATTAAGCATCAGAAGAGCAGTTTAAAGTGGCTGTTTAGGTGATCAATGAAAGTATTTCCATCAACACTGACATAGTGCCATCTCCACAGGGAAAGCAAACACACTTTTATCTTCACCCCATTAAAATACTTCAACCCTGATAGCCACTCCAAGGAAGAACCTTCTAGCATGACACAAGACAGATGTATGTTGCTGAATGCCTGGGCCAATCCAGGTTCTAACCATCTAACAGTACAGTAGCGCTCAAAGGTAAGTTGACAGTCCCTCGAAGCTCGATACTCGAAACTTGATTCTCGATCCTCGAAAACTTCGAGGATCAAGAATCGAGTTTCGAGTCGAGACTGTCAACTTACCTTTGAGCGGTACTGTAACTTACAGAATAATCTTCCAATGTATTCTGATCTCAAACAAAAATAAAAACCCATCTCAATAAAAGTTGTCTTCTTAAACCATATCAGCCATATTTGTATGAAAATTCTTATCTCAAAGACAAAGAAAATTAAAGCAATAAAGCTTTTGACTATATGTCAAAGCTTTGTACAGTTAAGTGAGTTCAGTGTGCTCATAAAATGTCACATGACTTGGTAGTAATTCACACCAGTCCAACACCAGTCTAAGGCTAATTATGAGATGGACCAGGAGGGGCCAAAATCCTTGAGCAAGAGTCTGGACACTAAAAGAAGAACTGAAGAGGCTATCTACACTAAGATGCCAGTGCCAATAAAAAGTTGTGTTGCTTCAACTTTCTATATATATATCAACAGTAGGTGTAAATCTTACCATTGGTATTGAGAAGAGCTGCTTAAGACTTCTGAAGCCATCACCGCACTCCCAAAGCTTAATACAGGAATCGCAAGATCCTGCTGACAAATCAAATAGTCATACCCAAGTAGTCATGTAAATATCATTCATTCTTAAAATGTCAAAACAATGTTGAGATTTAGTTAAAATGATTCACTTCAGGGTACACATATAAAGAAAGAAAAGCATGTATTTCAATGTTACTGCCACCAAACTTTTGAATATGAATTTTATATTTTTTTTTATAGTTGTCATATGCAAGACACGCTGATCACCATAAATAGCTGTTTCAATGGGAGGGCACCCACCCCACATTCCATTTGTTTGGCACAAAGTAATGCAATGACCTAAGACTGACCCATGAGTTATAATAATAATATTAGTGTTTCTTTTAAATAAATTAGCATTTAGCTGCAGGAACAATATGCACCACAGTGGGCTCATAGAAGTTCTTATGAAAGATTCACCATGTAAAATTTTGAGTTTAATCTTTATAGGGATAGTTGTAAACATTCTTTAATGTATAATCATAATGATATGCAAATGCATAGACGACATAGCTTGTTCTTGTCAGTATTTAGTCTATGCATTTTGACTTCTGCCTGATTATGATGTTAGAAGAACAATCTACCCATCAACAAACTTTATTTCTAAAAATTATATCAGAAAGCAAGGCTACATCAGCCTTGGCATGTAGAAATGCCATTGATGTCCTATCAGTTCAGGGTTTGAGACCTGGTTTACAGAAAAGATGTAGCAGGATTTTTGATGTAAACCAAAGTTAAGCTCCTACCTGAAGCCAAAAGATCTGTGCTTCGCAGTGTTGCAATTGACGTTATCCAACTCTCATCTGGAATACTGTCTGCTGAGCTGTTGCCAGGCTTACAGTGGGCTTTTGGTACTGTGCATAATGGCTTCTTTTTTAATACACTCCATAATGCTAGTGAGCTGTTGACAAAATGAAGCTCCCTGTCAGAATTCAAACCACCAGAATCTTAGCCAACCCAGGGCTGTGCTCTAGCGACGCCCGGTCGCCCCTGGCGACTTACTTTTGCCATTGGGCGACCAGGAATTTAGTTTTTGCACCAAACTTATATGCTGGGCTCCTTGGATTTCAAGGGTTTAGAGGTTTGGGCGCCCAACTACTTTTCTTAGGGCACAGCCTTGCAACCACTGATCAGTTGGCTCAGTCAGTAGAGAGCTTGACTACTGTGGGAGGTCGCAGGATCAAACCCTGGACAGACCAACACTCAGGGTCTTTAAACAACAGTGACTGAGGAGAAAGCATTGTCTTTTGTCATGACATCTGCAAATGGTTAGACTTGCTACGCTTCTCGTAAATTTGCTTGGTGGGATGTTAAAGAACCCACACACTGATCAAAAAGAGTAGGGGACTTGTTGTGGATCTGGTCTGGTCTATGTCATGTAGCTGGAGAGACAACATTAGCTTATTATCTGCTAATATTACATGTACAACCTGCTCAAACAAATAAAGAAGAGTTAATGGACATACCCATTGTCTGCACCAGAAACCATGTATTCTTCGTTAATTAAATGTACACAATCAAGTGACCCCCTAAAAGAAAACAAAATGAAATGGAAAAAGAATCAGCAACAATCACCGACTTATAACTGCTATGAATATAATTCAACTCTACATAATGACTGGGCTTCCAGAAAGGCTTCAGGAGTAGGTTACAGGAAAGATAGCAAGTAGGGGGTAAGGATTGGATCACTTGACCTGACAGTAAAGTGATTGGAACAAGGCAGAAGTCTGGTGTATGTCTGACCGCAACCCATAAAGGCCAGCATGCACGAGTCCACCTCATTTTATTTGATGGTGTAATTGCTATTTCTGAAGTTTTAAGTGATCAAGAAACCATGCTGACTGTTCAATGTTAACACACAACATAAGAATTGTGTTGCTTACATGTTTCCCTGTGCATTGAAAACCAGTTGTGACTCCTCGATTACTTTCCACACACGAAGAGTTCGGTCTCTGCCCCCTGCAGTCACAGCTCTGTCACGTGATAGGCTGTCAATGGCTGTTACACTATCTTCGTGTCCAAATCTAGAAAAATTATTTAAGTGTCAAAGGGAGAAAAGCATTTATGGTGATTACTGGCAGCACTATTCTCCGGAACACCATGCAAGACCCACTCTGACATTGTGTGGTTCCATATCCACCTCAAAGAGGAAAGGGGAGTCAGAAAAGTGAGATGTTTTGCAGGAAGTGTCAAGCTTAACTAGCATTTCAAGGTGGGGGAGGGCATTAGCATGAGAAACTTGTATGGGGTGGGGATATCACAGTTCCAGTACTAAACAAAATTAACTTTTCAACTCAAAAACAAACTTCAATCTGTAATTTTAAAAAAGAAAGTAATCCTCAGTTTCAAAAATGACTTACAGAGTTTCGACATAAGCCATCTCATCCAAATTCCAGATTTTCACTGTGCGATCATGAGCACAGCTGAATAACTGATGTGTTCCCCTCCTGAAAGCCACACCCTGGCCGAAAAAAAGCAGTTTCAGTGCAGAAACAAGACATAATACAGAAAAAAAAATCCAGGAAATAAGAGTCAAACTCACAGATACTGCATCTTTGTGTCCTTTGAATGTGTGAAGATGATGAAGTGAAACTGGATCCCAAATGTGGATTACTTTGTCTGTTCCACCACTTGCCTATAACATAAATACACAAAACCATAAGACAAAGTACTTATAACCTTTTAAGTCTTGTAAATGTGAACCTACTCCACAATCCAGGGGGTTGCTCCGGATTTCAAGTGACTGGAATGATCAAAGGACTTTTTGGGATTTGAAATTTTCAATTCCAGGATTCTTTTGGGAAGGAAAATTTGGCAAGTATTTTTTTTGTGTGTCGCTTGATTTAAGCAGGGATCATTTTCAGATGTTCAAAACGATCTGAAGATTCATGGCAGTGCCCAGGGGGTAGTATCTGCATACCCAGGCCACATACATGTAGTTCTGTGAATAAACTACAATCATTCCTGTAAATTTTGAAGGCTCAGAGATTCAACATGGGATCATTTTAAGGTAAATGTTTGGTCCAGGGATTTTTTTTCTTTTTTTTTTTTTTTTTTGGGGGGGGGGGTTGATTTTGCCCTAATTCAATCATCCCAATCACTTGAAATTCAGAGTACCTCCACCCCCCCCCACCCCCCCCCCCACAATAGAAGAGAGCCTGGGCTCCACAGGAGAAGAGACAGATGAAATTCAAGCTTGATAATGATTGAGTGAAAAACAACTGAGAATGGGAAAGGCTGCAAGCAAGTTAAAACAAATCAATTAACACTGAGTTCTTACCAGGTATTTGCTATCAGAAGTAATAGCAAGGCACAGCACATGCCCAGAGTGGCCATTGCATCCTTCATTGCCTTTATGACAACCCAAGATCTTTCCTTCTTTTTTGCCTGTTTCTATATTCCCTTTAAATAAATAAAGAGGCAATAGTAAGAATGAAATTAAAAAAAAATAATTATAAAACAATAGCCTGTGAAAGATGAAAAAAAGCAAATGAAATTAAACTCTTCAAAATGCAGCCAGTCTTATATAAGTGAGTTTGTTTGAGCACACAAACTGAAATACATGTAAGAGTGTCCAGGGCTCCTTGATTCAGGCTTAAGTTCTAACAAATAAGTTTTCATTTTCATTTTTATTTTCAAAAGGCCATTGTATAAATATCTTATAGTTTAATACCAGTAAAATACCTAACTAATATTAATACAGCAGCAAATGAAAACAAAAGACATGGTGCTATAACTTGTTTTGTTGGTGTATACAGGCCTGCTGTTTGTACAACACATCGATATTTTTGGCATGTTTCAGAGGCAAAAAAGAGAAGGTGACTGTGAGATACTTACATTTGATAATGGAGCAGTCTTTTGAACCTGAGAAAACAAACTTGTCTTCAGGTGACAGGCAGAGACAAGTGACTGACAGTTGATGACCTCTTAGAACTCTGATGGCATCTGAAGAAGGTTGTGTGTACTGTTCAGACAAAAAAATGTTCAGTAACTTTGGCTTTGCTTGCTTAGCACTTAACACCAGACCCAGCATTCATACTCATGTGGTAATCACAGGTGAATTGAAATTAAAAAGTAAGATTTTCATGTGGAATGCTTATTAAATAATTATTAATCTGTGGAGGGACCCAGCTTTTAAGATTATGTTGCTGATTGAAGCACTCTTGATTTATATAATAAAAATTATTGCAATGTTATTGTGGCAAGAAAAAAAGGTCATTTACTTTATATGGTTGACTAAATACAAATAATATTGTACATGCCATAGATTGCATAATGCAAAGTTGACATATTTTGTGTTGTTCTATAAAAATAGTTAAGAGAAACTGCCACATGTTTAATTTACATGACTGTCTCATCGCTGTTAAAGATCTCTGTTTGTATACCTGACAAGCTATTCTCTTCTGTAATCTGCCAGTTTGTTCAAGCTGTCAGTGATAAGAAAAGAGAAGACATGCATCAGAAAAATGGGTAGCTCCTCTCATCCTGTTATAATTATTATTACAACCTATAAATAAAAATATTATTAACAACAAGACCGTATTAAACCTCTTTTGCAATTTTAAGGAATAAATGAAATATTTAATAATAAATAATACCATATTTGATGTACAATTTATAACAGATAAAATTTATTACTCACAACATCCTGTTTAAGTCTGTGTGCTATGGCATCATGATCAACAGCATCAGAGTCTTTCTTTTTTAGTTCTGCAGAAATAAAAAAAGAACGACAAAAATTTACATAAAGAATTTTTGCCTGCACATCTTAAATAATAAAAGGTACATAGGTATAGATGTGCTGACATTTCAACTTGCTGTTCCATCATTCCATCATTTTCATGTGTGTCCCCTTTGCATCTATTACTCTAGTTGCTGCTGTAAAAGTTCTCGGTACCATGCCCCAGACAAATATAACCAATCAGAATGCAGGAAAGCTGTTGTATAGGCATTGGTATTCCACCACACCTTCCTATTATGCACCACATTAAATGTATAGGCATACATATTGCAGTTATGCAAAGCTTTCCTGTGATTTACCATAAAATACAGTAAAAACCTGCATAAAAGAACAAGTGGTTAAGAACACTCAGGCTAAAATTTGGTTAAAAAAGTACCATAGACATAAGAACACATTCAGCCTGAAAAATGAAAATTGTTCTTATATGAAAAGCTGGATACCCTTGAAATCCCTTTTTGCTCTTTCAGTTTGCTTGAAGGATTGGGGACTGGTCATTAGTTAGTGCACATGACATAAGGGAAGGGGGGGAGGAGAGGTGGTGCATTTTGAATTTGCTTGACTTTTGCTGAGATTCTAGTTGTGTATCACCAGAACTGCTACCCCTCCCCCACTGTGGTATTATTACCATGATGTTGAAATTAGTTCCATCCACTAATGAATAAAAATTTTGTACTTGAACATTATTTCATCTGTTGGGTGTTGGTAGTCCTGTTCAGTGTTTAATTTTTAGAAACAATTTTAAGAACAAAATAAGAACACTTTCAGGCTGATTTTGCAGAAAACACGCAATAAATAAGAACAACATCAGCCTGAACCCCCAGAACATGTGTTCTTTTGTGCAGGTTTTTACTGTATCCCACTTTTCATTTGTATTTTCTTTGCATACACACTCAACTTCTAGAAGTGATTCATGGAATATTCCACATCATACCATTCAAAGCAGTGCATGACTAGTATTTACCTTCGCTCTCTAACTGTGCAAGATATTGCTTTGCAAGACGTAGTCGTTTCTCTTGAGCTGTCTCAAGATCTTCATCCTCTCCCTGCTCATCTAAGGTTTCTTCCTTGTCACTGCAAGATATAGGAAAAAATGGATCTAATTGGTTATTGGGAATAAACTTCACTTCATTCACTTACTGGAGAACTAGACTGCATTCATCAAAGACGGGACAAGTCTAACAGTGTCATCCTTCCATTGGTGTTCATTTACCTAACTTGCTCACATTTTAATGATTATTAATGATGGTAATGGTGTAATATGCCCATGAGAATGATGATATGCTAGTCGCTTGGCAATGGGTGAAAGGACAATTGAAAAGAAATCAGAGTCCCAGGCAGGAATCGAATCTACAACCTCTGTAACACCGGTCGGATGCTCTAACCACTGAGCTACAGGAACCCCTGGTGAGCCAGGTTGTTTATCTAGGTTCTTATACAAAGTGTCCCACTATGGTCTGCGGGCTCGACAATGTAAATGTGAATCAGACATGATAATGATTATTAATGATGGTAATGGTGTAATATGCCCATGAGAATGAATTTTAACCTGATGCAATTTGATATGCAATGTGCATACCAGTCACATATCAGTCTCAATCATGTTTGGAGCAAACATGTCAATAGTCAGTGACTAGCTGACTGATCAAACCACGTTTAAGCTATGCCAACCCCCTGCCCCCCACCCCCTAGGATTTCCATTAACCTTTCAAGCGGGGAGGTACAAACTATGAATATTTTCTGGGACTGCACAACAGACCATGAAAAGAAGCCATATTAACAAGATGGGACTATTTACCAAGTATGCTTCAACTTCATGGCTGGTCTTTTTCAACTAACATAAAATTTAAGCTAAAACCTAGTTTTTCGTACTTATTGCAAACGCAAATTAATCCACAAACATACAGTATTTACCTAGCAATATCTGAATCGCTTCCCAGCTCATCCTCATCAATGTGTTCGGGTTTCTTGAATATCTTTTTCCCATTTTGCGGTTTGCTTTTTGAGCCTGAAGTCTGCGAAAAAGATTTGAGTTGTACGAGATTTCATGAATTGAAACCACGTGAAAAGAATCCATTTATCGATTCAATCGTAACCAAAGCTTTAAATCTACTTGGGAGCAATTTAATAACACTTAACACTGCCAACCTTAATAGCCGCTTCCACAAAGTACTTACCTGTGATAAATGAGCGCGTCTTTTCCTTGAATTTAAGGAAGAACCTTTCCTATCCGTCAAGAAAAAGCCCGACATCTTGCTTTTCAGTGACCGCAAAAACCTGGGTACTAAGAAACCGCTGACCCAGAGAACCGCGAGAATTCCTTGGAGCGACCCATTCCTGGACCCATTCGGGCCCGTGCCCCAGGGCCCAGTGACTCGACTGACGGACTCATCCCCCTCAAACCTTGGGAGTGACCCCAGCGGACCTATCACGTATCCCCCAACGTACTTTGGCGGCCATTTTCCTGCCGTTTGGTACTTTCAATTGTTTTTGCGTGGGTGTGTTGCGGCGCCAAAGTATTCGGTTTGCTCAGATTAGGCCTTTCCCGATTGCGCTGAGCACCTTTTGAGCACTTTTTTGAGTTTGGAGCACTATTTTACATTTTGAGCAATCTTAAAGGCCCTAGCAAACGGCTTCAACATTTGCTTCAACATCCTTTCGATTTTGTTGAATGGCAATGTTGAAAGCGTTTGCCACCCCCCTTTCCAACGTGTTGAAACGTTTTGAAACGATGTTGAATCGATGTTGAAAGAGTTTAAAAGCCTTTAAACTTTGCTTCAACATGCGTTCAACATTTCTTTTGTTCTCTGGAATGTTCGGAATGTTGAAACGGAGATGAAGTCGTTTGCCCCCGCTCTTTCAAAATTGTTGAGCAAGGGCATGTGCAATGAAGAAGACGTAACCATGGTCACCAATTACCTGGCCACTCGCTAAGTTTTGTTGAATGAAATGTTGAAACCGTTTGCTCATCCCACCATTACACATCATTCAACAACCTTCCAACAGCGTTCAACAACATCGAATGGATGTTGAAGCAAATGTTGAAGCCGTTTGCTAGGGCAAACCAACCACAATTGGCACCACTCTCTACTCCCAAGAACACTTGGCACCACTCTCTACTCCAAAGCACAATTGGCACCACTCTCTACTCCCAAGCACACTTGGCACCACTCTCTACTCCCAACCACACTTGGCACCACTCTCTACTCCCAACCACACTTGGCACCACTCTCAACTCCCATGCACACTTGGCACCACTCTCTACTCCCAAGCACACACTGCCGAACTCTCTACTTCCAAGCACACTTGGGACCACTCCCTACTCCCATGCACACTTGGCACCACTCTCTACTCCCAAGCACACTTGCCACCCCTCTCTACTCCCATGCACACTTGGCACCACCTTCTGCTTTCTTGCACACTTGGCACCACTTTCTACTCCCAAGCACACTTGGGACCACTTTCTACTCCCATGTACACTTGGAACCACTCTCTACTCCCAAGCACACTTGGCACCACTCTCTACTCTCATGCAAACTTAGCACCACTCACTCCTCCCAAGCACACTTGGAACTACTCTCTACTCAAATGCACACTTGGCACCACTCTCTACTCCCATGCACACTTGTCACCACTCTTTACTTCCAAGCATACTTGGCACGACTCTCTCCTCTCATGAACGCTTGGAACCACTCTCTACTCCCAAGCACACTTGTGCCAAGTGTGCTTGGGAGTAGAGAGTGGTGCAAAGTGTGCTTTGGAGTAGAGAGTTCAGCCAAGTGTGCTTGGGAGAAGAGAGTTGGTCCAAGTGTGCTTGTTAGTAGAGAGTGGTGCCAAGTGTGCTTGGGAGTAGACAGTGGTGCCAAGTGTGCATGGGAGTAGAGAGTGGTGCCAAGTGTGCATGAAAGTACCGAGTGGTGCCAAGTGTGCGTGGAAGTAGAGAGTGGTGCCAAGTGTGCTTGGCAGTAGAGAGTGGTGCCAAGTGTCCTTATCCTTGGGAGTAGAGAGTGGTGCCAAGTGTGCTTGGCAGTAGAGAGTGCTGCCAAGTGTGAATGGGAGTAGAAGGTGGTGCCAAGTGTGTATGGGAGTAGAGAGTACTGCCAAGCCTGCAGCGGAGTAAAAAGTAGGGCCAAGTGTCCATGGGAGAAGAGAGTGGTCCCAAGTGTGCATGGGAGTACAGAGTGGTGCCAAGTGTGCATGGGAGTAGAGAGTGGTGCCAAGTGTGGTTGAGAGTAGAGAGTGGTGCCAAGTGTACTTGGGAGTAGAGAGTGGTGCCAAGTGTGCTTGGGAGTAGAGAGTGGAGCAAAGTGTGCTTTAGAGAGGAGAGTGGTGCCAAGTGTGCATAGGAGTAGAGAGTGGTGCCAAGTGTGCATGAAAGTAGAGAGTGGTGCCAAGTGTGCGTGGGAGTAGAGAGTGGTGCCAAGTGTGCTTGGGAGTAGAGAGTGGAGCAAAGTGTGCATAGGAGTAGAGATTGGTGCCAGGTGTGCATGGGAGTAGAGAGTGGTGCCAAGTGTGCTTGGGAGTAGAGAGTGGTGCCAAGTGTGATCGATGTCATACGAGATTATTTGTCTTAACCTTGACTTACTGTTTGCGGTAGTATGTTTGATTTGGCTTGCTGACGACCTGTTTATGAAAGCTTTATGGTTAAGCAAAAAACTGCGTGATTATAGACAAACAAAATTTACGCGCCTGCGTGGTCAAAAGTTTCCCTTGGTAGTGGCGTGGGATTGGCTAATTATTTCACTTCCGGTTACACTGGAGTGAGTGATTCATTTGCATACGGAACGCCACTAACAGTCGTGGATGCTATTAGCATATACATGAGTAAAAACGGCACGGCTCAAGCGAAAATAAGACACGGAATCACGTAAGTTTAATTAGGTAAACAAGACAAAATAATTACTAGTATCTTCGTGCTGCCTTTGCAATTACTGAAACTGAGAAACTTGTACTTGAAGAAACTTGTGACTGAAAAACTTGAGGAAACTAACGGCTAAAGAAAACTTGAAACTTAGCGAAACTTCAGCTGGAGTTGGCTTGGCTTACTTGCGACAACTAACCAAAAACGTAAGTTGCTTGCGCTTTTGCTTCGTAAAAGATGTCGCGATCATTGTCGTGTAAAAACGACATCATACTTACAAATATGGTAAATCTTGCTAATGCGTCTTTGCTAGAATGTTCTAGACTATTCCAGAAGGGAAAACATCAAAGGCCCCCAAAAGGCTACTTAAATACGTTGAATTCTAATCAAAACGTACGTACACACTAAATTGCGATCGAGAAAAAATTTTGCCATGACCTTATCTGATCTTAAACCGGTTTTTCCCTAAGACAAACCGGTTTTCCCATAACCCAAACTGGTTTTGCCGTGACCCAACCAGTTTTGCTCTGACTCAAACAGGTTTTGCCATGACCTAAAGTGCTTTTGCCCTTTTTGCCAGTTTTCTCCTAACCCAAACCAGTTTTGCCATGACTCAAACCGGTTTTGACCTGACTCAAACCGGCTTTGTCATGACCCAAACCGGTTTTGGCCTGATCCAAACCGGATTTGGCCTAACCCGAAACCGGTTTTGCCGAAACCCAAACAGGTTTTGACCTAACCCAAATCGGTTTTGCCGAAACTCAAACCGGTTTTGCCTCAACCAAACCGGTTTTGGCTGATACAAACCGGTTTTGACCATACCCAAACTGGTTTTAGCCTGAGCCAAACTGGTTTTGCCCTGACTCAAACCAGTTTTGTGCTGAGCCAAACCAGTTCTGCCCTGACCCAAACCGGTTTTTACCTGACCCTAACCGGTTTCCCCCTAACCCAAACCGGTTTTGCCATGACCTAAACTAGTTTTTCACCTGATCTAAACTTGTTTCGACCTAACTCAAACTGGTTTTGCCCTGACCCAAACCGGTTATGCCTCCACATTAACAAGTTTTGCCCTGAGCCAAACCGGTTTTGACTTGACTCAAACTGGTTTTGAGCTGATCCAAACCGGTTTTGTCCTGACTTAAATCAGTTTTGCCCTGACCTAAACTGGTTTTGCCAAAACTCAAACCGGTTTTGACCTATCCCTAACCGGTTTTGATCTGACCTAAACATTCAATATGGTTTCCCTGAAAGTACTGCATGAAGTTATGGGTTGCATTTTTAAACAAGGTGATGAGAAACCGGCTATGAAACGGGTCGCCTTACACTTTAAAATTGCCACCAATTGTCAAATTCCAAAGATAAGTAGTTTTGAGGGATGACAGTCTCTGTAATTATAGGGATAAGGGACAACCGCCCCCAGAAGTTTAGGGATAAGGGATGACTAAACCCCCCCCCTAACAGGGCCTCAACTCGGAATAAGCGACTCATCAGCGCCTGCCAATAATGCGAGCTTATCAAATGAAGGACGATCCTCGCAGTTGTGAACGCAATTTGTGCAATTGGGTGAACCCACAAACTGACCTGCTCCCAACGTTGGTGGCTTCATAGCTCAGTTGGTTAGAGCATCGCACCGGTATCCTAAGGTCACGGGTTCAAACCCCGTTGAAGTCCAAATTTTTTTCAGGTTTCTTTACCCAATTGTATAAATTGCATTCACAACTGCAAGGATCATTCTTCATATGATTTCATTTCCGAAGTCCACATATGATTTGTTTCATATTCATGTCTGATTTAGTCGCCATTCTGTCTACGATGAGTTTTGGTTTTATTGTTACCGGCCAAGCTCAGAGATAGGTACTGACGAACTCGACTCGATTACTAGAAGCCACTGAATCACCAGTACTACCAGTAGCAGCAGATCACCCGTCTATCATTTACAAACTATGATTATCAGGGTAAAGTAGACAAAGTTAAAAACTAGAGTGATTGATGGCAAAACCTCCTCTAGTTTGTTGCTGGTGCAAGCTGATGGTGAAACAGAGCTTGCCTGTATGGCTTAAAAACTGATGCAGACAGAAAAACACAATATGATTAATTTTAATTGCTACTCTATAACTTCACATCTTCACTCTATGCATCTCATATATTCTGTGCAGAATCGCATAGCTAGATGAATTCTCGCTATTTGATTGGATATCGTGGCGAGGTATTCAGAGTGGAATTGAGATTTAAAATGAGGCAAACCGATAGTGGACAATCGGACCCAATTGGAAACAATTAGGTTTCAATTATGTTTTCAAAACTATTGTCTTAGTTTACAAAGGAAAACCCAAACCGAAGTGAGGAAATAGCACATTTTCCTTGTTTCGATTTAAAGACCCAGTAAAGCCCATTACGCTTCACACGCCTCTGTCGTTGTTTGTTTTCACAGGAGCGAGGCGTCCATTGTCTTCGAGCGCGCAGTGTCTAATGGGCAATATTGGGTCTTCAAATATGGCTTTCTCGAGAGATTCTCTGAGAAGCAACTTACACTTACGAGCACGGTAGAAGTCTACCGCGAACGAAAAATGGCTGACGGAAACTTGGTTTTCTTTTTGTAAATAAGAAGCTATGCGATTCAAGAAAAAATAATCACCTTACTCGCGAATTCCATGTTAAAATTCACTTGAAAAACCGATATCGGTTTTTCGCGTGAAGTTTAACGTGGAATTCCCTCGTCTAGTGATCAATTTCCTAAATGATTGAACCCCGTAATGTCTAGCGTCTAGGAACATATTGTTACAGATTTTCGAGTAAGGGACCGACCGTTGCAAAAATGATGGGGGTGGGAGTGGGATTTTCAGTTTACATGATTTTTTTTTACCCATTACTTGTGCAGGAGGTTTTTTGCAGGTGCACGACTTTCTTTTCTTTGCCTTCCACTTTTTTTTTTGACTTTTTCCGAACCCCGCATCATTTTCTAATGGCCCGTCCTTATCACATAGCAACTTGTACTGTTACTAAAAATAGATCGACCCCCTGCGTGACTCAGACAAGATTTGTATGAGAGCGATGTGTTTTGGAAGAGAAAAATTAGCCAAATCAATACAAAAGGATCTGAAAACGTTTATTGAGCTTCAATTATTATAAATAAAAGGCCTTACTGCGTTGTGGAGTCCAATATTACATCTGGATATCCAGAATTGTCATGTCCTTAAATCGTTACATTATTCGAAGCCCCTATGAACTAGTACCAGACTTGTTCCTCAAAACATGACGTACTTTTGGACTAAAAGGAATTTCATGTATCTCATGTGACCAAGATGTGCTGCTCTCTGTACTGGACAAGATGTGGAAATCTGTCCAATTCACATGGAATTCCCAAATTTTCAAGCTTATAACATGTCGGTATCAACAGACACCCGGCGAATTTGTTTTGGTTGATATTTATTTATTGTATGTAGTTCGCAACAACACAAAATACTGTGCAGTGTAAACAGTCTAAACGAGAGCTTTACTCTTTGCCATTCGCAGCTCCAATTAAATATTCGGCACTAAAACATTTGGCAGAGGATTATATAAAAAACGTCTGCAAGCAGGGTGTTAACGTTTGAGAGTCGGCCGCGAGTGTAATCTTTCGAGACAACAAAATCGCCGCTATTTTCCAATTCTTTGCGCATGCATTTTCACCCAAGCACTAACCGATCTAATACAAAATTCCCAGGTTTTCTCTTCGACATCAAGCTGGATATTCCATCTTTTCGCGAAAAAGTAGTAAAAGACACATTTGGGAGCTTACCGATGCAACTCTGCAACAATATTCTCAAAAAGACAACGTCGCGAGTTGTTGTTTGTCCGAGTCTTCACTGGGGGTGAAAACAAGGCGAAACACCCAGCAAGGACTCACAGAAAAAAAGGCGTTAGAAATACTCCGCGAGGTAAGAAAGGTCGAGTTACTCTGAGTTAGCTGCATTGAATAATAACTGATGAAAACTAATGGAAGTATATCATATGTAAATAGTAAGTGCATTTGTTATCTGTTAGTACGCGCGCTGTGATTGGTCAATTTTGCGGACCGTATACTACTGTACAGCCCGCTAAATTTAAAAGTTTCATTAAGTTTCCCGCGCGCCCGATTAACCTCAGAGAGATAAAAAATACATTACTAACTTCGTTTTTTCGGTCTGTACAGTAAGTTATGGATCCTCGTTTTTTCCCGTTGAATTACCGCCCGCGCGCTTCACGCTTGGGCCATATGTCAACGGGAAAAGTTTGGTCCGTAACTTACAGTGCGGACCTCGAACTCGGTCAGTAGTCAGTGATGGAAAGAGAAACCTTTAAATGTTGAACAACGGCGTTGATATGACGGAAGAGTGCAACTAACGAGTGGTTTTTACGTGAGTATCGCCAAAATTAAAGCAGAGCAGATGCTCTAACCAATCACCTAAATAATACCATCAATGAATCAGAACTCGAAGCTCTAATTGGTTAAAAGGGAAGTGCGACTTTTATTGACTGCGATCAATAGATCGTTTTCACTGTCGCGCCATAAAAAAGTAAATTCGAAGCCGTTCAATGAAAAAAGCCAAGAACATGAAAATGTTGTATAAGACCAACACATAAACAACCTCTCCAGGTCTCACGTCTGTGTGATACATCGTTTCCGAGTTATTTACCGAAGCGTGCCACGCAACTTTATAGAGTTTTGTAGGGAACCGCCATGTTAGTGGACCACTTTGGTCCACCAATATGGCGGCCGGAAATCAACAAAAACATCTGGAGTTTACTTTGCGATGAAAGCGCTTACTTTTCACTCGTGAGACAGTACATATGTGTACAAACACATCTCCTAATATACTTGAAACGTTTAAACTGAGAGAATCATAACGAGATACATTTTTTTCAACCAAACAGGCTTGTATCTTGGTGTCACAATTCGGAAATTCAAAATGCTCTATTTTCAAAACGAAAGACGTTACGGAACTGGTAACTTCTAAAAACATTTATTTCTAGGTCATCTTCAACGTCGTTTAGATAAAAATTCAGACGACCTCGCTATTTTGATATTATAATTTGATGACGTCACTGTGAAAACCATCTATCTTTTCGCATGTCTTGTTGCGTTATGCCTCGAAATAAGGGCGCTTGGAGAAGCTGCTTGGGTTTTCCCGGGCCGGTTCAGTTGTCTCTTAACGCGACGGTTTTTAGTGGTAATTCTAGTGTTGATCAAGACCTAACGATTTTGATTTTAGAATTTGATGACTTCACTGTCAAAACCATCTATCAGCGCAGCAAAACAAAATCAAAGAAAAGGGCAGAAAACCTGTCTTATTCTTACAGATCTCAAAAACTGTTAACAAGGAGCATCTGTGGGTTCAATCAAGATTTCATTGATAGCACAGTGAGCAGGCTGTGTCACCGCATAGACAACCGCATTGGCAATATCACTTGGATCAAGTCTCTTGATGGCATCACTGACTTCATATTTTTCTCGGGCCTGGAAAATAAATCAGAAATATCACCGCTTGACTCATCTTCCATGAAAATTTAAAGGACCTCAAATAAGCTAAACAATTAACAAACCTCTGCATCAGTGTTTCCAATCCCAAAATCTGTTTGGACATCACCTGAACGCAAATCAAACAGACAAAAACCAAAATGGATGGTAGAAACAAAATAAAATATTGTGATAAATGGCAAGATAGCAACAACAATCTAGTGGCGGATCCAGACCAAGAGATAAGGAGGAGGAGGGAGGGTCTCAAACATTTCTTAGTCCTTTCACGGTTTTGTGCTCCTCGGCTTTGATTCAAACATAAGAGAAAGGGAGGGCATCCGTAAAGCTTGCTCCGCCACTGCAATCTTTTGATGAATCGTACCTGGTTGGATTGATGTCACCTTTACTCCACTTCCTGCTATCTCTTGTCTCAACCCCTGACTGACAGCTTCCACGAAAAACTTTGTGGCAGAGTACACAGTCAACCCAGGAAAAGCCTAAATGAAAATACAGTTTCCTAATTAAAATCGCCAGCCCTGTAAGGTGCAACAACAACAACAACAACATTTATTTGTACTGTAAAAAAATTGAGTTTTGAGGTTTATTTTATTTTTTATCGACGACATCGTTAAGTGCGCTGTTAAAAATAAACAAAGGCTGTTGAGCAGTTGTTTCTTTCGAACCTGACTCACTGGCAATATATTTCAAACAAAATAACCCGCTCCCAATTGGTGTGATTCCCTCTGTTGCGCAGAGAACCGCACTGGTGACGCGGAGGTCACCCGGTTCGAATCTCAGGCCTAATTTTCGTCTTTTTTCAGTTTTCAGGGCTTCATTTTCTCTGCTGCTAAAGTAGGATTCACAACTGCGATCATATCTTAACTTCTAAACTTATCTGAAGCATTAGATTCTATTTTTTCACTAGAAAATTCTTTTGATGTTTGAAAGAAAATGTTGGCTGTGCAATTGACCATCCCAATACGTTTTAAAGGAGCACAGAAGGTCTTGCGCTATGACATTACTTAACGTGCAGAGATCTAAATCAGTTTTTCTGTACATGCATAACAAGTAAGCTTAGTAGAAAGTATTACTTAAGCTGTTTCACAACGACAACAACAGTAACACAGCTGCCCGCTGAAGTATAAACCGTTACCTTCCTGCCAGCATTTGAGGAGATGTTAACGATGTGTCCCTTTTTTCTCTCCAGCATTCCTGGGAGTACTGCACCGATGCAATTCAGAACACCCTTTTGGCGAATAGAAAACAAACCAAAGAATTGATTAACCTACATGTTCATTCCATTTAAAGAGATTTTTCGAATGAGTGTCGTTCTAGCCAATAACAGTAGACACAAGTGAACAGTGCAATGAACCAATCAGAATTCGAAGAAATCAGGTGAAGCCGCTTCAAGGGCGCGAAAATGCGCGTGTTCAAGTCACAATTTCTGTTAATTTTGCCTATCAGTTCAGAAAGTACGAGTTTTTGTTGGCCAATCACAGAGCGATGTAATGTCAAACCAAGGTAAAGAAGAATCACTTTCGACACTCAGGTGAAAACCACTGTATCCACAAACATGCATTTATTGCCTAAAATTGTTCGTGGTTATATCGAGGATAGTTTTAAATCCAAGAGCTACATACGACGCCTTCCAAGGGGTGATCTGGTGTCGCTTTGTCGCTCGTTTGCGATTCTGTCCGTGGCCTGTTTGGTTAAAGACAAACGTCGCTGACGCAAAGAAAGCAAAAAGGAATTGAAAGTCAACTGTCCCTGTCGCAAACTGTCGCACGTTTTCTGCCACTTTCTGTCGGTTGTCGGTGTTTTCGGAGCCTTGTCGCTTCTACCCCTTGGAGTAGACTTCCCTGCGTCTGTAAGCTAATTCCTTATTAGCCGTCTCAGTAAGGGAACTAATTAGCTAATTCCTATATGATAGGTCGCATTACCTTACAGTTGACATCAACCATCCTTTCCCACTCATCCACATGACAGTTCTTCATTGTAGTGTAGTAACCCAAACCAGCGCAGTTTACAATGACATCTACTGGGCCGATTGTGTCGTTAGTATGGGATACCAGATCCATGACCTTGCAATTTTCATAGCAAAAGCAAAGTAAAAGAGGTAAATATATTATTTTCTACAAGAGATTTTAATCGATATCTCAAATTCTTCCAAAAATCAGTACAGACGGACTGCTGGAAATAGAAGTCAAACAAGTCTGTTGCGTTGTTTACTTACCTCTTGCCTTTTCACCACATCCGTTTCTACTGAGACCGCGACATCACCCAGTGCTGTGATTTCTTCTCTTATTCGATCCAGCCTGGAACAGAGAACCAAATGTCTCTTCAAGAGAGTGAAAAGTGAGCTTGCTTTTGGACGGTTTGGTTCAAATGCACTGATCTATATAATGGATGGTGAAAACCTCGCATTTTGATTGGTTTAGACGAGTTTGCGATTAAAGTATACACGCACGAATGACGTGCACACGCACTGACAAATGGAATCTATTTGTTAACAACATATTGTACTCTCACGAGAGCTCGATAACCTTGCTCAAATAAATGATTTTGGCTTAAGAGACCAATAAGGTTCTTCTATCATTTAAATAGTCTCTTTGCAGTTTAGAATCGCATGGTACAAAAAACACCTTGCAGGAAAGAAAACTGTGCACTGGGACAACCAAAACAAAGCAACTGAACTCAATTTTCTTATGTTTTGGATCCCAGTGGCGGCGCAATTTGCTCTCCAGCAAAACGTTTTTTTGTGCTATATGACCGTAAACTGGAAAGGGCCTATTCAATACGGAACAATCTAGTTTGTCACGAGGATGTCAAAATCAAACCAGTTGGTCATTGTTACCCCAACCGCTCCAAACCATACGCTTATACACTGCTGATTGCCACAAGGGATAACTGCAGGAACTCATTCTATACCCAAGAACAATTATGGATTGGAATCAACTCCCAAAGGAAACAGTGCTATCTACTTCACTGGTTGCATTTAAAAACTCCATTTCAAATATTTATTAAATTATTAAATTTATTATTTATTTTAGAGCGGTCTAAAATGCTCATTATTGAGCGACAGAACTAATTGGTAAATAAAATAAATAAATAATTATTAGGCACCTTTCTTTTCTTCTTGCAACTAAAACAACCTTTGCTCCATTTTCTGCGAGGGCTCTGCTTATAGCTTCGCCAATACCACTAGAGGCACCTGTTACTATGGCAACCTTTCCTCCAAGGGATCTGGGGCCTAGAAAAATAGTCAATAGTTTGAAACCAACATATTCATAAATGCTAACGTAGTTCACGTCACTCAATAAAGATGAATCGAATTTAGCAAATGCACGACTGAATATATTATAGATGCAAATGACTTAATGCACCTTATTCCAAAACGGCCACCATTTCAATATTCTTTAGTTTCTTTAGTTATATTCAAACTAGTCCCCGAAAACGAGACAACAAGGATTAATCTGAATAAAGACAAAAGAATATTAGAATGGAGCTGTTTTGGAATAAGTTGTTTTATCCGGCAAGATTTGGATCAGTAAATAATAATAAATCGCAATACTTTGTAACAATCCCCCCCCCCCCGGCCCAGTTAATGCTTAACTTTCACAGACATGTCTGAAATGACATTTTTTGTTTCAAATTTTCCCTTCAAATATAAATTATTGCAACTTTCACACGTACAACACATTGAAAGAAAATCAGTTATTGGATGATGCATATGTAAGCTACGGCCTTTGACAATTGAACTTTGCTTTTGGCCGGTACGGTCCCAGTTTGTTAGACCTCGAGGATACCTGAGGTTATAGTTGTTCTGTCTGACACCCTGCTCTCGCCAGGACTTGTCGTAATTAATAATTTTGATTTTGACAAGGATTGTGGCTGGAAGAAACTAGCCGATGAAGGCGTTCACTTCTTTTGTACTGTTATTTATTGTCGCTTTCTACACTCCGCAACTTTTCTTACCTTCGACAGTTCTACCCTTGTTTGCAGACAAAGACAATGAATCTACTTGGCCTTCAATTTCAAGAGACTCTTTCCCATTGTCTGAATTCGCGCTGGCCGCCATATTGAATCGGTAAATATAAAAGTAGGACTGGGAAGAGCTGGAAAGGACCGGAATGGACTGGGGACTGGGGACTGCATACATACCATGGGACTAGGAAAAAATTTAGGACTACGGACTGGGTCTAAAACGTGGACTGAGTACAAAATGTGAACTACAGAATGCGGTGTCGGTATAAGACGGTATAACGTTAAACATAAGCTTACCTCTTATCTTTTTCTTTGGGGCTGGTAGAACACCCTGCGCAACCAAGGCGGAGAAGTAACTTGCAAGAAGATCTGCACTGATCAGGGGAAAGTTGACTTTGAAGTGTTTCATAGCTCCCTCAAAATTGGTCATGGTATAGGTGCTCAGGTTAGAGAGAAATGAAGAATCCCTGAACAAAGATGGAACAAGATAAGAGGGAGTCCTTCATGAAAACAAAGACGTCTTTCATGTCTTTATGATACTGTGATCATGCTGTAGTTTTTATTTCAGGTGAGAGGGTTGAAAAAGTAGAGGTGCGGAGAAGGGGCGGAGAGTGACAAATTTAAACTGACCAGTGGGCTTTCAAGTATACTAAAATAAAAAAACTTAAGGCCCGTACGCACTAGGCGAATTTTAGTTTATTTTTTTGCAAAAAAATCTGTTATCAGTTTCGTTCTGCAAAAGCGAACGACGTTTTTCGTCCTTCCAAAATTTTGTCAAGCCGTACCAAACTTCAAAAGCGCGGTCGTCCTGACTCAGAGCAGGACAAATTTTTGTCAAGTGTCAAAACTGTCAGATTTTACCATTTGCAGGCGTTAAAATGGCTGAAAATGTCAATCAAGGAAATTTGATCTCGCTTTTTAGAGGCTATGCATTCAGCAGAAGCCTGCACTTGTGGTTATCAAATATTTTGGTGTTTTTAAGTGCGTAATTTGTCGAGAGTTTTGTCATAGCCAAACAAATCTTGTCAACCTAGTGCGTACGCAAACGCGCCGCTTACCTGGCGTAGCCACGCAAGACGCTGATTCATATCAGTAACAGCAAGCTACAATTGCAGTCATTCATACTTTCCCGGCTTATTATTTATGCCTTTAAATCCATCCACAATCAAAAGCCAAATGTTCTTCACCAAAAAAGCGTTAACTGTATACCTTTTGGTGAATGTGAATATACGAACACACTCACGGGTTTATGACGGACCTAGATAATGACCACTTCCCAGTTGGTTTGTTAGGTTAGTTGGTAAAGCACTGCATCGATATCGTAGAGGTCATGGGTTGGTGTACCGCACAAGCCGGAATTTGTTTCTAGCCTGAGTATCAGGCGTTTCTAGGGTGGGGAAGGCAAAAAGAGCAAGAAAGCGAAGGAAGAAACGCCTGACACAAACAGCTTCTCAGAAACCTTCAACCCCACACAGCGCGTGTTATAATTAGCCAATCAAAATCACTTCCGGTAACTGTCATGTGTCATGAGAGTAAACTTCAATATGGCGTCTGTAACCCCTGCGCTGGAAGCTTGACTTCCGGTTGACTCACGTGACGTTTCTTATTGTCTTTTGACCAATTAGCGTAACATCCAGAATGTGGATGTTGGACACAAGCGAATCAATGGCTTTGTGTCAGGCCCTTCTCCTCTTCCTTCCCCTTGTCCCCGCTTCCCCGATAGGGCCTGATGCTCAGTCTAATTTGTTTCAGGCTTTAATTTCGCACTGTTCAAGTAGTGTTCATAACTGCGATGATCGCGTACATCTTCATCATGTACCTTTTGTTAGCATTCAATCCAACGGTTGGCGGTTATAAAGATTAACGGAGTTCTTATCTCATCGTGAGAAACTATGTTCACACAGGACCGGTCCCAAATGGATCCCGCCCAATCCTGGAACAGACCACTTTTGTTCACACGGGACCGGCCCGTTATGGCCGGTACTGAATCGAAGTGGGCAAAGCAGCTATTTTTTTTAGCAGTTAAGCATGCGTAGACGGTGACAGATAAATTTAACTACTACCCAGGCTTAAATTGCACTGCTAGTACGGAAAGGAACCGGTCCAGGTGTTTACACGATGACAGGTCCATTTGGGACCGAAACGGTTCCAAAACTGGACCTGCTTTTTAGGAGGTCCAGAAATCGGATCTATTGGGAACAGATTGACGGTACGGTTAGCAGGTCCGGTGTGAACAAGATGATCGCCTGGATAAACGTACAGAAACAACACATCAAATTTGTGGCAACTAAACGAACATGCGAAACCGTCGGTGATTATTTACCACAATTGGTGTAACCACGACAAATTACGCTGGTTTGACTTGAATGAAACAATTATCAGACGAAGTTAAAACACTTGAGCTAACCTCATCCACATCTCAAGGAGTCGCAGAAGTGAATGGAGTTCAGAGTTAGCGTCATTCTTCCACTGTTCTTCAATTCTAGGCACAAACGTGTAATTTACGTGAGTTGAAATATGTTCTGAGCATTATTAATAGTAATTTATTTAAAATTTAAAATAATAAGGCTGGTAGAGAATACAGCGGGAACTTCAGAAATAAATAAAACAGGCGAAAATGTGACCTGCCGTTCTCAAGACGTAAAACGTTGATTATACCGTTTATACCAATCTTGGAAAGGAATAATTTCCAGCGGATAGCCATGAACACTCATCCATTCAAACAACCACCTAGAAGGAAAAAAGGGTTCGCTCGTAACTTGGTAACTAATCTTGTACAATGCCAAAACTTAAGTTATCAAGAGGTAAGTCGGCCTTAGTAAGCCTAGAGAGGCTTCTACCGCTTCCAGTTCGATGTCAAACGAATTTTCTTGCGGGGAAATAGTGTGACAAGAACAGAAAAGCAGTGTAACAAAGCTGAAAATAAATATGACTTATCAGAACAACGAAGTGTTTTGCTTTAGAGATTTCTACAGGGATAACTATCTACGGGGCAACGTTGAAAGACTGCGACAACCTTTAATGAAGTTGCACACTTCCGTGAGTTGAATGCATGTATCCAGTTAGGATTCAAAGGAAGGAAGCACCAGAGCACCAGCTTGGAGGCCATTAAAGCAGGATAACTTTCCAATTTATAAATTATCAACATTTTACTCGTTAGAAAATATCAACAAAAACAGCGAATAAAGTTCGTGTTAAGGAAGGAGGGGCCTTTGAGGTTGTCATAACCCTTAAAACCTTAAAAGTGATCAGCATCAAATTTCTCCTTGTGATATCAATGCTTTGTAAAACAGAGTGGTCACGAGAATTGAGGACATGATCACACTAGATGAATTAGCTTGATATTTTAACAAATTTTCCCTGCTACTTGTATAGGAAAAGTGTAGGGGCAACAAATGGGAATTTAAATATTAATCTTAGGGTTTAAACGATAAACCATACGCAGCTACTGAAAAATCCTGATGTAGCTGGCAACTGTTAGAGTGATTTTCACACCATTTCCTTTGATTTATTTTGTGTATATTTGACTATTACGCTATATTACATGTTGTATAATAAAAATTGTTTCGTGGGTTAAGTAAAACCACTCGACCATTTCATCGTCACAAATTAAAGAACAACATACTTTGCATCGAGAGGCTGTGGATTGATGATGTGAAATATCTTCCCCATTGATACTGACATTTCCTATAATTTTGAGTCGTATAATAAATACAGTTAGTATCAGGACATCTTTCCCTTCACTGTAAATACGATTACACACAACTGTTGGGCGTTTGATAACAATGGTTTCCTTTTGTTTTTTGGTGTACTGTGTGTCCACACTTGCCTGGGCATTTTTTAGAGGGCAATAACTTTATCTTGACTTTTCAGTAAACTCTCTGGAGTTTGTTGTTCTCGATAATTATTGCAGATGTACGCGTTACTGTTAGTTTCATTTCAACCTGGTCCGGCATAACGCGTTTTCAAAACGCAAAAAACGCGACAAAGTATTTTTGTTCACGGACTCGTTTTCGTATCTTCTTCACCCGTCGGACGCAAAGTAAGGTACGCGTTTCAACAGAAAACACGGGCGTAAACGGTGCCTTATTGTTTTTAGTTTTGTTCTACAATAGTCTACCATTGTTTAGTATGAAAGACTCATTTCGCATTAACTACGCTTGGGATGACAATTGTTACAACTTAGTACCTGAATGTACGATTACTAAATAAAGCAGAGAGGAACTAGTACCTGTGTCATCTTGACTATCACCTCGCTCACAAAGTCCACAGGAGTCATTTCAACTTGCCAATCAACATTGGGAGCAGAAAGTGTTGCTGTGATGCCTTTGATCATCATCAGAATAAAATCTACCGGGTTCCACTGTACGTGATCTCGGTCAGCAGAAAGGTTACCTGAAACAACAATGCAGGTCATAAGACTTTGGGTCACTTGACAAACTTGGGCGAAAACTGGAAAATTTCACTACGCACACTTCTACCCTTATAACAGAAACGAATGTTGTTCTTTTACTGCGTTCTTTAGAATCCCCCTCCCCCCAGACAATGTTGAAATATTCCAGTTGTCGATGGACGCATCTGCTTTTTCGCGGCCGCTAAAAATCAATGTAATGGGGGGGGGGGGGGGTAAAGAGGCAATTGTCCCAAGACTTTTGTCCTACATTGAAGGTACGCAAAGACTGACTCCTTATAGTAATACTGCTGAATAAAACATAAAGGTTGTGAGAAAAAAGGAAGTGATCAATAAGTAACAAATTTGATTGTTTAACAAATTCTCCTCCTCATCACAACAGAAAACGTGTGAAGAACATTGTGGAGAATATATATACTGATATTAGGATTTAAAAGGTGAAGGTGGCAGAAAGTAAAAATACATAGCACGCGAGTCACAGTTTCCAACAAGTTTCTGTAACATGGATCACCAGATAGCACTGTTGGGCCTGTTTCAAACGTCGTGCTACTGCCCCGCCGAGCTGAGGGTATCGTAATTAGCCAAGTCGCGACAAGCTGTCGTGTTACACAGCAGTGGCACGACGCAGTTAACACCATGCCAAACTCAATTCCTAAACTATGAATATCAGGCCACACATAAACCCTAGCACTTCCCTTTTGCGCATGTCTTATGGCGATCGGCTGAATTAACTTCGAACTCTGAAACCAAGTCACGCTGCAGTCGTCTAGTTAGCTTAACAAGACAGTAGCACGAAGTTTGAAATGGTCGAGTCTTACACCCTCTTGCATGGAGTATTTGACTTAGCCACCGCGCAAGATTGCTTCTGCCATTGGCGCAATAAAGCGCATACGACATCAAACCCCTTTTAATGTTGTAGTCAATGTTTATAATAGCCTTGTTCAGCCTCACTTCGATTATTGTTGTGAGGTGTGGGGAGACTGTAACAAAGGCCTTTCTGATAGACTCCAAAAACTTCAAAATCGAGCAGCCCGTATTTTGATGTCTGCTAATTATGACAGTAATTTGAATGATTTGTTCCAGGCACTACGGTGGCGAAAACTCTGTCATCAAAGATTAGAAAAGAAATCTATTATGTTGTACAAAATCTTACATGACATGACACCTGAATATTTAAGATCGGGTTTTGTTTTTCGCGATAGTGTGAATTCATATCATTTGAGGAATACTGAAAACGCACTGGCCCTTCCAAAACCTCGCACTGATTATCTAAAGAGACGTTTTTCGTATAGTGGAGCTCAGTTGTGGAACAGTTTATCCTTGGAATTAAGACAAGCGACTTCCTTGAGAGATTTTACGAATGAATTGAGTCGCCACAGTTTTGAGTAAGTTTTAAGTAGTTAAATAAGATTTTAAACACGGCCTCCAAGAAAAGCAGCCTATATTATTATTTTTTTTTTTACAATTTTTATTTTTTTATTCTCTGGTGATTGTAATTAAGTAGATAGTGAGTTAGTAACAATTAATTAAGCTGATGGAACTACCGTGTATAAATAAAGTTATCCTTCCTTCCTTCCAGTCCTTCTCCTAGCATTTCCTCAGACTTTCATTTCATATAAGACACCTAAGTGGGGGGGGGGGGGGAGGGGACAAGTGGTAACGTTCCTTACCCATGAAAAAGGCCCTGGAGTACCTCTGAACCTAGCAGAACAATCGACAAGTAACTAAGTTTTCAAACCCAATTTTACAGATTGGTGACAATGTTAGACTAACTTGCCCAGTACCTAATCTATATATGACAACAGGAAGACCCTTGGTCCTGGCTCTCAGCACAAGCTGCTCTGCAACCCACTTGGACTGAGAATACCTGTGAATGGACGAGTGGAAATTACTTATACAAATACAACAACCATTGTAACGAACGGGTGAGATTTCGACACAAGCTAAGACGCCCCGAAGTATTAAAAGGCGGTTTCTTAAAATGAAGCTAACAAAGGGCGCATAGCATTTTGGGAAGCACTTCTCGTATGACGTTTCCTATGCCCCATTGCGTCAACCTGAAACCTTCCCATGTTTCCTTGCATTTCATTTTCATTCTGCAATTTTTGAGTCATCTGGGTACGAGGCAGGAAAAAAGTTGTTGCTGCGAAGAGTGGCTAACTGACCGGGCATTTGTCTGCTGTTTACCGAGAAGGCCTGTACGCATGATATTTACCCGTCATTTAGTTGCGATGCATATTCTGTCATGTCGGCATCTTCAGAGCAGTTTGACAATTCGTGAGGGAATACAGCGTCTGTGCTGCAAAGGAAAAAGCAATAAATGTTTAAATTAAATCTAGCTAGGGTAAAGGCTGTATAACAACAGTGAAAAATGCTGGTGTGCAAAAGCGCTTTTACGTCGAGTGTCGTAAAACCAGAACACTTCCTCCAGCCAATCTGAAATGACAGCCCGAACCAGTCAGGTACTATAAGCCCATCAGAATTAAAGGTAATTATATCTATCTGACGCAAAGCGCGGGAAAATGGTTTTGGTTTTACTTTTCATTGGTTGAGACAGTGGCGCGAGCTTTGCTAAAAACATTGCTCTTAAACCACAACCAAAATAATTCCTCTGACCAATCACGAAAGACGTACGTAACATAACGAAGTCTAACAAATAGAAGGAAACGACGTAAAGAGCGGGAAAATTCGTGCGTGCAAGTCGCTATTGGCTTTCGTTTTGCTTCTCATTGGTTAGAAAAGAGATCCGACTTCTGTTAACCAGTGACAGAGTAACAGAACAAACGCGAGTCACTCTCGATACTAGATTAAAAAATCACTTTAAAATAATACAGCTTACGAACGTACGAAATGATTGCATTGCATTTTTACGCTTCTAGATTGACATATCCGTCTGAGCTAACTAAAGTAGGTGGCGAACTGATAAAGGTTTTTAATCATTTGAGTGAAAATCTAGATTAAGTAGGCCGCGTTGCGATTTAAATTCTCAGTGACAAAGTAGGCTGCGGTTTTCGCCGGTTGCTGCTGGCTTCTAATGAAACACCTGGATTGTCTACCACATTTTCGGAAACTGGCCTAGTAAGCATCCACTTTCAAAACGACGAACAATTTTCTTTCTTTTCTCCCAAAGAGGACGATCGTTTAAAGAAGATTTTCACCCAACAATGGGAAACAAGCAACATGAAACACTTACAACTTTCAGACAGAAACAAAGTAATCTTTACCTGATGTAATGCAACGGTTTGATTTTACTGGTACAAGCAAACAGCAATATGTTCTGTGTTCCTCGTACGTTAACACCTCGCAAAGCCTGTAATTGGGACAAAAAAATTCGTAGAATGTCAGAATTTGTTACAAGACAGTAAGTAGTCGTGATCGCAAATTAGAGCTTCGAATACGATTATATTCACGGGTGCCCAAAAACTATTCCACAGGCTAACGGCGGTAGCTATTAATACTACCCCGGCATCAGAACTTGAAAATGTCACAACCACGATCTAACCAGAATTCCCTTTAAAACCTTTTAACTCCTACGAGTGATCAATGTTATATTTCTCTTTGTAGTAACATTACTCAATCAAACATAACGGTTGTGAGAAAAAAGAAGGGGATCAACAAGCAACAAAGGTCTTGATTGTTTAACAAATTCTCGTGATCATCATCATGGAGATGTAAGGAGAACAGTTTGGAGAATA
This sequence comes from Galaxea fascicularis, assembly GCA_948470475.1. Classification (NCBI taxonomy): domain Eukaryota; kingdom Metazoa; phylum Cnidaria; class Anthozoa; order Scleractinia; family Euphylliidae; genus Galaxea; species Galaxea fascicularis. Next base: position 23,654,641 of record OX419341.1, on the reverse strand, counting down.
TACACCCTGATGTTAGAGTTTAAATGGTTAATAAGCGCAAAAAAACGTGCGCAAACCTGATATGGGTACACCATATTCACTGCAGCAGCAGCGTGAATTATTAAGTCGATCTGTAGGAAGAAAACAAAACATTACCAATTACTCTCAACAACTCCAACAGGCAGGGAAACACAAAATTGCTATGAACGGCAAATGTGTAAGGTATATAACGTTCATTGATTCACAGCAATGAAAAGCTAATTCAAAAGGGATGACTAAATCAGGAATTTCGTTAATATTTGCTCGCTCAGTGACCTGGCCTATGAATGGCAGCGAGGTTGCCGTTGGCATTGTATTGATAGAGACTTCACTGTTTTTATCATGCAAATCATGTTATCGTAATGCTAACTAGTCTGAAAAAGAAAAGCAGAAAGGTTTGTATCAAAACAAGGTCACCCTCAGCCTCGCTTCCATTCACAGGCCCGGTAACTCAGCCACAACTGTAAAATGGCCTATCGATTCTTAATAGGCGGGTACCCCTATGATTTCTTTGATTTCTATGCCTTTTTCAATACCTTAACGGCAAAGGCGGGTACTGTGTACAGAGCATACGGGTACCGGTACCCGGTGCTTGTAATAACAACCCCCCCTGTCTCCCTTACACACACACAATGCACTCAGTAAACTTAAACATATTGAAACGTAACGGAAAATTAGTGACAGCCCTGAGTAATGTTCCCGCTTGTTTTTCCTTTTCCAGGGAAATGTAAGCATTTGTTATTACGAATCACGTAATTATTAAAAAAGAAACTTCTCCTAACCTCTGACGACAGATGTACATATTCCTCATCACTCACTCCAAGCTTCATTAATGATACATCACCTGAAGCACAAACACTGAAATTATCAGGGAGTTTAACCATCATATTCTCTTTACTGGTCTTCTCATATTTCTTATCCTACTAGTTCGGAGAATTTGGTTGTACGTCAAGACATTTCATGTTTGAAGATTGTTTCCTTTATTCTCATAACCCGTGTGCTAGCTGAAAAGGTGATTTCTGTTTGGAGAAAGTAGGCTGTGGTCACTGTTAGTTCCGTCATTTTTCTCCCCGACACACCAAACACGACGAAATATCACATATCCCAGAATATCTGTTGTGCCTTCGTTCGACGAAGATCGCGTGGGTCATGATAATATTTGTTACAATGTGTTGAATAATAAGGATACAATATGTAAGGGTAAACACAGACCTTTCATGACAGTTACTCGATGCTCAAAGCCATAATCTAGGTATCGCTCCTCTTCCGACATTTGCTGGCGATCACTTGTCATTGGAAGGATTTTGAACTTTTGCAAGGCTTGTTTTAATCTTTCTTTTCCAGAGACACCACCGGCCTGTTCACGCACGATGCAGAAAATATGAACCTGGAAATAAAAAGAACAAAAAGAAGCAAATATTAAAACCTTTTTTTTTCTTCGCTCTGTGATTGGTTTACAAATCTCGCGCTACTTTCTCAGCCAATAAGAAGCAAACCCAACCGCTAGTTGCACACGTGCATTTTCCCGCGCGTAGCGCCGGTCGGTTGCATGTAATTACTTCAAATTCGAATTGGTCTACTGAGCTGTCTTCGTCTCTTGTGATTGGTCAGAGTATTTGCTTTGGGTTTGGTTTTACGACACTCAATTGAAGAATTGAGTATCGTAAAACCAAAACCAAAGCAATTGTTCCAGCCAATCACAACAGACCGAAACGGTACAATGAGCCAATCAGAATTAAAAGCAACTACAAGTAGCCGATGCCAAGCGCGGGAAAATGCGCGCGTGCAAGTCGTGATTGGTTTTAGTTTTGCTTCTCATTGGTTGAGAAAGTGGCGTGAGTTTTGCCGACCAATCACAGAGCGAAGCAATGCAAAAACAAAGCAAATGCAATGGGCCATTTCCGAGTTCGCTTGAGCCTCTATTTCAAAGCAAGTCAAAGTGCGAAAGTTTTGTAATGGTAATAAGTTCAGCGTTCCATATGAGCGAAAACTCATTTTCATTACAAAGACTTCGCACTTAGACTCGCTTTGAAATAGAGGCTCAAGCGATCTCGGAAATGGCCTATTACCATTCGACGCTCAAACGAAAACCGCTCTACATAAATTTAAAAATGAAACGGAAGATCTTGCTGTACGTTTCTCTACAAAAAGAGATTGAAAACGAATTAAACAATACCTTAGTAAGTCGAATTAGGTCTCGTAATAAAAACACTCCTAAAAAGCCAGTTGCACCAGTTAGCAGGACACGTCCCCTGATCCACCGGCGAGTGTTCTTGAAGTTTCCAGAACGCCAAAATGCTCTCAACATAATATCCATGCTTGAAAAGAGATAACGATGATTAATTGACCAAAAAGGCGTCAAAACTAGTACATCATTACGGTAATTTAATGATAGAAGTAAATCAAATTGAAGTTGTAATTCTTAGTCCATGCCGTACTGGGCCTCACAGCCTATTTCTATGGTGAAGAGATTTGCAGTCTTAGCCGAGGTCAAGTCGTAAACTTTGTAAGTCGCCAACTAGTAAGTTCTGCTCTGGTTCACGATAAGTCAGATATTACAGATTGGCTTGCGACATTTCTTTCAATCTGCAGCAGTTACGTTAGAAAACGGTACTGTAGCAAAAAAATATCAGTGAGCTCCGACAGTTCACGTCCACCTGAGAAATACTAAATTACAGTGTTTTACAAAATTTAGAAAGTGGTGAGTACATACTTAACAAATCCCTCGGCCGCTGAATGGTAGTTTACTTCACTTAAAAGATCAAGCTTGCCCTCGGACAAATCTCTGAAAGAAAGGACAATATCAGCCAGTCATAAATTACAACTTGAACACTTTATTTTCTGGGTGAAGAGCAATGTTGCAAATAATGTAATTCCTCCCCATAAATATTAAAAGATAAAATTTACTGTTGCATGCTTTCTCGGAACGAAAATATTCATATTTTTATTTATTTTCATGTAATTTGTGACTTGAACCTTGTATAAGTATAGGTAATCGCATGTTTCCTTGTAAAATTAAGGATTAATCACCACGTGTGTTTTCAGAAGTGATGATCAATCCTTAATTTTACAAGGAAACATGCGATTACTTGTTTATCACTAAAAGGACAAAAGACGAGGTAATTAGGGAATCGTGCATACGGTGTATTCATTTCTAATTGCAATCCCGCTTAACGCGAGTACAAATTTACGAACCAAGGAGATTTAACCAAAGTCTCTGAAAAGTCCTGGCCAAAAAACAAATTTCGTTTCAAATGAATCACGTTGGCCATTGTAAAGTTTGTTTGAACTAATTTACAAAAAACATAGTAATCGGCCATCTTGATTACTAAAAATGCTTTTTATAAAATGCCCTCTGTCTCAGCCAATCAGCGTTCAGTAATTTTGCCCTTTAGTGATAATATAAATAAGCGAGCTCTCGTGAGCCTCCTGTAGCTCAGTGGTAAAGAACTTGAATTTCTTTTTCCAAGGTGTGCAGTTGACAGTATCGAAAATACATCTTTCATTTATTAATCATGCTTAAAATTTACCATCTCATTTATTATTGATTCCAGGTACTTACTTGCTAGTCTGTGTACTATTTTGTTTCAACTCGTCAATCATTTTGGACATTTGTGACACTGTTGGACAGGCAAACAAGTCTTGTACGGTCAGGTTAACACCAAAGTTGTTGTTGACTTTAAGCAGTAAGTGTGTTGCCAGGAGCGAGTGCCTTCAAACAAACATCAAGTAGTGTTAAGTAAAGGAAAAAGTAATGATTTGTTCACGATGGAAACAAGGTTTTACAAGACTGTGTGAAAATGGTTTGCACGTCAAGTGCAAGTTTGCAGAGTTCTCCGTTAGACCCACTTGATTTGGAAAGTAAATAGAGCTAGAAGGCATGCCCACGACTCCTCATTAAACCATGAAACAAATGCTGTTGCAACAACAGAAGCTAAAAGAGAAATATTCCGTCCTACCCCACAACTGTTTAATAATTAGTACTTAAATAATAATAAATGGAATTAATAAATTGTATTTTAGCAGTGACACCTTCATCTCCATTCAACCACTGGAAATGGATCGAATTGGAATTTGTCAAAGTTGTTTTTTGAGTTGGGGAGAAAACTGGAGAGAAAGTAGGGAAGCAACAACAAGCTCGACACACATTGGGTGGAGGCAAGTGCCCCCATTAAGACTTGGACGACATATGGTCAATAACTACCTATCAGATGACTCTTGAATGCTTTTGACAAACAGACTTGAAACGACAGACCCCTAATGCAAGTAAAACAAAATCATCTTACCCTCCTAAGTCAAAGAACCCTTCTTGTACATCAATGCTGGAAACATTTAGTACTTCACACCACAGCTGCGCAAGACTACGCTCTGTAGGAGTGCTCGGTAAACCCTCCTTTTCTGTTCCAGCTGAGCCAATGGGTGGCAGTTTTGACTTGTCTAGCTTACCAGCAGGTGTCACAGGGATACTAAGAATTTCGCAGCAAAAAAAAATAAAAATAAATAATAATAATAATAATAATTTTCAGTTTGAAACCAGGACGTAAAATATCAGTTATCATCATCATCATTATTATTGTTATTATTAGTATCTGTTCAATCACTGCTTTTTGAATGGTTAGCAGAATAACTCAGTTTTGAACAAGACGCCCCACCCCCCCCCCCCCCCTGGGCCTTTGGTAAGTAACTATTTCAACTGTCTGGGTGACCATTTTACTTATTATTCGGCGTTTCTACACCATGTGCGCTGTTCTAAGAAGGCTAAATCTGACAAGTACTTCTTATGTCTCGTTGTGACCGCCCCCAAGGCTGCAATCATAATGGTTAGAGCGTACGTCTTCACTTTCCAAATTCTCTTGAGCTCCCATGCTATGTCGTTGTTCTTGTCTACTTTCTCGTCTTCCTTACTCCACACCCAAGAGTCGTCAGGGTTTGCGTCATCTATGAGCAAATACTTTTTATCCTTCTTCTTCATCAGAGCAACGTCTGGTCTCCTTGTTTGGATCACTTTGTCTGTTGAGGTTTTCTTCATTTTCGCTTACGGTTTCAGCCATGTGCTGATATATTTTCTGCTGGTATGCGGCGAATACAGTTCATTAGCAGTTCGTTTCTTTGGTTAATCATTTCGCTGTTGGAGACGCCGCTTGTACATGACCCTTGGGTATCCTTGATTTGTGTGGCTTTAGTATTTATAGGCAGTTCAGAGTTATTTAGTCCTCTCACTCTCGCTTTCCATGCTGACTTCAAGTTGCAGTTGGGTAATACGACGGTTTGATTGGAAGCAGACGTTTTAACCACTCCGGAGCTCGAAGTCACGGAAAACTCTTCATCACACGAAGAACATTCAAATCCACCTTTGGTCGATCGAGTGTTCTCTCTGCGCAAAACTTACCTGGCATTTCAACACAAGGAAAAAAGCAAGCAGCGCGAAGGAAAGTCGGAAGTTGTCAAAGAAACCACCGAGTTTAAGTTCAAAGGTAATAGGAAGCAGTTTGAGTTAAATGCGCAACTGGACCACATTCTTGGTCGGATAGAGGTCAGCCTGAACGAACCGCAAGAGACGCGCAAGCTGGTAGCAGAAGGGAGACAGCTCATAAAGAAGCGTCAGAAGTTAATAAAGCTCGCAGACAGAAGCAAAAACGGGTGGCTGGTAGTGCAAGAATACGAGTCTGACGAGCTTGCTTACAGCTCTGAAGATGAGATGAAAATTTGGAAGGCTAAATTATCGACTGAAAAGAAAGGAAGGAAGCTGGTGCTGGCAATGCTTCTACGTTTCAATCTCCGAGCGATATTCAGCTTTTTAGCGGTAAGACCTTTTATTTTCTTTGTGATGTCTCGCGTTGGGTTGGATTGCCTGAACATCCAACCATCATTCCTTTGGTGTTGTGTTTCTATAGTTTTTAAGGAGAAATTAATTTACGTTCGTTTGGGCGCAGCGAATTAGAATGCATTAAGGTACCATTTTTTTGCACGTGGTAGGCCTTTTTTCTTGGCCACGCCCCAGTGCACTGCCGTTGCTATTCTGTGATGCCCTTCTTGAACTTTGGATTCTAAATTGTGCCATCTTGATGTATCCACTGAGTAGATGATGGTGATGATGATAAAAGGATTCCATCGCTGTTCCACATTCATTCTTTTTCGTGTGTTTGTTATATCATGCGGATAGTGTTCGTTTATGACAAAGATTTTCGGACAGCATCTAAATCCCCAGCCGAGACTAAGAAAAAAAGTATGGAAACAAAGCCCGCTATTACGAAATGGCGGACACTTCATGAGATACCACACGAATATTCTTATTGTTCTTCTCTCTCATAACAACGGACAACTTGGACGTATGTTAACTATTTTGCCGTTTGTCATTTTTACTCGTGAATGCGCTTGCGCAATGATCGAGGAAAGTGACGTGCGATTCCTATGGATTCGGTCGGACAGTTTAAATTCCGAGCTTACTGCGATTTTCATAATTCTGCGGAATTTCCCTTTCAAGCGCCAACCGCCAAACCGGCTTTTGGCTCCCATCAACCAAACTTGCGAACATCGCTCGAAGAGTTCTCGAAGTTGGCTCCGCCCCCCAGACGTGTTGGATCTGTTCCTCGCAAAACTGGCGGCATCTTTGCGGCGGTTTCAGCTCAACACTCGGCATCGTTCGGCTTGGCTTCGGAGCTTTGATTGATGGAAGCCAAAACGCAGTTAGGCGGTTGAAGGTGAGATTCCGCAGAATCACTGTGAAAATCGCCGTAAATTCAAGTCGCTCTTCCAGCGGGGTAGAAGAAAGGCGACATTTTGCCCAACAACTTTGCGTCTCTCTCTCGTTTGGTGCTGCACAATCTCTCTAAATATAAAAAACCGATTACATTCCACTGACATGTTGCTTTATCCTAATGAAACTTAAGACATTTACAAATTGGAAATTCTTCAGCGGAACAACACTTTTACCGTTGCTGCGCGTGTCGCAATTGTTTTCGTGTTCCTGTTCATTGTATTGATTTTGTTCAAGTCGGAACAGAGAAAATCTTGGATATTATTGATATTATTATTATTATGCTTGCCTTTGTTGTGTGGCGCGTGTGGGCAAAAAAGATTCGTGGGCAAAATTTAGTCATGATAATTGGATGGATTGACTGTAGGCACGTCTCTTTTACAGGTCACATTCCCAAGGTCATTGTTTTATCGATTGGTAACTAAGCCAAGCAATTTCACCTCGATCTAAAACAACATTTTGGATAGTAATTGGGGCTAGGAGACACGTTTGGGCTTGGTTATTTATATGTAGCACAATTATCTGTACTGTGACCTGTAAAAGAGACCTGCCGATTGACGGTCGTTACTGTATGCAGTACAAACACTTTTCCATGCACGATATAGAAAAAGAAAACAAGGAAAACGAGTCCTAAACCGGGCAGCATTTGACAAAAACCAGACCCGAACGTCATTTTAAAAAACAAACTAAGTTCGTCCGATGTAACAAGGACAAACATCAGAATGCAAACTTCTCATCGAAAAACAGATTTAAAAAAGTGCTCATTTCAAGGATAAGCACCTTCGTCCGCCCTACCGTATTTTCACTACTTTCGTGGTTTTTTGGTTTTCTCAGTTCTCTGAGTATTCTTAACAGACTAGCGCTTTGGCTCGGCTGACATTCCTTCTTCTTTGCACGCAAGAAATTTCTAGCAATCACAACCCATAATAGACATAATACCTTCGTCGAGTCTTGTTACGTAACTCTGTTCACCACACAACTTCAGTGTATAGAACGGGAACAGTCTCAAAACGGATACCAGCTATTCTGTAGCTTCTCCCCATACAGCTATTTGACCGATTTTGGAGTGTATCATGGTGTCATGTATCAATATAAATGTTACAGATTTAACTGAGAAAATGGAAATCGCTAGAGAATATAGAAGTTGATGCAAAATAACAAAAACGTGGGTCATTTTCGCTACACCAATCTATTACGAATGCCATACGACGGCCCCGAAGGTGTCCGTTATAACGAGAGTTGATCGACTTTACCTGTTACTTTGGGAGCACACGTTTCGCAATCTGTCAGAAGGAGGATATCACCCGAGGTCGCCTTCGTTTCGAAGCCCTTATTTGCTTTGCAGCAGTTACTGGACTGCAAAATCACGACCAAAAATGCCCTGAAAGCAATGTTTCAGCTGTATCGTATTTTCTTCGAAATCTCAGTTTTATTGGATGATGATTACAACTACAGTGTTGTGACATCACTGGGTCATACCTCCAAATGGGGTCCTCAAATCACCGGAAATAGAGAGCAGAAGACAATTTTGGCTACGTGATTTTCGGACAAAGGACAATGAAGGCGAAGAAACAGACTGTTAACCAGCGAAAGAAAAGCAATAACAGTCATTTTTTTTTCAAAAGGTTTTTTCTCAGTCCTACTAGTCGGCAATTGTTTCACTGACTTACATTGTTTTGTTTAAAACAACGTCAAGACGTTTGGAGCTGAGGCTGAATGTTCTTAAGTTATGGCGACTTGAGCCTGAAAAAGTTCTTAGGAAGTTCTTAAGTTACATGGTATAGTGTTTCAATAAATCGGTACGGACGTGACCAGAACACCTTGCTGCGAATAAGATGGCGCGCCAACCAATTCTTGGTAAATATTGGAAGCCAGCACCCAATGACTACCTGGGCAAACTCGCCCTTCTGTACTGAGAAGTTGCTAGCTGGCCCTAAGGTTGTGTTTTTCATTCCATCGACACTTGGAAACTGTCTGCGTACTCACGGCTGATTATGTCGTCAGTGAGCCACTCCCCATCTATTAATACTTTCACATCGTCGTCTGTCTGTACAAAGCCACTTTGGCGGGCGTGGCCAATCACCCTCTTCACCGTCCGATTGCAAATTCGACCTCATAACGTCTTCTTGGTGTCTCGAAGATTCATCGTTAACGGTTTCTTGGTTTCATGCTTGGTTCTTTCGACATCTTCCCCGCTGACTCCCGTTTGCAATCTTTGTTTTGCATGACCGTCGCAATCTTTGAGGTTCCCTGTTGTTTGGCTGGTCCATCATTATCAACCGGCCAACGCTGCCTTTGCATTGACATTTTCAAATGGTTTGACTTTCTAGTCTTCTCAGACAAAGACGATAAGCCGTAGGTCTCGTCTCACAACCCTTGATCATGATAACTCTGTGGGACGTTAAACTGAGAACCCACACACCGTGATCGCAAAGAGTATAGGGGACGTAGTTCCCGGTGTTGTGGTCTGGCCTTTGTAAATAGAAAACAGATACAGATATTGCGCAAGGTGATGTTGTAACATCGTTTCAACAGGCTTCCCTATAAACTCTCCGACACCCGCTGGTGTACCGGAAAGGTTTTATACCGACCACGTTTTTCTTTTCTTGAACTACGAGTTGGCAGCGCCGAAGAATAGTTATCATTCATTATACCGAGGATTCCGGTTAAATCGCGATTCCAATATAGTGTGTCCACATGACATTATTTCATATAAAATGCATCAAAACTGATCACAAATAAACCAGTGAATGTGTCTGCAGTAGCCAGTTGTCCGCTTCGTGCATTACGAAAAAAATTTAAACAAACCTGGCAAGAAGAACCAAATGTGACGGTATCATATAAAAGGGAAGCCTTGTTTTCAGAGCTGCCCGAATGTCTTTCGTGCTAACCTTATGGGAATACAAAGAGACAAAAAACACATTAAACCGGCTATCCTTCATCACGCAAATTTAACAACTAAAAATAAATGAAACTCCAAACTGGATTAACACTGAACTCTAATTTTTATCAAACATACTAATTAAATACACGTTGAAAATTGCGGTTATCATTCAATGAGCAAAAACGGTTTGCACTCAGTCTCTTTTAACACATCAATATCGGAAAAGTGTGGTGCGAAACATGACTAACTGCACAAAAAGCCATCCAGTTTCAGGGGCACCCAGCGAGAAACCTCGATGAAATATCTGTTCGGGAGAGTCTACCCGTTCTAAGACTTTCGGATAATGCATTGCCAAAAGCTACTGATTTCTTAACTAAAACATCACCTAAAATATTCGCAACCAGGAAAATCCAGGGGAAAATAGTCCCTTAGATTTTCGGAAGGGATATTTTTGCAATTTTTGACTGTTGAAAAGGTCGCCTAGCATTTCAGTTCGGGCAAGCAAATAGTTCACAGAGAAGTTCTTCGAAGGTGACATTCAGCTAGCAATTTCTGAAATGAAGATTTCATTCCCTAAAATTTTCGCGGCACTTCAATTTTCAGCTAAGAAATCCGAACAGATCAAATTTTTCTAGCTGATTAAAACAACTCTTTAAACAGTCTTTAAACATTACAAGGAGCCAAGAAATATCCCTCAAAGGGTTGTTTGCTTAATTTGCTCGTTAGGTGCCCCTGCAGTTTTTTAGATTGGTTTTGAGAGCTCGAACTAACGGGTCAGTCGACGGAAAATGTTCGGTCAGATCCTTGGATTTGGGCTTTTAGAGAAAATTTAATTTTGAGCTATTTGATCATCACGAGGGACATTCATTATGTTCTCTGTCCAAATCCGCTAGGACACCTGGATTTAAGCCTCTGAAACCTCTTCATCCCCGGTGGGACACGAGGCTCTGACAAGCTTCTTTTTCCACTCGTGCCTGGCCAAGTGATTTGCTGACTTGCACCACTAGCCGGGAACCAAATCTGACATGTGTTGAGCCCCGTTGTCTTTTCATTTATTTATTTTATTTCATTTATTCACCTAAAGGTAGGTGTTAAATAAAATAGGACATGAGGCCCACATACAAGGTATTTACACGCGAGAACAACCCATAAATATAAAAGATGAGAACGGAAAATACCCACTTCAATACACTGAGTGTTTGAAAAATGCTATATAACCACACTTAGAAAAAATAAGAAACTTTATGAAAGAATGTATCATTTCGTTGTTGGCAAGAGCGCATAACAAAGTGAAAATTTGCAACATTTTGGACAGATTATACCAAAGAAAAAAAGGCCTAAATAGAAACCAAGCCATGAGGCATAAATACCTTGTTTCCTTCTGGAACAATGTAAGCTGCAAGGTACTTGTCTTCTCCTTCTTCTCCATGAGCAACAACACTGCATCCATTAACCATAGGCAGCTGCAACAATGCAGCCTCAACTGCCTGATTGAATAAAACAATGATATAACGAGTGCAAACTGATACGCTGACTTGTTATGATTGTTGTGACTGTATTCCAGCATGCTTCAACCACACTTAATTTGTTCTCCCAGGGCTATTAAGTGTCCCTCCCTCGTAAAGTACTCTCAAAACATCAGTTTTCTCTTTACCTTTTGTTACTACGTCCTTTAATAACTGACAACTGGGAGGATCAATCTTCATTTCATTTCATTTCATTTCTGCAGTTTATATTAATATGATTTATTTCATATATATCATTGTCGCTCTTCCCTCTCACGGGAACATATGGACCCAAAATTGACCAACTCCCAACTTCAGTGGCTTCGCAGCTCAGTTGATTAGAGCATCGCACCGGTATCGCAAGGTCGGCGGGTTCAAACCCCATTGAAAACCTGAATTTTTCCAGGCTTCTTCATGCAATTGCATAAATTGCATTCAAAACTGCGAGGATCAATCTTCATTCATTACATACCGAATACCAAACATCCTGGAAAAAACAGATACTAATAACCAAATTGCGACAAAAAAATACCATGTAAAAAATACCACATACCTGAATTGAAATGGCTCCAGATACCGGATACCCAAAACCCTAGTGGGACCTGATCTCTGCTTATAAAATATTTTTAACCCAAAAAAATAGCTGCAAGTGTTTATTTAATTTGAACCTGTGTTTCAATGCTATATCCCCTGATCTTCACCATCGAGTCGCAACGTCCGCAGATCTCCAGCATACCAGATGAGAGCAGATAACCCCAGTCTCCTGTTCGGTACAGTCTCGGCCCCGCAGACTCGGGCACGGCAGATGGACGCTCTATAAACCTGTATGCATTTAGCTCTGGTCTGTTCAGGTAGCCTTGGGCTAGAGCAGGTCCTCCAACAAAAATCTAAAGAAAAGACATCTCTGTAAGATCTGGAAAATTCCGATATTTGCATAACCTGAGAACAATCCCATGATCTATTTTGAGGCAAAATTGTAGGCTCTTAATTAGTTACATTTACAGTCAAGATGGTCCTCCAGTGACAATGTACACCCCTAGCAAGGTAATATGATCTGATTTACACCAGTTGATTACAGCATTCAAATTAGACTCATTCCTGGTCTTAACCAGAATAAGGCATTTATTAAATGTAACCACAAGCTTTACTTGTGCACCAGGGGAGGGGGTAATCTGCAGAATGCTTGGTAGGGGTATGCCACCTGGTTCTCCAATGAATTCCTGAACCTATTTCAGACCACAACATGCCATTTTCAGACCCGTAGCCAGAAAAAATTTCCAACCGAGGTACTATTTTAAAAGATGAGCTGGAATCAAATTTTACCTTTTTTGTTGTTGTTGTGGCTGCTTGCTACTAAATCTACTGAATACATAGCGAGAAAAACCCCGGAAATTTCAACCAAGGCGAGTTCCTTGGTTCACCTCATACTCGCTATGGGCCAGATTTTCTCTATTAATTTTCTCCGGCTATTAATAATTTGTAGTAGAAAAGTCAAACGTTTATATGCTCTCATGATTCCTTTTGTTATACTATGTGATAATCATTTGCACATGCACTTGCACCTTGGTATTTAATCACATGCACTTTAATTGCATTAGATAGCATTGTCACGCACGTATCCGATAGCATGTATTTATGTCTTGCTTCGGCTTAATAAATTCAGATTTGAACATGTTACCGAACGACAAACATGGTGGCAGCGACGTGGTTTACTTAGCAATAATGTAACGGCTTTAGCGCAGTTTCCGACTCAACGATTCTTCGGCCTACGGCGATGGCTTCGAACACCCCGTTTCCCGAGTTCAAGCAAACAGGAGATGACAAACATGACTTGGAAACGTACATCGAAGATTTGACAGATTACTGTGTTATGCAGAATTGGTTTGATCCATCGAAAGAAACTGACGCACAAAAATGGACCAAACCTGAAAAAGCTATGGCATGTCTCCGGGCATCATTATCTCCAGCGGCGAGAACGGTCTATAAATACAGTTTGGGCTTAGACGAAGCCGATCAGAAGAAACCCCATTGTGTTGTCGCCGCACTAAGAGAATATTACGGCGCTAGCATCGGAGTTTCAGGGGAACGACAAAAGTTTCTTCGCCTTCTGCAAAACGAAAACGAATCGATCGCCTCCTGGGAGACGCGTGTACGGAATCAAGCAGCACAGTGTGAATATGAAGGTTTCGCTGACGAGCTTATGAGGGACCAATTTATCGCTGGCTTAACGTCTGATACACTTCGAGTGAAACTAATCGGAAAAGGACACAGACACAGAAACACCGCACAAACAAAAGTTACGCTACGGGAAGTTGTCGAAGTGGCCAAAACGTTCGAAGCGACTGTGTTCGCGAATCAGCTCATGAAAACTGCCAGGGACACACAGCAGGAACAGGTGAATTTCACGAGTAAATCAACAGTGACAAATCAGCGGCGAAATCTGAATCCAGCACAGCAATCAATACAGTGTTTCTGGTGTGGCGGCAACCATCAACAGCCCCGTCAACAGCACTGCCCCGCGTTTGGCAAAAGATGTGGAAAGTGTGGGATCCCTGGTCATTTCGCGCGCGTTTGTAGAGGTGGAGCAAGAAGACAAGGACGCCAGCAGCAGTTAAATTTTGTCGATGAAGACAACGGTGAAGAAGCGTTTGTGGCGGATTGCGAGATACCCTCACAGCCGGCAAGGAAATTCTTTGCTCATCTACATCTCGTACATGGAGGGAAAACAAAAGTCGTGAAAGCACAAATCGACTCGGCATCCACATGCAACACGATTCCAATCAGTCTACTAAGTGAGTTGTTTCCTGACGTAAAGATTTCGCGGTCCAGAAGCAAGATTAACACGTATGGAAGCGAAACTATCCGCCCTGAAGGCCAAGTAACCTTGTGTTGTGACAGAAGGGGCAAGATTCACACCATAGATTTTCTTGTGGTCAACGTGCCTAATCAGAAACCGCCACTTCTCAGCGGAAGAGATGCTCAAGCCCTAGATTACTTGAAGATGTATGCTGATGAAACAAACGCAGTCGAAGAAGAGATTCCAGGCAATATGCAGTCACCTCCACCACTAGGAAAACTGACAAAAGAAGACGTGCTACACCACTACTCAAATGTGTTTAAGCCAGGCCGCGGAAATCCTCTTGGAACTCCCCTGCACATTGAGCTTGATCCTAATGTCACTCCAGTACACGCCCCAACGCGTCGAGTTCCCGTGGCAAAGTTGGATAAAGTAAATGACGAGTTAAAGAGACTCTGTGATGAAGGCATCATAAGGCCGGTCACACAGCCTACAGATTGGCTCTCAAACATCCTGGTGAAAGAGAAACCTAACGGAAAACTTCGAATATGTATTGATCCAAGTCAAACAATTAACAAGGCCATCAGAAGACCGAAGTACACAATACCGACAATAGAAGAAAAGCTTCCTCAACTAACTAAGGCCAAAGTGTTTACCATTGTCGATGTATCTGAGGCTTTCCACACCATCGTGATGGATGAAGAGTCCTCTCTACTTACTACGTTCCAGGGCCCAAACGGTCGCTACTGTTACACTCGCATGCCATTTGGGATCGCCTCGGGACCGGAGGAGTATCAACGGCGCCAGCATGAATTCTTAGACGGCTTACACGGGGTAATAAACATTGCCGACGACATCTGCGTTTTTGGATGCGGAGATTCCAGAGAGGAGGCTGACATCGATCACGACAGAAATCTCACAAGCCTGCTAGAAAAGTGCAACAACCATGGCCTGCGACTTTCGGGGAAAAAATTGCAGTTTAAGTCTCCTTCTGTCACCTTCATGGGACACAAGCTTACTGACAAAGGTGTAGAGCCCGATCCAGCTAAAGTAGCCGCAATTACAGAAATGCCAGCGCCCACTGACAAGTCTGGAGTACAGCGTTTTCTTGGAATGTGCCAATACTTAAGCAAGTTCTGCCATAACTTGTCAGAAACAGTTCTTCCACTAAGGGACTTGACCAGGGAGGACTATGCATTCCTGTGGTCAAGCAAGCATGAAAATGCATTTAACTCGGCAAAGAACCTCATCGCCTCAGCAACTGCATTACGCTACTATGACGCAGCCCTTCCCGTGACGCTACAAGTGGATGCATCTGAAGATGCCATTGGTGGAGTATTGTTGCAGAATGATCAACCTGTTTGCTTTACATCACACACCCTCAACAGCACGGAGAAAAACTACGCCCAAATTGAGAAAGAGTGCCTCGCAATCGTCTCTTGCATGGATAAGTGGCACCAGTACCTATACGGAAAACACGATATAACGGTACATACAGATCACCAGCCGCTCGAGACAATATTCAAGAAGCCTCTTAGCAAAGCTCCCCGCAGACTGCAAAGAATGATGCTAAAGTTGCAAAGATATCAGTTCACTGTCCGATACAAGAAAGGAAAGGAACTTTACGTTGCGGACACTCTATCTCGTGCAGCCGTCACTGGCCAGCCCTCCTCCACTGCCAAACAGGAATGCGAAGTGTTCCGCCTGGAAATAGCTGAAATGGATCTTGAGCCAAACCGAGTTACACCTGACACACTGAAACGAATAAGACGAGAAACCGCCAAAGACCCAGTTCTAGCACCCCTGCACACGGTAATAATGAATGGGTGGCCTGCAGAAAGAAAGGAAACCCCAGAGCCACTCAGGCTGTACTGGAATTTCAGAGATGAAATTTCAGTTTATGATGGTGTTCTTTACAGATCCCATCAAGTAATTGTCCCAGCCGTTCTACGAGACGAGATGTTACAGAAAATACACAAAGCGCACCAGGGAGCTGACAGCAGTATAAGGCGAGCACGCGAGTCTCTGTTCTGGCCAGGAATGCAAGTAGCAATCCGGGAGAAATGCCTATCATGTGGACTTTGTGCCCAGTACCTAAGCGAGCGACCGCAAGAACCAATGAAATCTCATGATATACCCACTAGACCGTGGTCCAAAATAAGTGCCGACCTTTTTCAGCTGGATGGAAGCAACTACCTCGTTATGGTTGACCATTACAGCGACTACTTTGAGCTAGACCCCCTCAGCGGGAACACATCAGCTAACACAGTTATTCGAGCCATGAAAAGACAATTTGCTCGGCATGGAATTCCAGACGAGTGCATAACCGATAACGGCCCACAGTTTGAAAGCCATGAATATTTACGCTTTGCTCGAGAATACGGTTTCATCATACGTAAATCATCACCATACCACAGCCGAGGGAATGGAAAGGCGGAGTCTGCCGTTAAAATTGCAAAGAACATTCTGAAAAAGTCTCGCCATGAAGACCCCTATCTGGCCCTCCTAGCATACCGAAACACACCCCAGCGGGGATATGATTACTCGCCAGCACAACGCCTTATGTCTAGAAGACTAAAGGACATCATCCCCACAGCTCCGCGTCAACTTGTTCCGCAGATAGTGTCCCGAAGTGTAGTACAAGAAAACATCGCGGAAAGGAGATGGAGATCTAAGGCTCAATACGACAAGAGAGTGTCGGCGCCGCTTACTGAGTTTTCAAAAGGAGAAAAAGTGTACGTGAAACCCAGACCTACGAACAAACACCAACCCTGGATTTATGGGGAGGTAATTGGAAGACCCGCCCCAAGGTCCTGCCTTGTGAGCACAGCAATGGGGCCAGTCCGGCGAAACCACGCACAAATCAGAGCGGCAAAGGCAGAACCAGTTGACAACTATGATGGAAGATTGGACCAATTTGAAACAGCATCCCTACCATCTGAAAGTGGGCCAATAGAGGGAACGGATCAGCCAGTGGAACCAGAACCTACACCGCCACTTCGCCGTTCAACAAGAGAACGTAGACTTCCTTCAAGATTCAAAGACTTTCTTATGAACTGAACACTTTAATCACTTAAGGACACTTAACAATGAACACTTAATTTAATGTAATTTAAGTTTACAATACAATGGACAATCCGTCAAGAATGTCATCTTCCAAAAGGGGAAAGGTGTTATACTATGTGATAATCATTTGCACATGCACTTGCACCTTGGTATTTAATCACATGCACTTTAATCTTTGAAAACTATACTCCCAATTTCAAACCACAATGGTCAAAACCTAAACCCCTTTTCAGACCAAAACAGCTCAAAAACCAACCATAAGATACTCTTTGGGACAGGACACACCTACCAGTATATTACTTATATAGGGGAGTATCCTTCCCCATCAGGACTGGTAAAAGGTGATAGTGAACACAATGAACAATGAGCACCTTTCCCAAGTAAAAGAGTTAGAGGTCTGGTTACTAATAAATAACGAAAACAGCTCTAGACCATTCTCCAAGCAATACCATCACAACTAATTTTTTTCCACCCAAACATTTTATTTCTTGCAATATGTCAGGGTCCTTGAAGGAAAATGATTTCAAGCTTTTTGTACCTTCACCGTACAGCTTCGACATCAATTTACCAACCCTCCAGTATTTGGCATTACCTCTCCTGAAAGACCCACTGGCAATGGTTGAAAGTTCTCATCCATAATTGCAACATACACCCCAGGCAAGAGCTTTCCAACTGGACAGAATTTACGCTTGTTGTCATCTGAGTCAGAGAGCTGTAGTGAAATGTAAAAATGTAAAACTATAAACTTCACCGAGGCACAGGTTTCCTGACAGTCTTGGTCACATGGGTTAGCACCATACTCAATAAATTGATCAACAGTAATTAATGAAAATACAGTGCAATTCTTTTAAAATGTCTGAGTTGTTACTTTTTATTTGTAGGGCTGGGGTAACTTCTGCTCTTTCAAAATTTCAAAATATCTGCAAAACACTTATAGTAATAATAATAATAATTGTTATTATTATTATGATAATGATAATGATAATGACAGTCATTCACTGGTCAGGTAGTATTCCTGAGAACAATGGAAAAGGTCACTCCAGCAAACTCTGCCTCCATTAACCGTACAAATTCTCCCACAAACAATGGAGTCCAGTGCCCCCTCTCAGAGTGTCCATGTAGGTCAGGTGAGGTCATCCACACTGTACCCGGCCATGTAGGGGTTCCCAGAGGAGGACTGAGTGTAGCGTTAGCTCAGGATATCGTTAAGCATGTCCAGCAAGTCTCAGTCTCCTCTGTGCCAGTTTAGCGCTGACTTTGGTGATCCTCATCGCATACTGGTTGACATTCAGTGCCATTCTCAGTAACCTTGTGTAGCAGCCGTCTACCATCTTAGTGAGGCGTAGCCTGCATGACAGGCATTTTATGAGCCAAGAAGGTGAACATGATATTTCGCATGGAGTGCAACACAAGCGCGAAGCGTGAGACGAAGGGAAGAGAAAAATAAAGCTTTATTTTTCTCTTCCCCTCATCTCGCGCTTTGCGCTCGTGTCACGCTCCGTGCGAAATATCGCGTTCTCCTGCTTGGCTCATAAAGTGCCTGTCATGCAGTCCAATGTAAGATGTGATTGGCCAAAGTGATTGTTTTGGTATTAATTTTACAACATGCAACAGGAAATCACTCTAATTAATATACTTAGAATCGAATATTTACTTCATCTTGAAATGGCATATTAGTAAGATCAGCTGTGGCAACATCATGGCACTCAGAGACACTGTACAGATTCAGGAGCTGTATCCATGGCAACATCCTCAAGCATCTGTCTCTGAGAGCTGTAGTGACAACTTCTCCACATAACCAGATTATTCTCAGGGAAGACAAGTACTTAGCAAGGTCACTGTCTTCACATGTTAAAAGTGTCTCTACAAGAGCAAAGCATAGAAGATATCAAAATCATACTGAAGCCAGACAGTAAGTCTGTAGTAAGTCAAACAAGGAAACATTACTGACAGGAGAATCACTATACAGAAGTTAATGCACTGTATGGTTTGTTTTGTGACCTTTAATTCAATTCAATAAAGTAAAAATTGCCATCTTTTCCTGAAGAAGTTTGTAGTTCAGCTATATAATAATCCTTTTGTTTTGGTGAGTGGTAATTAAATAAAAATTAAGGCAAAAACTTCATGCTAGCCCACATTTAGAGCACATATAAAAGAAGACAATAAAGTACATTTACAGGACAATAGATCAGGACAATAGAGGAATACGGATTTACATATTTGGCTTACCATGACGTTCTTGCCAAAATTAATGTCTGGTAATGTAGAGTTCCAGGAAAAATCCAGCATACCTCTCCCCGGAAAGGTCAATTAATGGAAATTCCAAGGGGGAGGGGAGTGGCAAAAGTTTTTAAAGAAATGTGTGCGGCTAAATTGGAATTTCCAGAGGGGTTGGGGAAGGAAGGAGGAGGAGTGGGGAGCTGCAAACCAAACAACGTTCCATTGGGGATGAATATTCCTGGAACCACACATCAATAATCAGCAAGGATGTAAACACGTGAACAAAAAACTGATAGAACCAAGCATATAAATGAACTCACTCAGCCCCTAATTAAAACATTTAATAAACTGGCTATGTTTCACAAAATGTTGGGTAAACAGTCAGCCTTATCACTGTCAAAATCAATATACCCATATACTAAAATACAGTATACTAGTGTAGTGTATACTATATGTAGAACAATATACTAAAATGCAGACAGTGGAATGCTGCAACACAAACAAAAAAGGCTGCCATTAAGTGCATTAAATTTGTCTACAGTTGCTTTAATTAATACTATGGCAGATAATATCAGTCAAGTAGAGCTGAGACTTAAAGCAACTCAACAGAGTAAAATACAGAAATAACTGAATGGATGCTAAAATTTGCTACAGCATCATGACCTAGAGCACTTACCAAGTAGAGATGGAGTGAAAAGCACTCGCGTTATGCCATGTTTCTTCATAAATTTAAGCAGCAGTGTTGGATCATAAATGACTGAGTCAGGGATGATATACAAAGGAATTCCTTTCAAAAGCGGTCGAAGCAGTTCCCAGACAAAGAACACATTGCAAGCTACACGATCGTCAGGTTGGAAAGGAAAATTGTGAAATCGCCAAGTGTATGAAAAGACAGCACCACGATGTGGACAACATATCCCTAAAAAAAAAAGATCAAGTTATATATCAATGCATTAAATCTTTAACTTAAACATATCACATGCATTCCAAATGACAATTAGATCTAT
>OX419341.1:23566887-23629387 GCA_948470475.1 Galaxea fascicularis | reverse complement strand
TCACCAAAATAAGCCGTTTGACAGGTCTCACCCAAGAGAGTGGCAGCGGGGAAGGGCACGGAAAGAAAAAAAAAGCCGGTTTAAGCAGAGGCATGCACACGAGCTGGTAAAGAACCATGGGTAAGTAAGAGGGGAGCGGAGAATAAATCCGGTGTTACAAGTCACTTTTAAAATCTATTACGTCAGAGGATTAGCCTGCGTGGCGTGGACGCACCAGAAAGGAGAAGGAAATGGAAGTGGGCGCGTGCGCGAGGCGCGGATAGTATCCTTTTCTCCCTCTTCCGTCGCGCTCCGCGCTGTCTCCCCTCGCTTCGCGCGTGCACCTCCTTCCTTTCCCCTTTCTAGCGCCTGCGACGCAAGCTATCAGAAGATCAGCCGAGTTCCTTGAACTGGGAAAAACGTGACACCTATTATGACGAGTATGAAGTATGGTCACAGCTATTCCAAAGACAGGATGATTGAAAGACTTCAGACTCTGAACAAGCAGTATTAACTAAACCCTAACAATGATCAACATCAAATTTCTTCTTGTAATGATAATTTATTTCAACGCCTTATCAAACAGAATGGCCACGGGAATTAAGGACAGAATCACAAAAGATGAATTTGCTTGATATTTTAACAACTTTTCCTACTACTTGTGTTGTAAAAGGGCAGGGGCAACTAATTTGAGAATTTTTCATCTTAGGGTTTATTCATACTAGAGGAAATGTGTGCAATGCTTATTGAACTGGAAAAGCTGAAGGGCAGCAGGAAAAGCTGATTTAACAGAGCCAGGATTTGGAGTCCGATTAGTGCCTGTATGTTAAAATGCTTTATGGTGTGGGGAGCAATTGTAAAGTACAAAACATCTCTTTTAAACGCGTGACCCTAAGAGAATCAGTATGGAAAAGCTATCGTGTTTGCATTTTCTTGGATACCGAAGAAATGACGTCAAGACTGTCAGAAGTAGTTTGGAAAATTAACTTAGGTGAGCAGCATTTGTGCATTCTCATTCTAATGCAATGGATTTAGTAAAACAACACAGGAGGACAAAGTTTAACAAAGCTATTTTATTGTTAGCAGTAGCAACAATACAAACTTTCATTGGTTCGTGTTGCTCAGCAAAGGTTAATGCTCAACTAATATTCGGTTTAGCAAAGAAAGTTCAACCATCTTATCTTGCAAGTTTTAGCAAATAGAGTATACTTTTTTGGTACAATAAGCCTATTTTGGATTTTTTTATAAAGTAGCAATTGCAACAATTGCAAATGCAGTTCCCTTCAGCTTATTTACTGTCTTGTAGCTCCTTATCAGCTCTTGCAAGACCTACAGCTGTGTTAAGCCTCTTCGCCTTCAAACTCCCCCAGACCACATGATCACTTAGGCCTAGGATCTGAGCAGCCGCCAAAGCTGCGCCATCAGGATTAAGTGTTGTGGCACAACCCAGACCAGAGGGCAGGCGCAGAGATGACCAAACATCTTGGGCACCCCATTGAGAAGACATTGGTGGGCAGTTGATCACAGGGAATGCTGTATTTCCAGATAAAACTGGCCCAAGGCCATTGCTGCGCCCAGCAACTGCAATGATGACCAGGGGAATACCTTGGCCTTCGTACCATCGCAAAACCTGCAGGGCATCTTCAGTTCCCTTGTGTGCAGAGCAGATACGGAGATCTGCAGGGATGTCAAACTCCTTCAGTGCAGTCTGGATCTTCTTGCAGTGGTCCAGATCACTGGGTGAGCCCATGAACACAACAACATGGCCTGGATGATGGTTATTGAGTTTCTGTACTTCATTTGCGACCCATTCGTAATTTTTCTTGACCTGTTCCAGGGCTTCAGGGGTCACCTCAGGTAGGTTTCTGTAAACTTGCTTGTCACGCATCAGTCGCTTGTCCCCAGATGGCCAGATTCGCCAGGAGTCGTTGTCAACAACATCAGCAAGGAGCAGCTCACCAGTTTTGGGGTTTATTCCAAACTCAATTTTCATGTCAACAAGAGCAACATCCACAGTGGCCCAGGCTCTTTCCAGGATCTCAAACACTGCAACGGCAGTCTCTCCCATGATGTTTAGCTCATGCTTACCAATGGTCTTGCCCCCAGCAGTCAGGCCAGCTTCCACGCACTGTTCATACGTCCAAAACGGATCATGCTGAGCATCGTCTTTGAAGAACATCTCCAGCTTGACAGGTGAAAATCTGTAGCCTTCTTTGACTCCAGTGTACCTCTTCAGGAAAGAGCCGGTTGCTATGCGACGAGTCACCACTTCCAGCGGAATCATCTCACAAAGAAAACCAACAAAGGATTCTTCATCATGCTTCCTGATAAAGTGCGTCTTGATACCACAGGTGTTGAGCAGTTGAAAGACAGCAGTGGTTGTGGAATTGCTGAACTTTGCTTTTCCCACGAGATCATTCTTTCTAGTGCTGTCAAATGCAGTGATTTTATCCTTTGACTTTAACAACACATGGTTACCATCAGGAGAGTCAGGCAGTGCATAAATTATTTTGGTTTTGCCTTCATTCAATTGCTGTCCAATTTTGATTTCTGCAAAAGAGAAAAGGACAATTTAAATATTTATGACAATATTATTATTATTGTGCTCACAATTCAAACAATAGGTTAGTAATGTGCTTCATATTTCAAACTTCAAACAGATCACGATTATCTTATTCACCCATTTATCTCACTGGTCTCAGAGTCTAAATTTTCTCCATGATGCTTTTTGTCAATCAGCTCATCAGTGAGGCATGTAATCGTTTACTAAAATTTTGACTGCCAGCAGTGCTTGAAAACCTGAAGACAACCAATTTTCTTAATGTCCAAAAGAGGTGGTGGGGGGGGGGGGGGGGTAGCTATTTGGCAAGATGGTGAAATGATCGTATTCCATGAGCTAAATAATTTTAGCTATAATCCCATCTCAAACCTATCATGGGGGTCATTTTATCTGCACTAGCTGGGAGGGGTGGGTAGCTATTTGGCAAGATGCTGGAATGAAATTCAGTAAGTGCATAGTATTTGACATGTTGATCAATTTTAGCCATGACTCCATCCCAATTTCATCTGGGGGGAGGGGGGGGGGGAAAGGGGGTCATTTTTTTGGGACCTAATGGATGAATTTGGGATAAGGCCATAGCTAAAATTGGCCAATTGAATACTATGCACTTACCAAATTTGGTGCTTTTAACCTAAAATACACAATCACTCCAGCATCTTGCCAAATAACTACCCACCCCTCCCAGCTAGGTGCAGATAAAATGACCGCCCGCCCCTCCCCCCCCGACAGATTTGGGATGGGGTTATAGCTAAAATTATTCAGCTCATGGAATACCGTTAGAATGCTAAATTTGGTGCTTTGAATCTAAGATGCACCATCATTTCACCACCTTGCCAAATAGCTACCCTCCCCACTAGGCTCGTCAAAAAAAATTACCCCCCCTGGATGAATTTCAGATGGGCCCATAGCTGAAATTGATCAGCACGTCGAATACTAAGTCTATGCCAAATTTGGTGCTTTTAACCCAAAGTACACAATTTCACACATTTTTTGCACCATTTTGCCCCACTACACATAACCATTTCCAGTTTAAGAAGAAGATTTGTTGACCTCAATCTACAAAATCATGCAAACTCAAAAAGATGCAATCTATTAAACTGTATCACGTCCTCACAGTGCCTTAGACACCTCGCGCATCGTGGTCTCTCGCTTGCGGCGATTCGCGAGTAGCTTCGTCAATGTGGACGGTAAAGGGTTTTTCTGCTGTCTACTGATGCAAAGATCAGACTAAGGGATCAACTCCATGATTTTTTTCTTGCATGTTGTAAATTTAGCCAATAAACTTGGGGACTCTCGTACATAAGGCATGCTTGTACAAAAACAACCCATCTCACGCACTCCTAATCGTGATAAAATCATTCTCAAGAAGTTCACCTTCGAAAGGATCCAGAATCTTGTTAAGAATGAAAGATATTATCTTAGACCACCTTTTCCAAAATGTACTTATAGTCGAGTTTAGCGTTCATCCCACGTGGAACAAATCGATGAGCAAGCGAACTTTGTGTTGTCTTACAACGCAAACGTTCTCCTCTCTCTTTGCCCACCCCAGAAGGATATATTTGAATGCCCAGAGAATAAGTGTACCATATTCCTACCTGTTGGTGGTTTTTCTTCGGAAGCCATTGGACAAAATAGTGAAGAAACCTTTGGGCAAAGATAGATGACACAAAATGTGACTTCGATAGAATCCACGTGAGAAGGAACAATTTCAATTTATTCGAGCAAACACGTGATTACACTAAAGACCAATCAGCAACCAGAAATCAACTGAAACTTCCCGCGAAAACCGAAGAGTGCGGAAAACATCCAATCATTTATCTCGATGTCGAATTCAATTTGTGGTCTGATCTTTCCGACGTTTTCGAATTAACCATGTGCGCTCTTAACTATTCATCGATTCGTTACGTGAGCATTTTGCACTCTAGCGTATCTTGAATTGAATCTTTGAAGGCATTTGCTTTGAAATCTTGAAACAAGAGTTGGGTTACTTGGGGGTCGAACGGATCAGACGATACAGATGCAAAATGGCGTCGAACGATGAATCTGGATTGACCCACGCTTGTGGTGTATTCGCGTGTGTCAGGGCGGATGGAATATCTTTAGATGAAGTTGATGTCGCTAGCACAATCTCGCTCGGTTTAGTATCCCTCCAGCATCGGTAAGTTTTGGGTAATTAGCTCATTAATCTTATTTCCTGGAGTTCTTCGGAAAGTTTTGAGTCGTTATTGAGTATGCATACGTATTGAACTTGAATTGCTGATGCCGCCACCACTTTGATCAAACGCTTTCAGTGACGGGTTGCTCAGAACTGATGAACGTTTTTGTTCTTACACTGATTTGTGGCTGAGTTTTAATTCAAGAGTTATTGATATATTAAGGACAGTTCTCTTCTCTTTCACAATCAAACGTGGTATTATATTAGCACCTTAGTCAAAGTGAGCTTCAGTTCAGCGGATAATTTCATATTAAGAGAGAAATTCAAAACTTAGTGTCCGGCCGGTAAGATCATTTGCGCCATTGGACCCGGAAAAGATGTATCCCTCAATATAATCGTTTTAGTTTTTACTAACAATTTTATTCTCATTTCGTTTTCATTCTTTTAAAGAGGCCAAGAAAGTGCTGGAATAGTGACCAACGATGGTAGACGGTTTCATCAGCACAAAGGAATGGGACTTGTAAACCACATATTTCAAGAACAGCACATAAAATCCTTGCCCGGACACATGGGAATTGGCCACACACGTTACTCCACAGCTGGTTCATCTGAACTTGTCAACTGTCAACCATTTGTTGTTGACACCATTCATGGCCAAATGGCAGTGGGACATAATGGTGAGCTTGTCAATGCAAAAGCATTAAGAAAAAAAGTCCTGATGCAAGGAACTGGCCTGTCGACAGGGAGTGACAGTGAGGTCATTACACAGTTGCTAACGGCAACACCGCCATGTGGTGAACCAAATGGTGCTAACTGGCCAGGAAGAATCTATGAGATGATGCTACTAACCCAGATATCTTACTCACTGGTTATTATGACACAGAGTTGTGTCTATGCTGTTAGGGATCCCCATGGCAACCGCCCTCTGTGTATTGGTAAGCTGAGGAATTTAAATGATAGCCCTCAGCTTTCAAGACTTGGGGGACAAGTTGTCCACAATGGGTATGATAGTGATGTTGTTGATGAAAGCACACTTGGTTGGGTTGTATCTTCCGAATCCTGTGGCTTTCATTCGTTTGGAGCTTCCATGTGCAGAGAGGTGAAACCCGGAGAAATTGTTGAATTAACCACAAAAGGATTTAAGTCTGTGAGGACTGTGACACTCGAGAATCCTGAGAAGCCTATGTCATTTTGTGTCTTTGAATATGTTTACTTTGCACGGCCTGACAGCATGTTTGAGGGCCAGATGGTCTATGGTGTGCGGCAGCAGTGTGGAAAGCAGTTAGCTATTGAAGCTCCTGTAGAAGCTGAGCTGGTTAGCACAGTACCCGAATCAGCTACCCCAGCTGCTTTGGGTTACTCATTGCGGACTGGAATTCCATATGTTGAGGTGCTCACCAAGAACCGTTATGTTGGACGCACATTCATACAGCCCAGCAACAGGCTCAGGAAGCTTGGGGTTGCTAGGAAATTTGGACCACTGGCAATGAATTTTAAGGGAAAAAGAATTGTTCTGATTGACGATTCCATCGTCCGTGGGAATACAATGGGTCCTATCATCAAGTTACTAAAGCAGGCAGGGGCGCAAGAGGTAAGTGGAATAAAAGTAATGCTTGAATGTTGTAAACACCGGGGAATTTAAGATGTAGTTATTAAGAAAGGAAACTATTTCTCACATTGTTTCTGATACTATTTTTACTTGACATGGTTAGTGATTAAACAAACTACAAGCTCTCTCCTGATATTCCCTCTTCTATATTAGTAGGGGGGTTGTCCAGGGGGGAGGGGAGGGGGGCCTCAAAGAAGGTCTGTTTCCAGAGAAAAGAGAAATTCGTCCACAAATCTGGAGATTTTGTAGTGAGTTCGAGACTTTTAGAAAAGGTCAGGGAAACATGAAATAGTTGTGGGGATGGCAGGAAAAAATACATGGAGGGTAGTCTAGATTTCTGTTAGCACTTAAATTCACCCAAGTATTGCTCAAACAGCATTTCTTATAGCTGATGCTTCTGTTACTTTCCCTCTGTGATAATGCTTCTAACTTTGTTTTCTATTTATAGGTCCACATACGTGTGGCCTCTCCACCTGTTAAGTACCCCTGCTATATGGGGATCAACATCCCAACAAAAGAAGAACTCATTGCCAACAAGATGGATGCTGATGGGCTGGCTAAACAGCTGGGTGCAGATAGTCTTGTCTACTTGAGCTTGGAGGGTCTGATGACCGCAGTGCAATCTGGGATACCTGATCGTGTTGAGAAAAAGATTGGGCACTGTACGGCATGCTTGAATGGCAAATATCCAGTCGAGTTGGATTGGTGAAATAAAAATTTAATCCACTTACTGAATAGGGATTAGATGGTGCATTGGAAAAAGGCTTTGTGTTGTATGTTATGTACTTTTTCTCAGCTACTGTATCATCATTATTGGCGTGAACTAAACAAAACAGAAAACAGATAACTTATTGTTTCTGTAAATCCTTGAGTTGTGATGTAAGTAGTATATGTCTGCACTTAATACAACACAACATAATGGGATTTAGTTGTATTTTAGGAGATTTGTGGCACATAAGGTGCATCATGTATTTACATGACAAGGGGTGATTTCCTTGCTAAAAATAGATACTACTGTGAACAATGGAGTGGAATGAAAAATAACTAAATTATTTCTTTTTGAAATTGTCTGTGTTATGTTATCCAACTCTTAGAGTGAAGAAACTATTTTAAATTATAATTATAGGAATGTTTGTGATTTTGTATCTGCTACGACATTAGTATTGTCAGCAAATATTTATTGTCTAAGATGGTTTTATTTAAGCCATGTTTTCAAGAGAGCAGTCTTATTATGGTGTGAAATAGAAACAGCTTAC
Organism: Galaxea fascicularis; assembly: GCA_948470475.1. Lineage (NCBI taxonomy): Eukaryota > Metazoa > Cnidaria > Anthozoa > Scleractinia > Euphylliidae > Galaxea > Galaxea fascicularis. The sequence goes on along the minus strand of OX419341.1, from coordinate 23,621,828 downwards.
AAAGACGTTTAAGTTATTGGTCGTTCCAGTATGACAGAAAGTGAAATTTGGATTGTTCTATCACGAGCCAGTGGTGAGAGTATTCACCATATCCTTGGAAATCTATAGTCTATACTTTTGGCGTGAATGGCAATGTTTTGTATTAAATTAATTTGATACAGAAATAAAATTACAACTAATTTGAAGATGAAATTTAACAAGCCATGTTAATTGACAGTTTTAAACAGAGATGTGCTTTTGATCATAGGTGCCATTCTATTGTATGAATTTCTTAATTTAACTTTTTCCATTTGGACATTTAGATTTCAGAAGACTTTTTATTAATAGGATGTTGTTAATAAAAATATATGCCTGCTGTAAACACAACACAGAATTTGACAGCAGGAAAGGTTTAGGCCATGTGTCAAACACCACAGTATTCTTTGTATATTGTATGTAAAACTATTGCAAGACAAGTTATGAACAAGGTCATGGTATGTAGCCATATCAAGGTCATCCTCAGTGTAAGAACTCTTTTCCACAATCTGCTCTGACGGTGCAGTAATTTCGTACCCTGATGTCTTGGGGACCAACCTGGGTACGGGATTAGCAGTTCAAGCCACATAGGTTTCCAAGCAATAATCTCAGATGGAATAGTGGATACCAGTAATTATTTGCAAGAGCTAGTTCACATATGGGAAGCAGTGTTGGTGTAGTGGTGAGAGTGCTCACCTTCCACCAGTGTGTCCAGGGTTAGATTCCCAGGCTCAGCATCATAAATGGGCCAAATTTATTGTTTCTCTACTCTTCCCTGAGAGGTTCTTTTCCAGGTACTTCAGTTTTCCCTCATCAAAAACCAACTTTGATTAGATTTGATTTGGAGTCCATTTGATTTACAGTCCCCCCAGTTAGTAGAGCTCCTACTAGTTTATCATATTGACATAAGCATGAGTATTTCACCAATCACACCTGAGAGCTGGCTAACAATGAAAAGTGTAAGAAAAAGGTAAATTTTCCATATGCTTATGCCACTGTGTAAACCAGCCCTAATGAAATAAGTTTTGCAGTTGTCAATCTACAGGGTTTTACTGTAAGCTAGTACCCAGGGAAATGCACTTGTGATTCTGAACAGAGTACCTGCCTTCAAAATGAGCAAAATTGCAAAGGGGCTCCCACAAATTTTAAATCACATATTCACCTGTTTGCAGTAAATAAAACTGTTGAGAATCTCTCTCACAATCACCCCTGTTGTTCCAGAAACTTGTGAAAGGTTCAGTAGGTTATGAAAATGTTTTTCACTGGACTTGTTGGAGACAAGCCCAAACAGAAATGCTACCGCACCCAAGAAGCTAATATAATTTTTGTTGAAAGAGTGGAAAGAAACCTTGCCTATTGTTGTCATGTGAGGACTAAGCACCCAGACATTGGCCATTCAACCCATTTTTCCATACCCATAACCTTATAGACAGTTTGCCAAATAACATTCTACTATGTATACCTAACTGCCCTGTCCTTTGCAAGCAGGCTGATTGCAAGACCCCCTTTCACATACATCGGACAATAATGGGTGCGAGTGCCACAGTGTTTACAAAGCGATTTAGCCATTCATAAAAGCCTACATTACTTGGTTGGTACAGCGGGTAACAAACATTTGAGCTACAATATGTGTAACTTTAACTACTCCCAGAAATTTGGAAAATCTTCCCAATTTTAAACAGATGCAAATACATTTTTTTAAATGTCCTGCTTTTTTTCTGCAATGTCCCAGAACTATGTCATATTTCTCTGAAAAATTCCAGAGTCTCCCAAGTCCCAGAATAATTTTGTTTTTCTCCCAAAACAGGCCTCGTTAAAGCTGTGACCCCCATGTTTCTAGCAACAAAGCCATAGGTTACAAGACAGTATCTTTCCCCCATTTTATTGCTGGCTGGTTAATTGGCCTTTCCGAAATTCAAAGAGGGAACTGGGGCGAGTTTCAAATTTTGAAGTAATCGATAAATTGACACCATCACATGAAAGATAGCATTGAGTTTAGTCGTTTGACCAATTCTTTTATGTTGAACAGAGACCAAGTTATACACCTTGAAACATAGCTCAATATCCACACAAACGTCTCTAATTATTGTCCCCAAAAAACATGAGGGACGCAGCCTCAAAATTAGAGACGTTTGTATGGATTTTGAACCATGTTTCAAGGTCCATAACTTGGTCTCTGTTCAACATAAAAGAATCAAACTTGGTCAAACGACTAAACTCAATGTGATGGTGTCAATTTATCGATTACTTCAAAATTTGAAAGTCGCCCCAGTTCACTTTTGAATTTCGGAAAGGCCAATGGTAGTTGCACCTCTTGTCAGCAAGTCTACTTACTGCACAAGTATCTGCTTCCCTCCATTGTTTCCCATAAGTACGTCACAGACTATCATTAAATCAAGTTTATTTCACTTGAGCTTTATGTTTGGTTAAATCATCACTCTTACTCTACTTTGCCATTTTAAACAATACTACAAAACTATTACATCTCTCATAATAAATAATTCATTTTTCAAGTTTTTGATATCCAAGACTTCCAACTAGGACTTAACAAAATTCATTTCAGAATTAACTTGTCAGTGTTACTTAGTACATATCAGTCTGTTTTAACAGGCTGCCAAACCACAACATTATAAATAGAATTAAATAAACCGATTGTCTGCACAAGGCACCACTTACTGCCACTCTGCAAACAGAAATGTTGCACATTTAATGGCTCATTCTCATTGAATGAAAAATGTAGGAAAGAATTGAGAAACGTGTGTGGTCCAATCAGGATGTCTTAGAATTTCTTGATCTCTTTCATATGAACACTCTCTTTGATATAATGTGCTTTGCAGCACACTCTACTGTACAAAAATATACAATGCCTCCATTCAAAGATAATTATCTGAATTATTTACAAACCAACATAAATGATGACCATAAGTAGACTGTCACGCAGATGTAATGAAAGGAATTTACAAATGTAAGCAAATGTTGCATTTAAGTCAGGAAAACTACATTCTCCCTCAAAGTCAGGAAAATGTCAACTAGACATCGGGTAACAAGCAGCCATGAAATACCATCATGATGACTCTCAAACAACGCAACAAAGGGTCAGTTTAAAGCACCTCAACTCCTCTGGATTTGCCTTGTGAAATAATGGATCAGATATCTTTGCTGCATCCATTTATCTACCTCAGCAATGTTTTATGGACAATGAATAAAGCTGCCTTAATTATCATTTCCATGGCCACTCCTTTGGAGTGGCCATCAGATATCTTCTTTGTAATCATTTATCTACCTTAGCAATGTTTCATGAATGATTGACAAAGCTGCCTTGTATCATTTAGAACAATAATATCATTGTTCTAGAGTGGCCAAAAAGAATTAAAGACAGCTGTAATGTTGCAATTCAATACTGAAAGCACATCTAGTGCGCTGTGGAACCTGGTCCCACAGGGTTCTAACTACAGGGGAACAATCTTCTGTTCCTCAGACAGGCTCTGCTCGTAAATGTATAATTATATTGCTTATCACTTTTGGCTTCTGTAATAGCAAAGTTTAGGGCTCTTGAAACCAACTAAAGTGAACAATTTCATTTGGTGCCCATGAAGTTTTTGTGCCTTCAGGTAAGCCAATGTTTACATTCTACAATGATGGAAACTAACAAAAGATGAAACCAATGTTTGCAGGGAGCACATACCACTGCACAAAGGTCATATCTCATTTTAAGTTCATGAAATGTAACTCTCTTCTCACTGCAGACTGATAATCAAATATATTAAATCAATAGACTATTGATAGCTTAACACATGTTATAGTGTTTGTACAATTATAGAACAAAGATCCAATTTCTTAAGGTATTAATCACTCACTCTTAAGTTCATTATTAATTGAATTCATTTTGATCTGTTAGCAACACTTTGGACTCTAATTCGTTGTTTGCACTTTGAGCCCAATCTTTCTCAAGCTCACCACTACTGCCCACCAACTTTTCATCATCAGTTTTATTGTCGCCCTCCTCAAAGAAGACTTCAAAATTTAAACTCCTTGGCCGCTGCCTTGGAAAAGTAGAACGTTTGTCCACATTGCGATATTTAACTACATGATCATCATTGTCCATTCCAGGCATGAGATCCTGGTAGCTTTCCCCTGCTGAAAGCTTACGGCCATCTTGTAGTGATTTGCTAAGCTTCTCCAAGGCTTTAACCTGTAGAAATAATGAAACTTAGTTGGTAACAGAGACATGCAGGAGAGCTGAACATTATCCACTGTTAGCAGTGTAGGTGTGAAACAGTGTTTAAAGAATGCCTTGGAAAATTTATGCACCTGATTTGATTTTACCCACTCTTGACAAAAAAAAATGCTGGATCCCAACATAGACATAATTAAGACGAGAAAGGCCGAGTTTCTTTTTACACCCTGACTTGCACATAAGGATCCTTGGCTTCCGTGATAAAAAAATACTCGACTCCAAATCTTTTGACATAAAATCTCTCTGGAGATATACTAAATAAAATATGAACACATTATGGTCACATGTTACCGGTAATTTAAACAAAGTCAAATGGAGCTTAATGCATAGAAAAGGCAATTTCAATGTCAAGTCACTTTAAACGCAATATTAAAGTTAAAATCATGTGTTAGTTTAATGCTTTCGTCCTCTTTAATGGTGATTTTTTCAAATCGTTAAATATTTGGGATTCAGAGCAGGTTATGTACATGTAATTTGGTACTAACAGTTATATTTGTTTGCCAGTGGAAATTATTTTGTTTTGCCTTCATTCTTACAGCATTCAAACACTGCTGGATTCAAGCAAAAAAATGGCAATAATTGAAAAACATGTTATTGTGGTTTCCACTGGCCATTTATACATATAAAATCTTAAGATTAAAAAAAAGTATCATTTTCTCTTGTCATACATATTGTAAAAACTATCTACAACCTAATTTCTCTGAACATGTCAGCCTTAATTTTAATATCAGTTATTTAACTTACCTTAAAACATCACCTTGAATTTTAAATGCTTGATTTAATACCACTCCAATCCTAACATGATGCTTTAGGAACTTAATAATGCCAAAACATTAATACTCCTTTTAAACACGAAAATTAGAAAAGAAGTTATTATTTTAACTTTGGCATTTGGTTAACTCATCAAGCAATAAAAGACTTCAGTAATTCACGATCCTTAGCAGGCATGTACAGCAAGAAGCATTAGTGATGATAAAACTTTAAGTTTAAGCAAATGGACAAGAGTAACTCAGAAAGTGCATGCATAGAAAACTCAAAGAAAGACGTCACAGTTCTGGTGAAGAAGTCGCATAATACCTCATTATTTCAGTTTTAAACATCCCCAGAACAGTCCTATCAACCCAAAATGTGATTACATTAGTCCCTCAAAATAAATACAGTCACCACCATCACTTTAATAAGTTAATTGCTGCTCCTATGCTGTCTGTATGGCTTTGACATTACCACTGTTGTCTCAGCTAAAAGCCCAACAACGCTGCACTCAAGCCTCTGAGTGTACACCGAATTCACAGTATACCATGATTACACCTGCTTTTGCAAAATTAAAAAGATAAGCTGTGAATGCCTCTATGAATACTGGAATGGCTCACTAAATTTTTTTCAAGCAACTAATACAATCAAAACAACCCTTTTAACTTAAAGGTTCATGAAAAAATGCACATTTTATTCACCACAACAGTAAAGATTATGATCTTAATAATGCTGTTTAGTATTTTTATTTCTTTAATAGTTTATATTTTTGTATATCTATAAAATTATTTCTACAAATTTTATTTTGAATTCGTTTATTTTTATTTACGTAAATTAGTTAAGCTCAAATGCCCATCTGTTCAATACTCCATAAAGTTTTAAGAAAAATTTTTTATAGTTTACATATAAAAATTATAACAAATTATGTTTTTAGTTTGCAATGTCAGTTAATTCCTAGTAGAAGACATTTTTAATGTTAGATTTATTCCCTGGAGCACTTGTCCTGAGCTTAGAACTTTGTTGTAACATCTAGTTGATTTATACAACACTTGTTAAAATTGTTTAATATTAGCATTTTTATGTCTATTTTTTTAAATCACTAGCAGTTTAAAGTTCTCATATTATCATTAGTTAATGTTAATAAAATTTAAACTTGTTTGTCCACAAAAACAACTGTTCATCAGAAAAGGCACTAAACTTTGTGGTTTGTGAGTTAATAATAGTTTGTCTCATTGTTTAGTCACTTAGATGTGGATATTGACCCACAGCCAGTCAGCACCATTGCCCAATGAAGAACAGCAGAATGCCAACCACAATTTTTCAATCCACATCTACCTGACTACATTGTAAGACAAATGATTAACTCAGCTACCAAGGCTGCTGATTTTGGTATGATAAAGTTGATCTCTTGACAAAAAAATAAACAACTGTATAGTGCTAAACGCACTATCATCAATCCTTAAATAGTCATGTTTTACCAATCAGATTAAAGCCTAAATCTCATGGGTGGTTGCCTAAGTGGTTTACATTGGGCTGATCCATCAGACACTACCTTTCCATCAGTCACTGACTTTCTCTGTGGACTCCGACTTGGGCACCCACCAGGGATCTTCCCACTTCTCAAGGGCCTTTTCCAAACAGGAACATAATTAACAGGGGTTTTCGCAGATGGGCTCTTTTTGGGGGGTGTGTTAATTCTCATACCACTATCTAGTTCCTGTGTATCCTTGAAAAGGTTTTCCCTGGCACTATGGAAATCCTTTTTTATTATGTTCCTTGATAGCGGGCTAAGGGCTTTTCTTTCTCTGTTGTCCCTGTGTGGACCCCTGGCCTTGGGAAGAGCTCTATCCCTGCTTTTCTGTGCAACAAAACAAGTGAAACAACAGTTACAAGAGATGTAATGGTGCATTAGTATGGCAACAATGCTCTTTCCCTGACAGAAAAATGTTTCATCCATTCCTCACCCAAAAGAAGATGAAATGGAAAGAAACGAAGCAAAGGAGAGAAAGTTTTTGTGTTTTTTGCAGAATTATATAAACTCTCCTGATGTAAGGTATTACTTTCTGTGTACTCTGAAGTGCACTGTTCATAAACTGCAATAATACCTTAATTGCTGGAAAAGAATCCAGAAGATACATTGGTGAGGTACAGTCAGATTTTGTTTACATTACCAAGATTTTAAACCTTATGCTGCAATAATTAACTAAAATTTGTTTAAGAAATTCAGACTGAGATACATGTTAAGAAGTAAACTGGAACAAAAATGTTAACAACTGGTGTTTTAAAGGTGTATTTTTTTATTATTTTAAATCCCTTATTATCTCAATTAAGTTATTCTTTAATGTTTCACAAAAATCACCCCCACCACAGCAGCAAAAAAGACAATTAACAACTTAGCCTTATCCTAGCCAAATATTAGCAACCCTGATTTTTGAAAACTTATCCTAATGTATTGATTTGATTGAACAACATCACATTTTATGCTCTTGCTGAAAATAAAACTTGCCTTAAATTTATCAGTTGTCACTTATTTACATTTCAAAATGGCTGCATAAATATGTATACAAACTTTGCCCAGAAAATAATTATGTACTTATTTTCTCTATAAAAGTAGCTAGTCTGAACAATAACAATTGTTAGTATGTACCACATAAGTAAATAGTGCTTTTCACGCGTTCTGATTGGTTAACTCGGAGGTGATTCGCAAAGTACTATACACCTCCGAGCCGCCAAAGAGAAACAAACTGACTTTGTTTTAGTTTCCGAATTCAGCTGGTGTGTTATATACTAACACAATATTATTATTCACTTCAGTGTTGGTGAATAATAACTACTTAATAACCGAGAGTGAGGTCGTTACGGGAAAATCTCAAACTGAGGCCTTGCCGTATTGACCGAGCGATAGCGAGGTCAATACAGCTAGGCCGAGGTTTGAGATTTTCCCGTAACGACCGAACGGTCGAGGTTATTAAGTTGTTTATTATATGGCTAACATAACGGTTCTAAGGGAGACAAAAATTAGTTCAAGCGCAAGTCGTCGCTTCACGGTAATCTATTCATTAATTTTTTCCAAACTCAGGTCAAACGTTTCACTAACAGTTTTCCTGGTCGTGTTTTCAGTTTTTTGCTCTAGAGGCACCAATTTTCAATTTAAATAAAACAAATGTGGCTTTTGGATGACTTTTTGTTGGTTTTGTTCCTAATTTGCATAATCCGTAATCAGCCCGTGGGCATTACGGGAGAATAATGCCCTAGCGCTTCGCTTCGCTTAGCCAATCAGAGCGCGCGTTATATCGCATACAAACACTAGCCATATAATAATAATTGTTAATTATAATCATATTGGTCAATCATACCATCCTATAATTTCATTTTAAATATGAGCAATAAAAATCAATTACTGGAAAGAAAACATTAGACTTTGTTCAGACAAATTTCATAAACATTTAAATAAAATTAATATACCGGTATTCAAAATAATTATGCTATGGTTTTTTACAAAATGTCACATGCTCCTGTGTGTTATTAACCATGTAATTTGGAAATGCTCAGTTTATAAATTACACTAAGCAGTAAATCTAAACTACTTTCCTGGTGTTATACATGAACCTTACTCCAAAATGGCTCTTACTCAATATTATTTTGTTTGTATTCAAATTAGCCCTTGTTGCTTTGTTCTTAAGAGCAAAATTCGAAAGAATATTTTATCTTGAATGAGGGTTACTTTGAATATAAACTAAGGTACATGTATATTTAAATGTAGGTTATTTTAGAATAAGGTGTATTAAAACTTGTCTATGTTAAATAAACATGTGCTGTTTACCTTCAAGACCTCAGAGCATGAGCATGGAAGAGGACACATAATATAGTCCAACTTAAAGACAGTTTGCCTACATGTTCAACACAGTCAAGTACACATTTCAAGTTTATCTGTAATAACCAGTTAAAATATTACAGAACTGTAAATAAATCACACTTGAGAAAAGAAACTGTGTGATTCAGTTTGTGGTTTGGGAAAGTCATGTGATTCTAACTTAGTAGGTAAACACAAAACATGGTTACCTCTAAAGAAGAACCTAGAACCTAGAACTTAGTTCAGACTTGAAATCATAGTTAAGCAACTTTCTTGTGAGAAAGCATTTGAATTTCCATTTAACTAAAAACTCAACAAAATTCTCTATTAAACACTTTTAATTTACCATTTAACATTTGGCTTCAAATTAATTTATCCAGAGCACAAAAGTTTGATGTCTTAACCTGGCGGCCATTAATTGTGATAATACCACAATAATATTACTGCCTAACTTGGAGAAACAAGTCAGGGGGGGACACTGTTTTCCTCCTCCACTATTAGGGCAGGTTTTAGGATGATGTCTCTTTCAACAAACTGTCCAAAGTTAACTGAATTGTTTTCAGTAATTTCTGGAACAGAAAATCTGTTTATTGGAGTTCCATCTTTAGATTCCACCTTTGCACCACAAGATCTCTTTCTCTTCTTGACCTTGATGTCGTCATTCACATCATTAACTCTACAACTGTCATGTGAACTTTTTCCCTGCGAGGAAGGACTGTGCCTTGTCTTCAAAATTGGTTTGCACTTAGAATCTGACCACAAAAGACCATGCTGATATGGAAGAACACTTTCTTCACTGAGGGCATTCAGCACAAGCTCTGAAATACCATGTCTCCTTTCTTCTGCTGGGCAATGAATTTCTGGACTGCTTAAATGTCTCAATGGAAAATTCCCACTACTCAAACTGTCTACTACGTTTTCCCACATATTTTCAGAATAATTCAACTTGCTGTCTGACCCATGATGCACATCACGAGTAGAACTAGTTTCAGAAGACACATTAAGAACTTCATCTGAGAAAACAACTTTCTTGGTATCAAAAGGTTGATGGCCTCTCTGCAAAGAGAGCTTCTTTGAATTGCCAAGTGTTTTCTTGGAGAAATAATTTACCGTTTGGACAGCTATGGCAGCTCCTTTCAATCTTCTACGTGGATCAAAATTTCTTGTTATCTCCATTCTAAGATTAACATGGATGTCCTTGTCTCCAGTTGTGTGACCCTATGGGAGAATGAATGAGTGGATGAATGATGACTGATGAAGGTTCTTACAAATGAAGAACACTGCAGCATAAAAGGTTTACACACTAATATGTTTTCAATAGTGTCTGTTTTCATTTCTGCAAAATTGGGGTAAAAAATTTTTTATCCACACCTATCCACACTAAAACACACGCAAACAACTGGGACCTGGGATTGCGCCGTGTAAAGTGGAGCGTCCACTTTCAATACAAGGTCTTTGGACCGGAACCAATGACATATGATGCTTTTCATGTCACCATTTTTGAAAGTCTCTGTTTTCACCTCTCCACACAGAGTATTTCCAAAACAATGCATTTTCCAGGTCCCACTTTTTAAACCAAGTGTTTCCACAACAGGACTTGAATGACTCAAACGTCTACATGTAGAAATGCATGAGAAAGTATAACTGAAAATTTATTGTTGTGCCTGACCCAAGTTAATGCTCCACTGACTGCAAATTACCTAAAACTGATGAATAAATGTGGTAACATTATAATTAGCCTAATCTATTCCAACTCAACTGGACTGAACTTGTCTTCTCTATGCTCTTCTCAACCCAATTGTTTTGTTCCCTTCTGGACTTAACTTGACTATACTACACTGCATTCCAACTCAACCCCTAGCACAATCTCCTCTCTACTGTAGCAAGCCATGTAGTGCTATTGGCAAACTTATGCATACATAATCTTGACCACTTTCCAAAACATGCTACTTTGTGGAAATTAACCTTTTCATCCTTCCTTGAATCACATTCCACAAATTTCACACACATCCATCAATCTCACAAAATGTAAGGGAGTTGCTATGATTTGTAACAAGTTTGATAGGCTTTCAAAAAGTTTCTTACCACATTCAAACAATCCAACTTTATTTGCCAACATAATGGTGGAAACTTTAATTACCGGTAGTTTTGTCATGAAAGCACTTTTAGTGTTTCAGTATGTTAATAGTTAAAGTTGTTGAAGAGTTATGGGTTACAGTATGGGTTAGAATTAGTTAGAGTAGTCAAGGAATTAATCAATTAATCAATCAATCAATTAGTTTCTAACTGAGAGATAGTGTAACTGAGCCAGACAAAGAACAATTTGTTACTGATAAGTGCAGAATCACTCATTAGAATAAGAAAACCGGTATAGGGTGGGATCAGATCAGGAAGTAGTGCCTGTGAACACCATCTGCCGATCACCAGTCTGCTTTGCCTACTATTAGATCCATCAAGGTGCTCCATCACCTATGCAGTTTCTAAACAACCCTTCAAATCCCCCAGTGTTGGTGTAAACTAGATTTAGGGAGTACCTATTCTACGCTCTAAGTTCTTCATTCGTTTTGCAAAGATATTCTAAGACTTCTAACATCATCCTAGCAAGCAAGTAGTTATTAACTTTAAAACAAGATGCCTGGAGGTGTTAACGTGGTTTGCGTAAATGGGTAATATCTGAATTCACTCTCAGGACCAATTTACCGCTAGCCTTTACGACGGTTCGGGACACACTCAAGTGAAATGCTATAATTATTATTCACAGTTGAAAACACAAAAGGAACAAATCAATCTCTTTCCAATCAGTTATATATCGTCAATCTATGTCACACTGGTGTGAGAATTATAACTTAACATAAAAGGTTTTCTCCGACAAATGAGCACATATAGAACAAGGATAAAGGGGGTAGTTTCTAAACAAACTGTGGTGCTGCGTTGGTGGGGAAGTTGTACATGAAAAAGAAAAAAAAAAGACAAAGACAAAAAAAAGTCAACACTGGATATCAGAGGCGGTCACCCATCCAAGAAGTAACCCTGGCCAACAGGGCATAACAAGCATGTGGCTATTTACCATATGCGACTATGATGACGATGAAACTCAACCAAATTTTAGACGTGGTCTGCCTGTGGTATCCCACGTAATTTTTGCCAGCTAGATTGAGTTGGCACCACCAAAACAAGTAAATTTTAAGGTGCAGGGGAATTATAGTGAAATCATGTACCTTGATCCAAGAGTGATTCAACACCTGAAGTGCAGAGAACCTTTTATTGTCATCCACAATAAGCATCTGATTTATAAGATCCTATAAAACAAACAAGTTTGCAAACCTTTGTGAATACACTTCCAGAAATTCTATGTTGCTGTCACACTCAAATGATTTGATCTCTGTTACCACTTCCCTTCTGATGTAGAAAAGTAGTTGTTTGATATTCCTTTGACCATTTTTATTCCAAATTATAGGAGATGAGCTTCAATTTATTTCAACCATCTTGAAAAGCATACCACTAGGACTTGAGACGACAACAACAATGCATCAACAAGAAAATAAATGCAATACCTTAGCGGAATCAGAAATGTCATCCCAAAATGGCGACAGATATTCAAATTCCCCCGCAAGGATCAAGTCAAACAGTTCATCCTGATCAGGGCTGCAATAAAAACAAGAAAAAAATTGCTCTCTCTATATATAATTATTCATAATTGATAATGTTAATTGCAAGGAGTAAAAAATACTTTACAGCACAGTGAAGCCTGGATGGTCTCAAGATTAGTAATCATTGATAGGTTCATAATCCAAGCAATGTTATCAAACTGTTTATTTATTTCAGTGATAACCTGCAGGGACAAACCTTCTGAATGGTGGAAATCCACAAAGCAGAATATATGTAATAACTCCTGCTGCCCAAATGTCAACCTTAAGTCCATAACTGCAAAAGACAAAATTTTAAGTAACAAAATGCACAATTTTGGCACTACAATAATTTTAAAAACTATCATTTGAAAGGTAACACTCTCTGTAAAAAGAATTCGGCATTTTACTGTGAAACTTGGAAAACCATGAACACTAGAAATATTTATGGACAGTCTATCGTGTAGTAAAAGAAAAGTAATGAGACACAGATGGCTATAACACAAACTGTAATGTTGATCACTTTTTCAGTTTGCGGTTTCATGTGAGTTGCCAAATCAGTGGATTTATTTCATATGCAGTCACTGCTTGCAAGGTTCAAAATAGCAGCTGGCTGCCGGTGACAGCCGGCACTTTGGTCACACTTGCTGGCGATTTTTCACGGAAGCAATAGAAAATTACATCTAATGATTGGCAAAAAATTCAGCCTTGAGAAAAAAAGCCTATAAATTCAGGCTAAAAGCTCTGATTTTATCTTGAACCCTAACTTGACAACTGACAGAAATTGTTGAGGTTAAAATACATACCCTGATTCATCCAGAATCTCCGGTGCAACATACGTTGGCGTTCCACACACAAGGAACATTGGACTTTTGACTTCTGTTGCTAAACCAAAGTCTGCTAGCTTCAGAGACTTCCTATTATCTGAATAATTTACAACCTGTGCAAACACAAAGAAACAAATTTCCGTGTTTAAGACCAATCAGTTGAAGCACTTTGTGCAAAAAGGGTGTTCAGTTTGAATGTGTACGTTCCATTGATCTTTCCATCTGTCAAATCGATGGCTCCATTCTATGACAGTCAACACCACTGTTGGCACTAAAAATGCTCATGCTTTTTTTTATCTTTCACTCTTTGTTTGACCACATTACTAAACCAATAAGATTACTTTATTATATGGCTAGTGTTTGTATACGATATAATGCGTGCTCTGATTGGCTAAGCGAAGCGAAGCGCTAGGGCATTATTCTCCCGTAATGCCCACGGGCTGATTACGTATGATGCAAATTAGGAACAAAAACAACAAAAAGTCGTCCAAAGGCCACATTTGTTTTATTTACATTGAAAATTGGTGCCTCTAGAGCAAAAAACTGAAAACACGACCAGAAAAACTGTTAGTGAAACGTTTGACCTGAGTTTGGAAAAAAATAATGATTACCGTGAAGCGACAACTTGTGCTTGAACTAATTTTTTTTTCCGTTAGAACCGTTATGTTAGCCATATAATAAACAACTTAATAACCTTGACCGTTTGGTCGTTACGGGAAAATCTCAAACCTCGGCCTAGCTATATTGACCTCGCTATCGCTCGGTCAATACGGTAAGGCCTCAGTTTGAGATTTTCCCGTAACGACCAAACGGTCGAGGTTATTAAGTAGTTAGTACAGTGTACCACAGATGTAGTAATATTATGGAGGGTTTCAGTTATGTTATGAATAATTGTGACGACTTTATCTGTGTAATCTGTGTGCTTAAATAAAAAGTCTTTAAAAAAAAAGAATGTTCAAGTGTGTTTTGTCATACAGCCCCAATATGAAAGATCTACCTTAAACATTTTGTGGAAATCTTAAAGGGCATGTGTATACTTACTAATAAATTCTCTGGCTTTATATCTCTATGGACAACATTCATTGAATGCAAGTAATGCAGTGCAGCTGCCAGGTCTCTGATCATGTGACTGGCATCTTTTTCTGTGTATTTGGTTGCTCGGACTATGGCCTCGAAAAGATCTCCACCCTGAACAACAATAAAGCAAATATTAAGTGTGTCATTTTCAGACTGAGGAAAGTCTCTTTTTTTGCTCAGAAAATACCACATTTACTTAAACTCCAGGGTCAGAGAGAGGAGAGATAGGGATTTTGTTGCAATTAAAACGGTTTTCATTTGAGTGTTGAATGATAATTACATTTCGTATGATAATTACAGTACTTTGGTGTATGATTGGCCACCAAACTCATGCCACTTTCTCAACTAATGAGAAGCAAAACCAAACCCAGTCGTGACTTGCATGCATGAATTTTTCATGCTTTACGCAAGTCACATGCCATATTCTGATTGGTTTATTGCATTGTTGGCGTCTGCTGTGATTGGTTGTCAAAGTAATTACTTTGTTTTTGGCTTTACGACATTCAATTGAAGGCTTTAATGCCCAAAACTATTTTTTGTCTTAGATGACTTTCCGACAATTTTTCAATCATGAACATGGCTGACATGAAGGGCCAGGGGCAGTGTATTTTCCCAGGGAACTCCGAGTTAGATTACTAACTACTGTAATAAGAAAATATTGACTGTAGCACAACAGCACACTCCTGCCAATTGATAAAAATAAAGACAGCCCTGCATGAGCTTAGTCTATTGGTGATTTATAAGCTCTGGACTAGGGACTCTAACAAGAAAATCTCTGCAAGGTTCAAATAATTAACCTATCTATCTAGGCCTGCCCCGTGAAGCATCATACTGCTATGTGCATTGGAAGGAACAGAAAGAAATGAATATTACAGTATTTGAATTACCAACTTGTTGATTCTTACCTTGACTAACTCCATCACCAGGAAAATCTCCTTCGGAGTTTCATACTCCTCAATAAGTTCTACAATATTTTTGTGTTTTACTCTTCTCAGTATACTTATTTCATTTTCTACCATATGTTCCTGAAAGAACAATAACAAAACATATTTTTACATGTACACAATGGCCATCACAGTTTGTTTGTAAATTCAGTGTGAGCTGATGGCGACGGGTTTGTTTATGTGACCATACTTTTCCGTTTCTATGCTTGCTAAATTGGAAAGACTAACAGATAGGTAAACAGCTTTTCTGGGTTGCAGGTTAAAATTAATTTTATTGCTCTAACTGCTGTCTCCAACTTACCTTGCCTTTTACTTTGGCTTTGCTAATAATTTTTAATGCATATTCTTTATTAGTTTTCCTGAAAGTAAAAACGAGAACGTTTGTACACAAAATGTTGTTTTTATTAGAAACATAGCCATTTCTGAATTCTACTAAGCTTTCTCTTGAAACGAGCCCTCTTGCAAGTCTTTCATAAAAAAAATGTGGATACAAATTTTACTTGCACATTACTGGGAACACGTTTTCATGAGAACGAGAAAGTACCTGGTGTGATTTTAAGTGCACGCTGGAAAAGCAACAATTGAAAAAATATTGCATCGCCATTGCAAGCAAAAAATTGCTTATGTAGCCATGGCTTTAGAACTCAGAGAACCCAGTAGAACATAAAGCAAATACATTTCAGGTAAATGTATCAAGCAAGGAAAAACATCTTGACTCACTTGTAATAAATTAAAGCTATAATATTTACTACGATTATTAGTTGAGTTTGCACCAGAGAAGTTTGGTGCCCAAGTTTTGCCATTGAAACCATGTTGTTGTCAAGGTGAACGCAAATGGTATCCATTGGCAACTTTTCCCGCTGTCATGTTAAGATCGATGATATCACAGCCCTAAAATTTGCCAATTGATACTATTTGCATTCGCTTTGACAACAACATGGTTTCAACAGCAAAACTTGAGTGCCAAACTTCCCTCGGTCCAAATTCAACTGACAGTCGTAGTATTAATGATTTCAAAACTAATAACAGGGAGCAGTACCATAATAAAACATAATCTACAAAATATTCCTGGTAAAAGTTAATCACCTGCTACAATGTGTAAGCTAATGACAACCAGACATACCTATTTTTACACTCTCTAACAACAGCAAAGTTTCCATCTCCTATGACTTTTCCTATTCTGTAAAATCCATGGACTGATATTCTCTCCCTCTTGATTTTCTTTGGATCCTTCACTGCAAACAAAAGGAGAAATAATCCCTTAAACTCACACAACCCAACACTGTTTATCATCTAACAGTAAAACAAATGGAATTACAGGGAGAATAATACTGTTTGAAAGTTATGAAAATTTAAGAGTTAAGAATAAACAATCCATTTGTTCTCAAATAAACCTGGCAGATAACCTACAATAATCATTTAACGACAAGGAGAATGATTACCCTTGACATTAAATTAGTGTAGCCACCAATCAGCACATGTCAAGCCATCAATTCAAACCCCTCTACAATTTTGTGGTTTTATCGGGGTGCTGCCAAGAAGGTAAGAGTTTACCGGTATTCATCTTTCATGAGGATAACCAAATGTAAGTTAAATTCAATGTTACTGTACTCAAGGAAGAGACAGTACCAAGAAACCACACCAGGAAATGAGTTTTGTGACTCAGAGAAAATGTCGAGAAAGATAACACTATAAAAACAGACAAACACCACCCCTCTATTGATCCTCTGCAAAATAATGTACAATTACATTTCTGGTAAAATTTAAGATAATTGAGTACAAGAAATTTCCTACAACAAGCCCAATCATAGAAATAGTAGAGTAGCTGCATGGCTTAGACAGTATTTGCTTTTTATTTTCTCTACCAAACTTAAACTTACACAACTAAACATGCAAATTTAATTTAAATGATTTGGAAGAAACAGCTGTTGGTAGTGCTTGTACACCTATCATACAATTCTGCATAAATTACAAGGTATAAGAGCTTAAATGTCAGAACTAAGTCTCAACAATGTTACTTCCTAATCACAACAGCTTTGAAATTTATTACATTTAACAATTTAAATTTATATTGGTTTGAAACCATAGAACACTTATCAAGGTATGTGTGATAATTTTAACCTTAGTATTGTATGTCTACATGGTTTGGTCATAACAGCAGTCACTTTTAAGCTTTTCATTTCACAAGTTTAAGAACACAGGTGGTTGACACCACAAAATAAGAAAATAAATTGAAAAAGCTCCCTTTAACCATCAAAAGTGTGGCAATAAAGTGTGGCAATATCACATGAAAAGAATAAATTTGACTGGTAAAATCTTATGCTAAGTAGGTGGATTATAGTTTTATACTTGTTTGTAATCTAAAAAATGGTTTTATTAAAACCACAGGAAACAATTCAAAAGAGGGGGAAAGAAAGCGCAAACAGCCAATGAGAATGCTTATTGTTAAGAGGTTCTGGTAACACCTGCCACCACACAGGAAGTTAGGAAAGCTACTTCGTATTTAAATAAACACCTCTATTCACTTATTTGTTCCAATAGCACTTAAAATACTTTTTCTACCCTAAAGAAATCTAACAAAAAAAATTAAATTAAGTGTTTATGAAGTCAAGATTCATTTCCTAACATTCACGCAAAAGAATGGTTAGGGCATAAAAGGTAAAAAAAAAATTTATTTTAAGGCTGAATGTTAATAAGTTAGATTAAATGTCTCAAAAATTAAATTGAATTTTCTGCTGATCCAATATACCTTTCTCTGATATTATTCTACTTGTTATTCCCTAAGTCATTTTTTTCAGTGTTCAGGCAGTAATGCTAGATGAAGTTTATCAGATCCTTTAAAATTTAAGTTTTTTTGTTTTTTTTTTTAAGTTCTGACAGACAAATTTTATGCTGTAACTTATCAATAGATCTGGGGAAAAGATACAAAGATAAGACAAATGAACAGTGAATGAGAAATTACATTACAGACACAGGAGAGCCAGTGTAAATAATAAATTAGCCATGGCTTGTACTTAAGGAAAGAAAAATGATAGAAAAAGACTGGTGACTAAAGCTAGACGAAAGGTGTTATGGTTAAATAAAATCAAGTTATTTGGTGCTAAATGCCATTTTGGGTGTTTGCAAAAATCCAAAATTGAAAGAATGTAGAAATTAGAAATAATTAATGTTGAATGAGAAAAATGTGTAAAGCTTAGAGAAAAAATCTAAAGAGAAAAAGGTTTTACCTAATGATTGGTGATCTTATTAGTCACTAAGCATGCAATAAAGGAGGAAAATAAATAAAGAAATGAATGGAAGAGAAAACAACCCCAGATTAGGACAATTACCCATCACCAGATACCCCTTAGCACTACCAGCTCTGGCCCTACACCACATTAACAAGAAATGGTTCAGTTTTATGCTTAGTTTGCACAGGGTTACATTCTTTAAATTCTGTCTTGAGGCTAACAGCTGAACATGCTTAGTGGAGAATCAGATTAATTTATTAAAGAAAAGAGAATTAACACACACAGAATGGAGCAGTTATCTCCGTTTATTTCACTACTGGCTAAAAACACTCACAATACAAGTCAAGCGCAGGTTTGAAAGTTCAAACAAATGCACAATGAACTGAAAGGTACTTATTATCTTAAGTGTTAAAAATGTAAAGGTGCAAAACATTAAAACTGACTTAAGCCTGGGAAATATTCCTTATGGACTAAAAAACAATCATTTCCTTGATGTTTAAAGCTGTTTACAATGTTTAGCATCAATTAAAATCAAACAGCTGCTAAATATAGTGGGTGGTAAAAAAAATTGTCATCACAAATGAACAGATTAATGAAAATTTACAGGGCAGCAATAAATTAATATTATTGCAAGTTCAACTCCCCAAATAAATTCTTCACCAAATCAAGAGAGAGATTTGGTCAAAATAAATAAACTTTGCTAGTGAGAAAATGAAATATTTAAGACCTGCAGCCTTTTACCAAATCTTACTCTTGAATTCAATCTTTAAGATTATGGTATTTTGTCACTTTGATCCTGTACTTTACGTGTGCTAAATTAAACCTACACATTGACAGCTTTGCAAGCATTTAGCTACATGCATCGTTTTCAAATAATCCAACTATACTGGCAGAAATTACTCCTGGTTTAGAATGTAACTCACACCTTTTAAGTGGCAAACACTTCAATTAAATGCTTTTTTTTCCATTTAGGCAACTTTTATCATGCTAACAAATTTATTGCTTTACTCATGATCACTTGAATGCAAATTTTAATAACAGAAGCATGCAACAAAGGGATATATCACAAGATGACCTTCTCCAAAATGTTTAACTGATAAGTGATTAACACTGCAGTTTATTTTTCTGGTTATAGTTCAGTGAATCAGGCTTCTGATTCCACAAGAGTTATGGAATAAGCAAGGAGCTCCAGTTATTCAAATGATGGATCCACAGCGCATTCAATTCTCTCTGCAGAGGAAGAAGCATATGACATTAAAGTTTAGTGTTTCAATTTCAGAGAATTTGATTATATGAGATTGCAATCCAAATTTTGAAGACAAAAACACATTGTTTTTCTCTGACTTATTGGACCAGTTTTACTTCACATGTGTGATTACACCATGAAATATTAATATCAGAAAAAAGATCTGCAATACTGGGGGGAAATTGGGGTTGTAACACATTATATTGGGTAACTCTTTCAAAAAGTTTACATCTTCCAATGTGCTTTTGTCTTCATGGAGTGCAAGACAGTGACATGTGTGTTATAAAGTTAACAGAGTTCCAAGAAATATAACAGTTAATGACAAAAAAAAAACAAGAACGGTTATAACAGGTTCCTGTCCACAAGTTCACTGATTGGCTGTGGATACCTGTTCCAACACCCACTGCAAACTCAACTGCCTGATCATGCATGACACTAACAACCCGTAAACCAAGTTTGTTTTCAGTGAAAGACCCAAGTTTTGCTATTCCCTTTCACAAATTATGGATCTGTTATTCACAATCACCATTCCTTAAGTTACCTTTTTAAAACTTAACACAAACTAATGTGGTGCTAAATATCTGTTTATAAAATCTTTAAAAGTGGCATTTATGTTCTTCACTGATATTTCTAAATCAGGTTGGGAGTTCACCCCATAAATTTTTTACTACTCTTTCATCTGCAATGATAAGAACCTTTTTTTATGCTAAAAAAAAACCTGACAACAGAAGATGGAATGTTGACTTTATGTCATTATGTGATTTAAAACTGGCCCAATAAAACAATAGAGGTGTAGTTTTGGGAGAGAGCTCCTTGCAAATTTTAAAAGGAAGAAAAATATGCCAGCAACTGAGGTTTGATGAAAACTTACTGCAAGGTAAGACCTCTGTCTGTTTCACATGTGTTAAGAAAAAGGATGGATGGATGGATGGATGGATGGAGGAACAAAGATGTAACCAACGTCACAACAATACATGAATGCACTTTACTTTACGAAAAAACAGACAGTCTGGAAAATGGACAAATAGAAATGAAACAGTGTTCTGAGAATAAACAGCAGTGTTTCCTAATGACATAATGTCAAAACCAAGTTACAACACCATAAATGCTTATCTCTTACCCAACTTGACCCAGTAGGGCAGAACAAATATACCAGTCAAGCACAACTAACCCGTCAAGACTGGCATTAAGGTCAAGGGGAAAGGGGGGCAAAGGACAAGGGATTTACAGCAGATATTTTGAGTTACATTTCTCGCAGCTTTGGTAGAAAATCAAATTAAAGGCAAAACCTCAACAGCAGTAAAAAACTCCATCTACTTTCTTACATAATTCCACTTCTGTCAAAAATTAGTGAGTCTTGTCCTCAACAATATTGTGAACTCAAAATTGGCCAAAATAGAAAGAAAAAAAAAAGATGTTCTGTTGGAATTTTCCTCTTGGATTGCCAATGTGAATGTTAAATTGCAAATGTAAAAAGAAAATTACCGCAAAATCATTTCTTCTTCATAGCCAAGAGTTGAAAGTCAAGTGAGATGCTTCACCCTTTAGCTGCAGCTGTTAGCTGCAGATACACTTTGTGTACATGACAACTGATTTGCATTCAGTGTAGAAAGCCTCAGTTAATTCAATCCCAATTCAAGAAATCACTGTATTCAGAGTAAGGAATTGGGGTGTGTTTAGTGTTTGGTACAGTTTTTATTTCTACACAGGTCCTATTATAGCACTTTCATCAAGAGTTTGTGATGCACTACAATGGCTCTCTTGTATTTTCTGCTTTTGAAAGTTTACTTTCTACCAACCTTTATCAATATGAAAACACCAATCAACCAAGGGGCACTGACTCTCACACCCCCTAAATTTTGTCAGCTGTAAGTTCACTGAATGTTCTAACAAATCTTTAAAATATGCCATAATGTTGTTCACTCAAATGATTAAAACACACAGCATCCTTCAACAGCTTATGCCAACACTCAAAGTCATGTTTTTAGTGTGTGACAGGTGGTGCTGTAAGCATTCAAATGAAATCAAACAATCTTGATCAAACTACTAACTACGGCACAACAACAGTGAACCAAATGTAACTCATGACAAAGTGCTTTTCATGAACATCAAAATGTAACACACTTCAGGTAGATTTTAGGGTTACAAGTAATGCTAACTTATAGAGTAACTCATTGCAAAAATTGCCATATATTAAGATAAGTATCTATATGAATGCACATTTAAAAAAATAGGCATTAATTTGCTGTTTACATGCTAAAGACTTGGTTGGCCTGTCACACAGTAAAAAACATATTGACTTTAGTTAACACATGATTACAGAAGCTGGCTCCAGATTACAAAATCAAATCAAATCAAATCAAAAACAAAATTAATGCTTGGGCACATTTTATTGGTAAAACAAAATATTGTTATTTACAGCTTGAGTACACAAGTATGTATGCATCTTACAACACAAAAGAACATCTTTCAGTTTATATTTAAAGATGGTTTGCGATTAACAGTAACCGGTATGTCAGAACACAATTACATTGGATCTAAAAATGGGGTATGTTGATAATTTAATACTTCATGGTAGCTTGAAATCAAGTCGTTAGTACTCTATCTGAATTGATCAATCCACACTACGATTGTCAATTTGCATTTTAAGCTCAGACTTTTGTGTTGATTAAAAACGACAATTAATGTAATTGATTAAAACTATTGAACCTTTATTGCAACTGGGGTCCATCTTAAGCTTTTCCTCAACAGCACTGAAACAAGTCCTTAGCAAGACAAAATCCATCTTCAAAAAGCTGTGAGAAGACTCAGACTTCATCCAAAATCATGCCAATTAATTAACAAATTTCATGCACAATATTTATTAACTTGGAATTAAGTTAGCAATTTACAGTGCACATGGTATTTAATGTCATAGAAGACTGGCCATGTTATCTGCTTTTGTGAAAGAAATTTTGGATTACGTAAGAAAGGTTTGTCCTGGAAATATTATTTTTCCCAAAGCATTTAAACAAAAGCCTACAACAGGCTATCTGGTATTTGTAACTAACCAACAAAAATGATTTGTTTAGGCAACCTATCATGGAATTATTACCAAAACAATGTCTGTCTTGCCAATGATGTTTGACTAAAACAAGAGCATTTTTTGCTATCTACTTTATATGCATTCCAGACAGAAATTCCTTGACGAGGTTCCATTCACTTTGGTCTCCCTGCTTGTTAGCAAACAATATACAGCCGTGTGGAATTGAAGGGTGCTCAGGTGATAACAGTTTCATAATTCGTTTAGCTGCGAGGTATTGCAGTAAAATAAGTCAGTGGTTTGTCAACAATAATCAAAACTGTTAAAAGTTATAGGAAAAAGCTGTAAAAGTTTGGCAGCATCAAACAATATTTTTTTTTGTGAATGATAAACTCTTCTTTTGTGGTTAAATGTGCACCTATTTCACATTGTGTGTTACTGAGAATCTGGCCAAAAACTATACACATAGCATACATATAAATTTGAGCAATTCTTTTTTCTTTTCAGCTAGCTGACACAACACACAGTATTATCTTTTTTGTTTCTTCTCCTTACATGTAAATCCGCATCACTTTTAGACCGTTTCTCTAACACTTGAGGTAAATTGTCAGATTGAGAGAATCGATGGTAATCTTCAAATGAACACTGTGAATTGGTGTCATGCTTAAGGGAATATGTTGCAGCTTCATCCAAACTGTCATTTTCAACACTCTGCAAACAGTTTACTCTCTCCTCTAACTTCTCTAAAGCATCTTGCAATTCAGCAGTTAATTTTTTCAGTTCTCTGTTTTCTTGTTCCAATTGCAGCGATGTAAACCTTTCTTGCAGATCTTCTGCACGAAGCTGATTTAGTTCTGCATCTGGCAAACTTAATGTTCGATGAAGTTTTTTCCTTCGGCCCACTATTTCTTCATATGACTTATCATTTTCTGAATGCAAGCCTGAATCTTCATCTTCAAATTTTGAAAAAAGTGAAGGTGTATTTGGTCGACTGCTGAATGGAGAGGAAAGTTGGCTACTAAAGGGTGATGTCGGCCGGCTACTATAAGGTGTGTTCACGTGACTGCTGGAGGGGGTAGTCTCTCTACTTGCTATGAATTCTAATTTTTTATCTGGTTCAGACTCATAATCACTAAGCCACACAGTGGAATAAAACTTGTTGCTTGTTGAGGGGGCTGCCTTTGCTTTAGGTTTCCTAATGACTTTCTTCGGAGCTCCTTTTCTCCAAGCTGTGTAAGGCATGAAAACTTGTCTAAGTACTTTAGGCTTGACTCACGCCTCACACCAGGATATGGAAAGCAGGAATCCATTTGGCATTTGTGTTTTATTGTTCATCTTAGTAGCGTCTTCTGTGATGAACTAATGCTCTTAACATTCTCAGTCTAACTGAAAATTGGAGGCCTAGTGTTTATTTTATTGTGTTTTATACAAAATCATCAAGACTTAACTTAAACCTAAGCAGCTTCTTAAAATTGTTTTAAAAGGGAAAAATTTTTACATCAGTAAAATAAGAAAAATTATGATATTGTGTGACAGGTCAACATTGTTCTTTAGAATGGCTTTTAGAAGGCAACCGTTTAAATTTTTTTTTCATCATTTATATCTTTTTAATATTTAATATCTTATACAGGAAACAAGTAGTTTTTAGACTTAGACTTACTTCATTAAATCATTGAGGGAAATACAGACACTTTAAAACACAAAACAACATCAAATTGAGCAAAAAATCACTTCCAATACATTTACAGATAAAATGGATCTCATTTAAAACTTTTCTTGGTGCCTTTGTGTCTATATTTCCTTCAAATCAGGCATGATCTTGGATAAATTTTTAATTCCTTGTCAGAATCTCACCTGCATCTGGTGACTCCTTCTCAAACACATTTGCTGGGTACCTGTTTTAAATACAAATCATTGTTCACTGTCAAAGGAATTCTTAACACTTCACTAAATGTAACAGTACATATAAGGGTAACAAAGACATGAAAACATTCCATTTTGCATGTTGTTCAGTTCTTGAAAACTCAAAACTCTTAGAAATGCTTCAAGGCCAACCTGTACATCCCTCTAAAAGATATACTGAGTAAAACAAACAGTAAATTACATATGATCGAGTTGGCAATAAAAGTGTCGCATATTTATATATTTACAGACCCTAGCCTGAAAAATGCTTCCGTCACTATTTTCTGAGAGATCACATAATTATACAGATTTTGGCAGTTAGCTATCCATGCAAGCACTAAGAACCAAAGAGCAGGATGTAACTTATTTTTGATGTGCAACATCTCAGCTCACCATCTGGATTAGATCTGGTCATGTGCTCAGTTTGGTATCTTTGTTCAGACATAACCACGCACAAATTCAATGA
This sequence comes from Galaxea fascicularis, assembly GCA_948470475.1. Lineage (NCBI taxonomy): Eukaryota > Metazoa > Cnidaria > Anthozoa > Scleractinia > Euphylliidae > Galaxea > Galaxea fascicularis. The sequence goes on along the minus strand of OX419341.1, from coordinate 23,596,633 downwards.
GTATTTTCAGCATGGCCAGTAGGCTATATTGCTTATACATTTTTTAACATCTTTGCAAGGTCCCACAACTCAACACTAAGATCTCAAAGAGACGGTCAACCCAGCTACACTGTACGCAGATGTAAACAAAGGACTTTAACATGAAAACAGATTCCCAAACACTGAGATAGCTAGCTAGCTTACCAAGCTTTCCTACATTCAAATTTTGTGATGCCTATTTCCATTCTAATATCACTTGAAGGGATGAAAGAAAAGACATGCTCAAATTGTCTTGATATACTTTTAAGCACTAAAACACTGTTATAACTTACAACTCTTCATTTGGGAGAGAATGGCCAGTGCTTGGAGTCTGCGGAAGAGATAAATAATACTAAATATTAACAAATTAAACTATAATCCTACTGGTTCATCTTTAAACACACCAATAAAACTAAAATCCAAATTGAGTGAAAACACTTCACTTTTTACAACAAACAGTAGCCTTATACAAATAAATATAGTTAATCTGATGAACACTTTAAGCCCTAAGAGTGACCAATGTTGAATTTCTCTTAACACTGTGGTAACACTGCTCAATCAAACATTTGTGAGAAAAAAGGAAGTGATCAAAAAGTAACAAAAATCTTCATTGTTGAACAAATTGTCCTCATTATCAACATACAAAACATGTGGAAAGCAGTATATAAAATACATATGCTGATATTATGGTTGTATGATTGCCTCTGGTAATTTTCTTGTTGAAAAAGCCCACAGGAGGGAGACCACATAACTCACACAACACCATTTTGCCACCCTCTTGACTCAGATTGAGTTGCTCTATGAGAGCATATTGTTAAGCAACTTTTATTTACTAACCCTTCTCCCAGATGATCCAAGTGGAGATTTAGCACCAGCTGCTGTCAAAAGAAAATTTGCAGTTGGTAATAATGATGATGATGATGAGGACAACAACAATGACTGATAATGATAATGACAATATTATGACATGCATTCTCTTCACTCACATATTGGAAATATTATGTGTGTGTTAAATGGTATGTAAAAACTTTCTATGAAAAGACTCTCCACATTTTTGTCCCTTACAAGTCTACAAATACATCCATGTTGTAAGTTGGAATGATGTTGCTTAAATGTAGAGGTAGAAATTAAAATGTGATACACTCAGGGTTCGCACACTTTTTTCGACCAAAAATTCAAGGACTTTTCAAGACCTTTCAAGGACACATTTTTCTGTTTTTCAAGGACTTCAAGAGGGGCAAAATCAAGCCAATAAAATGCCACATCAGATGCTTGAAGTAGAGAGTACGCCACTTCTCGTCTCAGACACTTGTGAAGCTTTGTTGGATAAAATTGGCTACAAATTTCAAGGACTTTCCAGGACCAACTGCAATTTTCAAGGACTTTTAAGGCCTTGAATTTTTATTTTTAAATTCAAGGACTTTCAAGGACTTTCAAGGCGCGTGCAAACCCTGTACACTTAAAGTGGTGTTATGAAACTGAGAACAATTTCTGACAACGGCCATATAAACGAAAACACTCACATCTTGGGCTGTGTCCATTCACCTAATATAAGGAACACAAGACAAATTTTGATCACAAAATAAATTAATTTTAACTTTAATTGCCACTTAAAAAGAAAAAAAAGGGGGGGGGGGTTTGAGGTGTGGTGTGATAAGAGTTTGTGGCCTATAAACTGCACATCTGGTTCAAATTTTGGTTCTTAGTGCATAAATCTGCAACATTTAAATGATGTGCTCCATATGAGAATTATGTTTTACATCAGTTATTGACTGCAATATTGCAATATGCTTAAGGAGGCATTAAAAGCATCTATGTTGTCTTGCTTTTTTATTTTTTTAATTAGGTTACTGTGAGAAACTAAAAAAGATAGGCAATTTCTGCTGACCCACTCATGTTCCCAAGTGTTGCTTTAATCTCCTGGAAACCAGAAAATTCCAAAAAGGGGCAAGAAAGGAATCTACATCTTCCTGCTGTTTGTTTGCCTGTTTTAATTTTTCATTACCTTACTGTTGAAATTAAATAAAAAAGATACACTATTCCATTTATTCATGCATTGTATGCACCAATTCATTCTACAGGAAATTAACAAATTCCAAAGGAAGCAAAACATACCCTGTTGGCCGAGTGAGCAGGACTCATTCCGCGATCCAGTCCTCTGTCCTTGCTTGCACTCTTAACTACGAAACCAAAGTAACCCAAGATGTACACTGTATAAATATACCGATAGCAAAACAGCCATAAAATTAACACAAATGATTACTAAATTTAAATCCACTCACTTACATTAAACATGCAATATTTCAGTTTATTAACTAACATGTGATATTTATTTCATACCCGAAAAAGTGATCACTTTGAAGTGGCACTCTTTCACTGATTTACTGACTGATTGATCAATTTATTTACAAGTTCACTTGATCACTCGGAATTCAACAAAGAAGTTGAAGTTGTTATAGTTGTCTTCACTGACTATGACTAGTTAATACTATTTAAATATTATTTGCCTCTGTTTTATTTTTACCTGAAGCTGAGCGCCGAACTTGGCGATCACGAGAAGGTGTGTGGGCACCTGAAAACATCAAGTTTTATAAAGGAATTCTTATTATAATTAAAACAAAATGTCAGAGGTTTTCTTTTTTTTATCAGCTCTGGTTTAATATTCCATTTTATGGTTATCAAATTTTAGCACTTTAACCGCTAAGAGTGATAAATGGTTAATTTCTCCTTATAGTGACACTGTTCAATCAAATGTAAAGGTTGGGAGAAAAAAGAAAGTGATCAACAAGCAGTGTTCTCCCTTGTTTTCAGCACAACAGGCGAAAGAGGATTTCAAACCGGTAGAGCAGTCGTGGCCATGTTTATTATGTCTACCTTAAAACAATTTTAGGCAGTAATAAGTGGTATTACAGGCGGTAAATTTTACTGCCAGGTTACCACCTGAAAAGGAGAACACTGAACAAGTGACAAAGTTTGATTGTTTAGCAAATTCTCTTTATCATTACCATAGAGAATGTATGGAGAACAGTGCAGAGAGGGTACTGTAGCAGCTCTCTTAAGCTCTACATTTCATTGGCAGGCATAGTGTAGCACCGTGATTGTTTTAGGGATAGGGTCCATTGCTTGTGTTGTTTGTTCTTTTGTTCACCTGAAGGGTTGCAAGCCAACCTTGTGAGACCTTACGAGAGCTGCTACATGCCCCTGCAGAGAATATAAGTGCTTATACTGGGGTTTATAGGATTAAATTTTACCATTGTCATCAGGGTTCTCAACAGAAGGAGGCACCCAGCAAATCATCCTTGCTTACTCTGGGATTTATAGCCAATTACTTTGTGTTTAAGTCGCTTTTCTTTTCTTTTCTTTGTTTTGTTTCTTCTGGCTTTGCTGAAGAGCCTCCTACTTTATCAGTGATCAACTCCTACTTAAAAATCTATTGAGAACCCTGTGTCATCATAGTGAAGCTTGTTCTCAGTAGACCAGGATTACCTGTAAAAGTAATTTAACCTATTTTATTTCTTTTCCTGACATGGGTATTTCTGTCAAAAGGCGCAAGTTTCAATTTACTCTTGTTGAACTAAGAGCTTAAGGTTTAACTGAAAAGTGAACATTTATTTTTTGAGGAAGTTTAATTACACATCAGCTTTATGGTTTCTTTTAGGCCTTTTTACCACAACTTTAATCTGCAGTAGGGCTGTCACTAATTTTTGAAGTAGGTGGGGATATACAAAAAATAGCTGGGGATTCGAGTAGCTGTATTGAAGTCAACATGCTGTTTTTTTATCAAAGTAGCCAGGGATATATCTCAAAATACGAGGGAAAAATCCCCGGCCCCTGGCCCTTAATGACAGCACTGCTGCAGTTTTACCCTTGTGTGTGTATATTTATCTGTTCCATGCGAAATGAATAAAATTAAATAACACGTAATAAGGTCAACACAGCATGCAAGATAAAGTGTTCAACTGCAGAGTTACCCGATTCATTAGAACCACTGTCTCGTCGACCACGTGGAGTTCGTAGTGAGGAAGACCTCTTCAGTCCAGATGGCCTCTTGAGATCTCTGTATGGTGTAATCTTATAACCTGAAAATGTTTACAATTGCAGGCAATTTAGTCAACATACCCAGCATAAAGCAAAACTGGCCATTCTAAAACAACCCTCTTAAATACAAAGGCAGTGAACACTTAATCTTGTTCTTATGTGCTGCTAATATGCCTGCAACATAGCCAGGAAGTACTGTCTATACTCTTCCGGTACATAGGAACATCGGTTGACAGTATGACAGTAATGCTATGGCTAACACATTTGTGGAGCTGTCCTGAGCAGACCTGAGAGTGTTTCTACAGGCCATCCAGTCTCTAAATACTGTTGCATCGAACATGACCTTGCCAAATTAATATTTTACTGTCTTTAAATTGTAAAAGTAGAGCATTGTCCTGATCTCTCATCAAACACAAATAGGGTGAACTCACACTGAATATGAATGATGTATAACAACCCCATTGAAGTCCTGAATTTTTTCAGGTTTCTTTACGCAATTGCATAAATTGTGTTCACAACTGGATAAGTGGGTTAAAGTTAAAGTTGCCAACACAGGTACTCTGATGACACACCATAACCAAGATATCTACTCCAAGTATCTGATTTTATTACACCCATTTTGAAATCACTCGCCATTCTTGCAATCTGATTGGCTCTCAACAGTGCAATTTATTCCCAAATTGCACCATTTTTTTGCTCTAAATCACATCCTTTTTAAAGCCCATAAAAAGTCAAAACTGGTCTTCCTGAAGTGAACATTAAATAAATATTAATATTGACAAAAAACTGTGATTTCAAAATGGGTGTAATTAAGTGGTAATTGAACTGAGGAGTCCAATTTTGGTCTAAACTTATACTTGTACTTTCAAATAAAACTCATGCTTCGCACTCATTTGATTTTGAAATCACACATATGACTTCAGAGCAAATTGCACTCCACTCAGTTCAATTACCATTATTAATCACTCATTGAGTTCAATTATATAATAAGGAACTATTCCTTATTATAAACTTATCTTATTATAACTCTTTACCCTTTAAATACCTCTTACTATCCAAGTTCGAGGTCCGTACTGTAAGTTACCGACCGAGTTTTTTCCGATTTGCTTATGACCCAAGCACAAAGCGCATGGGCCATAAATCAATGGGAAAAAACCAAGATCTGTACCTTTCAGTATGGACAGAGAAAAGATATTTATTATATCTCTGAGGTTTATAAGGCACAAGGAAAAGGAAACTTTCAAATTCAGTGGGCCGTACAGTTAGGTACGGCCCGCCAAACTGACCAATCACAGCATGCATACTAACTCAGAGATATAATAAGTCCCTATAGTGACCAACATTTAACTTCTCCTCACCATATCACTAGTTCATCAAGCATACAGGGCATGAGAATACAGGGAATGATCACCAGGGATCAGTAGATGACATTTATACAAATTCTCTCAACATATAACATTATGAAATATGTGAGAGTTGTAAGAAGAAACACATGTTGATACTGAGGAATAAAGGTTTAGTGCTGTGAACAATACTTTTACAGTATAATTTAACAAGAGTTTAGAGATGTTTAAAAGTACTGGCAAAAGGTTTACAAAAGTATGTACTATATCAAAGTAACAACCTGAAACATGGTTGAACAATATTTTTATTACTGAACATGTCTCACACATTGCACTTGCGTCTTGAAAAAAATAGTATGTGTTACATGAGTTCTGAATTTTGTTTCCTGATGACATCATTAACAATATCCATGTATCCCTACAAACAGCCCTTGACATTTCTTACATTGACTCCTTCAGCACTCCAAAAATAATGTTTTAACTATTCATTAAAAAAGATATTTCCCTAAAATTGCTTTTCCATCTCATTCCTTCTAAGAAACAAACGTTCATTTCATTTTCCTTGTACTATAAAACTCGTTTCACCTAATTTTGTACCATTGCATGAACCTTTTCCAAAAATACCATTCCTCGTACATTCAAATGTATTGTAAGTTGTATATTGTAACATCACATTTTGCATTATATTGTGCATTTCATGACTTCAAGTTACTGAACATTTTAAGCACTTATTCAGAACTTCGTTAAATACCCTTTACTTTAACTTTAAAAATTTAACATTAACATCTTTATTATATATATGTGGATATTTGTAACTGGCATAAGATGATACCTTGAGACAATAATTATTATTATTATTATACCCCTTAATTCTACATAGTTTTCTCTTAAAGTTGCATAATGTACTAGATAATTATATATTTTCATTTATATTTGTTGCTGAGGCTCACAGAAACATGTCTAATACTTTGCTAGCACCACATCCATGGATGACCTGGTCAAACATCTATAATTTGTTACTAGGAAAAAGTTAAGACTCCTCTCTGGATGTTTGCCTGACCATTTTAACGATTTTGTGACCAAACAAAGGTACCCACAAAGACAACTGGCAGAAGATAATACATGACCAAATCTCATTATCTGATGAAATTTCACAACAAAATAGTTTGACTTAACTATCACTGTTCTGATCAAAAGCCTGAGGCAATTACAACTTAATTTACGCCGTCAGAGAGAAAGTTACAAGCTTTTAATGGTTTTGGTATATCGCCTCCTCTTTGCTGGAATATAATTTCCATTTTCGGTAATACCTAAGCAAAAGTTGATAATTTCAGAACCCGTTGTAGCAAGATAATACAACAGATATTCAGTCCTATCAAAAATACTCATTCACCAAGAAAGATGTTTAATCACATTAAATTTCACAGGAAAATAAGGAATGTAATCCAATAAGTCTATGATTTCCAATGGACAATTGAGTGTGGCCAAAAATATAAATGATCCATTGAATAATAACCTCAACAAATTTCCACAAGAAAATATCTATTCAATCCAACAAACTTGAGACATGCTTTGATTTTGGTGACTAAATAGGGCTGAAAGCTTGCCTGCTGCTCTGAATTTAAGCTCAGAAGTCCAAAAGTTGAGGTTCAATGTTGCCATTTTGGGTAATTGTATATATTAAATGGACAACCTTTTGCAAGGAAAAGCAAATGATTGAAATTTTTTTAAGGCATTTGACATATATCCATAAATGATTATAAGACAATTTTGTACGAAAGATAGTCAATTTGCACGGTTAACTATGTTTTTAAATCTCAAGCTCACAGCTGATGTACAATGAAGAAAAGCAAAACTGTGCTTTACTGTGCATGAGTATAAATACAACAAAAATGTCTACTCAAACCACTGTAAATGAAATGCAATGCTAGTCCTAGTCCTAGTGATAGCCTCACCAGAACATTTCTGCTGCAAATACATTGAAACGAAGAGACAAATGCCTTTGTATATATTTTTTGTAAACCTAAATTGATATAATAGATTTGTGGTAAATATATTTTAGCATCCTCCTTCTGGCATACCTAAATCCTAAGCAACATTCTATCTCCTTTGCTGTCCTCATATGCTTGACTTATACTCTGTATTTATTCTGCTCTAAAGTTAAATTTGTTCCTAAGAAAAATAATAATTGTACAATGGTCTTTTGTCGTGTTCCTAGCCTCACCGCCGCCACATAACCACCTGTATTTTGGCCCAAACAATGCTGACCTACATGTGGTTATTTCTTATGCCAGGATCCTTTACTCTCATCTCGTAATCCATTTGGTCAAACTATTGAGGTCTATTTGTAATTAGAGATCTCAACAGGATTTTACTATATTTTGGAAAACAGACTTAGGTTGGCCAATATCTTTACAGCAGGAAATTTACCGGTAAGTAAAGGGATAAACCAACCTTGACTGGACAAAGCAATATATGATACGAGGAATAGCAGATTGAGAATATGCCCTGGCCAAGTCTGTAAAGTTAATGACAATTAAATCTATACACCACTGTTGCACAGTCATATTAAGTAACAACAGTTTCCAGTGAATCAGCAGGAGTAATGTTTAATGACAGGGGCTTTAGGTCCAGTTTGCTGACAGGGTCCACATCTGCTTCCCTGTTTTCATTCAAGAACAGCATTGGTCGTACTGAAGCAGTCGGTTTACTGTCATTCAATCCCTGGCTTTTGCTGACTTTCTCGTTATAGATATAAACGTAATAACCATGGCGGCCCTCTGCATTTTCAGAATCAGAGTCTTCTGAAGATGAATTTTGAAATGATATCACCTTTGCTTCTGGAGGTTTTGGCCTTGGTCTTCCTCGTATAGCAACAGGTGTATCAGACCCAGCCTTTGGTCTGATAGGAACAGGCTTGTCAGAACCAGCTCGCTTCTTTGCTGGTCTTAAAGATCCATTACCCTTGACTGGAGGCATAAGCGACTTGCGGGAAAACTCCGATGGAACCCCTAGAGCAGTTTTTGGTCTTGGCAATGACTTTGGTGTCGACTTTGGTGATGGTGAAAATGATTTCCTTGAGGAACAAGGTCTGGGAGATACAGACCTTGTTCGACGTGGGACAGGTCTGGGTGATGTTAAATTGGACATGGAAGCAGCTAAGATGCAGTGTAAGTGAACTGTGAACGTCTTTTCTGGTGGAGGGGGTTCAGGTCGCAGGCCAGGAATATAGGAATAAATTTCTGACACAGGTGTATAACGCCAAGGTGGGTGGAAGTACCCTGGGATTAGAAAAAAGCACCAAGTTTTAATTTTCTTGGCAATGGAAATAAAGCTGATTCAACAAGTTTAGAGTTTGCCATCGTATAAGCGAGCTCAAATGAGGGTGTTGCCCATACTTGTGGGTTCCCAATTCCTGGCCTGCGCTGAGCCTGGTTTACATAGCAATGGAGTAGGGACAGTGATATACTTGTCAGTTAACGATCCTACATGACTTATGAACACACCCATGCCTGCTTAGAAAGGCAAACAGTCAATTTATTGTGACTGCAAAATTCTCATTTTTGTCTCGCTTACACGAGAGCCAACTGACTTTTCCTTCTACTGTACAAAATTAAATACGGCTTGGTAAGGGTTCTGGAGTATATTTATCAGTCTATGTTATCTTAAAGATAAATATAACCAGTGTTAAAGACAAGCTACAAAACAGATCTCTCACATGTGTTGTGAGTCAAGGGACTTTGATATGATCCCACTACTGTCTTTTTTGGAAATCACAAAGATAACAATGATGTGTGTCTTGTTAATACTTTTCCAAACATTTTGTTACACTCTCAACAACATTCTAAAACTTTCACCTTGAAACAGCCAATAATAAGACGGGAGCTGTTTGAGTTGTCACTTCCACATTTACACTCCTGTTGCAAAGATTTGACTGAACACTTAAAACAAGACCATAGGTTGTTATCAGAAGCCAGTACCCTGGTACCAGCACCCGTAAACCCTGAACACAGTTCCTGCCTTTGCTGTTTAGGTATTGCAAAGGGCAAGGCAAAGAAATCTTAGGGGTACCCGCCTGTTTAGAATCCTACATACACTTTTCAAGGCTGTGCTCTAAGAAAAGTACTTGGGCACCAAAAATCTCTGAAAGCTTGAAATCCACCTGATAACCTGTATTCAAGTTTGGTACAAAACCTTACTTCCTAGTCACCCAAAGTTTGTTACCAGGGGCGACTGAGCGCTGTTAGAGCACAGCCCTGCCTCAATTTCTTCAATCAACAAAACCTTGGAAGACCCATCAAAAACTTTTTATAAAGACACCAAACTGATAAGAGTCTGTGTCAAGTGCAACACTGTAAGACTGGGTGAACAACTTTGCAGGTGAAAGAAAAAAGATGGCTGAAATAACAAGGCCTACTTACTCTGAACATCGACATCAAATCCTTCTTCAGGAAACTTTTCATTACTTTGCAGGGCAACAAACATGGTGTCATCTCCAAACAGATTTCTAAGCTCCTTGATCTGCAAAATTAGAAAATCAGGAATGTCAAAAGTAGCAGACAGCCTGCAAAACCATCACTAACTTTGTGTTTCTGCTCAGCTATTCTGCTGGAATATTCCTCTGATTCTTCAGTCCTGGTTTAGTATGGAGATGGCAAAATAGCCACCTAATTCAAAACTTTCTGACAACCCTAAAAATGCATTCAAAGGGGGAGAGATTCCACTAGTTAACAGCTCATAAACACAATGAACATGATACATATAGTTCATGTATGCCTTTTTCTGGCTTGTTTCATTGCAAATTGCAACAAAGTTGTTAACAAAGATAACAGCTTTAGGGAATGCAGATAAAGCAAATGTCAAGCTTTTTTTTGTCCTGTAGTTCTAATCAGAGATAAGTACATCACTTTCAGTACCATATGTGGTAATGGATAAAACTCAAAGGAATGAACAGAAAAAAACAAGAACAACACACACACAAAACAACGGAAGTTCAGTTAATTATTCCTCCCAGTTTTGTCTTAAAGACATTGTATTACAGAAAATTCACAATTTATGAGACTATAAATAACGACTTATACTGCCAAAATATATGGGGGGGGGGATTACAACAGCAACAACAACAACCACCACCATTTTATTTTGCTAGACATATAAAGTATAGTACAGCAAATAAGAACAAACTTACTGAAGCAAAAAATCTGCTCAAAAACAGAAACCACAGCTTTTAATGGACTAGACAAGATTGAAATGACATCTACTATCAATGCAGACTGTATCCAGCATTTTAGGACAAATAAGTTTCTATATTAAAGCACACATAACACTTGAAGTTCATTCCTTAGCTTTAACACATCAAAGGATCCCACAGATTGCAATGAAAGCAAGAGAAAGGAAGCTCTTAGAATTTAAATTATAACAAACTTCCTTCCTGTTGATGAAGCATATCAAATCAACCCCCTTCAGTATTAACCCCGTGCTGGGTCTACTCAATGGAAAACTGCCCTCTGCTTTGCCCTCCTACGCACATCCCTTTTATTGAACCAAAGCCAATTCCCCACAGGGATGGCGTGTGGTACTCCTTGTAATATTTCAGATAGCCAAAACATTTAATTCAAAAGGTAGAAAAACTAGACATTGTTCGTAAACTTATCTGTATACTGAAGAGAGAAGGGTGCATTGCAAATTGTAATTTTGAACTGTGGCCAACAGTAAAAATGACATTTAACATTTTTAATCTGTGAGTCATACATTGTGCACTGTAAAGTGAAAACTCAAAGCTGTTAACAGTATTTACCTGTTACATTTCATAAAGCTGTACAAGGTAGATCTAAATATATGGTCAAAAGACTCTGAAAAAATGTGACATTGAAAATGAAAGCAAGCTAAGCAGTGCTTCCCTGTGGTGCTGTCTATTAAGTTTCTAAGGCTATTGCAAGCAGCAAACTGTTACAACAAGCAAGCAATTCACATAAACCACTTGTTAGGGTGTGAAAAGGGCTTAAATGGCCATGGAAAACTTTGTCTAGTCTTTGATCATTTTTTTTTTCCTTATGGAGCTGGCTCCTCCAAAGCGTAAAGGCAAACTTCAGTTTTTATTAAGAATCCATGACTGAAATGCCAAAGTGCAACTATAAATTTGAAACTCTCCCAAACAATCTTTTTGCTGTTTATTATGCTTTGCAAGGCAGCTCTCAGTTTTGATGAAAGTGTTTGCCAGTAAAATGTAACCAACATCATGAATTTTTTGTGGCTTTCTTCATTCAACTTTTAATGTTCTGCTCTATCTTAAATATTTTCACATTTATCATATTTCATATAATTATTGGTCTTAATCAATTCTTTTACCATCAGTTAATTTATAAATAGCAGAGGTCATTGGTTTATACCCCTATTCAAGCCTGTTTTCCAGGTATCATTTTTACTTTTGCTAACTAAGTCAAGTTCATGACTTACATGTGCATGGATGCCCTTTCCACAATTCATCTGTCACTCACAGATAATTATGATTTTTTTCATATACTGTTATGTCACCTCACCACATATCATCACACTTTGACATTTTGTCTGGAGGAGTTTGCCTGATGAAAGATTTCTCTGTGGGGTTATAAGATGCTAGATAAGCCCCCAGTAATTAAAAAAAATATTTAACTACAAAGTCATGGTCCAGTTCAGTCAATGAATATTGCTTAAGTAATGCCACCAAAGTTAATTGTTTGCCTGCCACTATTATAAGCCACATGCCCAGAAAAAACTGCTTTTAAAATTCAGCAACTGACTCAAGTGATCAATTCATTCTTTTTCTTTTTGAATTTTCATTAATTTTCTTTAAAACCACAAAGTGAAAGCAAAATATAAAACTTTCATCCTTGCTAATGAGGCACATCCAAAACCATTTGTTTACTTATTCAATCAGGTATTCACTATATTTCACCTAACCTATTTTAAAACTTTTAATGCTAAGGTGTGTACGGTTAGAGTTTAAGCACTCTATATCCTTCCTGACATCTCAATACCTTTTTCAATTATGCCAGAAACACCTTCACACTCGCAACAAGAACGAGTGTTTACAAAAACACCTCTAAGAAAATGCAAATAGAATTCTCTAGGCATTACCTCACAGACTCTTATCTCCTCGCAAAATAATTAAGTTCGAAAAGATACAAATGTATTGGAAAGAGCTAGTGAAGTCGAACATACGTTTGGCACAGGAAGTGACACCACACTTTTAATGATTTTTAAGGGACCAATGCGGCGTGAAAATCAACATCACAACAACAGCAAATAAAGTACTCGGGCTACAATTACCCAGTAAAATAAAACCACTGTTTCTGAAAGAATATGTTCTGTGCCAAATGTAATTCTAGACTCCCTCAGAAAAATAAACCTATGAATGTTAATTTTTTGAGGTGAATATCACGTGAAAGAGGACTTCGCCATTTATCGCAATAGTCAAAAGACGGAAAAGGAAACAAAAGACGCCCATAGCTGTTTAGGAAGCGTGAATATATTGATTAATACGAGCCGTGGAATATTGCATGAAAAAGATAAACAAGGACTATTTTACGTTCAAGCCGACTACATTTCTTTCATCACGTAACTACCCATGACTGTGAAGCATTTTTAGGACTGAATTGCATTAAACGAGCTGAAAAGCGGTCTTCGAAGTAAGAGGTGTGAAAATTTCTTAGTCTTATGGTATAAATAATGAAAGCTTTCATACACGTGGCGAACACACCGGCTCAAAATTGTAAGCGTTTGGAAACAAACCAAACAAAATGTACTCAAGGGAATATAAGTAAAGGAAAACTGAAAGATACATCGTCAGATTCAAAAACTTCCTTTTCACCGCAAAGTACGTAATGTGTCTGGTGCAATCAAGCGGCAGACTTGTCAAACAGAAAAGCCATAGAAAATTGAATGGGGTGTAATTTCTTCATCTCAATTTACTTTAGAGTCTGAGCCCATTTGCGGGGCGATCGGATTCACTCGACACTTTTCTGGTAGTTTTCAAACGTACTTCTGTTTAAAACGCTAAAAAATTTTATGGCTGAGGTAAACACCTAGCTCAAATAATTTCTTTCAGCCGCGCTTTGCTTATAATTTGACACGAGCCAGACCTGAGCTCTCACAAAAGACGCGCTAAACCTTGACAGACTCGTTTCAGCATCAATCGTCAATGAATCCAAATTCAACCAACGTAAAAAAAAAGTTTGAGGCGCTTTTCCCGACGTATTTGAAAAGAGCGAACAAAGACTCTGAACTAAATTGAAGTTAAATTATTAATGACTGTGGTGACACGAATGCCTGTTCAAAGCGTTGAATGAAGGGAGAGATGGAATGGCGGCCTGAAATGCTTACCGGCTTGCCGTCGACTGTGTGTAGTTTGTCGACTTTTCCTAGCGTTCCCTTCGACGACAGATGATCCAAAACTTGCTCCAAGCTAACGGCTGTCTTAGCATTGAGTAGCATGGTGACTTTCTTCTGTGGGGGTTTTCCATTCTTTATTACCGTGACCAATTTCGGTTTGATGAAATCCCGACTACCATCGATTTGATGCGATGAAGAAGCAGTCGGCGCCGATTCTTTCTTCGGGTGTGAGAGCGACCAGCACGGCTTTACATTCCCGTAGCCATTTTCTACCTCTTTGAAAACATTACAGGATGAACAAACATAACAAGAACCGTACTGAAGTTCGTTCACATCGGTGATCATCTGGCCTGTTTCGGCGTTGAAAACGTAGCGTACTGCCCCGGTTGAAAGTTCCAGCTTGTTTGACAACTCTGCCAGCAGAGCGTCAAACTCCTTGTACCGCTCGGGAGACACTGCTAATTTGAGCCCACTAAAAAATCGATCTCCATTTCTGTAAAAGCGAATTTGCTTGGCGCTGAGGCTTTGGTTTCTTCTCAGCAGCGAAGTACGGTTTATTTCTTTACAGTTAGCATTCCGCGAGTTCGAGCGGCTCAATCCAGGCGATGGGGAGCGAGATCGATCGTGAGGTAACCGATCGTAATGGTCGCCGTTCATCATGCCATTTTTTGTTCCATTCTCCATCCTTGATCTTCCCAAGACAACTAGAAAAAGAGGACGAAAAGTCGTTTAATTATTCACATCGCATATGGCTAAGTTTTCTTGACGTGACCGTATAAATAAGTGGTTTTTCATGCGAAGCAAAAAACTCTACCGCAAAACAGGAGTTACTTACGTTCGGCCGGCGCCCCGATTTATGCTTTCCGCTCCACTCCCAGTGGTTCTTTATCGATTTGCTAATGCGTTTAGGTCTAAGATTCTGTCCAAGGAAACAAAAATAATAGCCTCATATTCTATTCTAAACTGGTGAGGGCCGAAATGCACCTGCACGATTGAAATTACGGCCAGTCAATGTAAGCTTGGCGACCGCGAATAATATTTTGACTTGTTCAGGCAATGCAGTGCCGCTTCCTGATTGGACAAAAGAACAATACGACAATCAAATATTACACCAACCAATCAAAGTAAGATATTGAGAAAAACAAGTACCCGTATTTCTTGTCTAAGCTTTACACGAACACGCTTCATAGAAAACAATTTTTTGGTCTTGATTTTAAAATCGTTTGCGGATTTATAAGTTTCCATCGCCATTTTTTAAATGAGAGCGACCTCGAAGAATAGTCATCGTTTTAAGAGAAAACACATAAATTATTTATTAGGTCTGTGAACACACTTATCGGATATCAGTCTTTTCTGTGTGATGGGGCTACTCTTTTGTCTCGATCAACGAGATCAAAATTGTTTTGCACTCTGTATTCATTAGCTTTGAGGAACATTTTGAAGGAGCCAACAGCCAGTGCTGTCTATAATCCATCTTTTGAAAATGATGTCATGTCCCATTCATCTGTGTTACCTGCTTCACTCGATTAAAGCACTAGAAGTTACGGGTAAAACACTTTTTAAGTTTCTTTTCTCCGATAAATAACCATTGTGGCGCAGTGTATCACAAAAACTATCGTCTCGGCGCAAAAGTTATCGAGGAAAAAATTTAGATATTGTGTCTCAACATCTCTTGTGTTTTCTTGTGAAATCACTTTTCCTACCGTGCACCTGCCAGGCCAGTAATTTGCAAGCCGCATGATAAATTTATTCCCGAGCTGTTCATATTGAGCACTGCAAAACCCCATAAAAGGAAATAATTCCTTTTATGAAATTCAAGCGCGTCTAGAATCATTTCGGAGGAAGGCACGTCCACCGTGGAAATGCAGCTCTTATTGACAATGTTGACACGGGTTAAGAAAAATAAATTAATCGCAGTTAAAAAAGTCTCGATGTCATCTTTCCTTTTGTGGTGTTTATGCCAAGCATCATGAAAGAAAGATTGCGGCGACCTAGGGGTGAAGACAAGGGATTAAATATCTTAACTGATTGTAAAAAAAAAACTTTCAAATAAACCAGTGTTTAGAGTTAAGGGATATCCTTATGTTTACACAGTTTTTGTGGCCCTAAGAAAATCTCTGTACAATCACGCTACTGCAACTTTAATATTGTTTGTATTTTACTGTTCTGCTCGGGAAAGAGCTATTGATCAAAAACAAAACAATGACAGCATTGGACTAGGTTTTGAATAAACATTTCTTCATCCTTTTATTAAAACCAACAAAAATGAAAGCTTAAATTTGTGATTCGCATTAAAATAATGTCCCAGAGAGCTTATCATTTTCTTCTATAGTTTGGTTTTATTAATTTCAGGTAAAATTATCTTGATTCCCCCTTAAAACACCGCATCCAAGATGGCTTTTTAGTCGAAAAGCGTATTAAGATACTAAAACTGTCTTGTAAGCTTCCTCAGCTTATTAACATAGCAAATTTATGCGATTATTGGGTGTGGCAGCGCTCAACAAAAAATAGCACTAAGTTGCATGAACGCGCAGTTGGAGAGTATTTAACATGCCTTTGTCATACTTTGCGCTCCACGGATCGTTTAGTTATGACTGTTTGAAAGAAAAATTTTCCTACATAAAAAAGAGGAAAACACATGGGCAATTTGACCATGATACGAGTGTAATGTCACTGATAAACAATGTATGCCAACAATAACAGTAGATTGGGCGACAGAAATGAGTATGACTCACTAGTTTGCATATCATTGACTGCAGTTGGAGATATCAACTGATTTAGATAAAGATCATGACCTCGCTGATAAAAGAGGAATCAAAGATGTATAGACCGTGTTGGTGATTCAGATGACATGCCTCGAATTCAGAAATGAAGAACGATCAAATTGCCGCCTGTAGATGCGCGATACTTTAGAATACTGGACCACGAAACCTGTAAATTAGTTTATCCCAGCTGGTCAGTCCAGGAAAATTATTTTTTAACACAACAGACAAAATGAAACAAAACCCTGGAAAAGTCCAAGTAAAATGTGTTTTTACTTGACCAAAAATTAATATGAATAAGAATTTTTGCTGAAATTTGTTACCATC
Source organism: Galaxea fascicularis (assembly GCA_948470475.1). NCBI lineage: Eukaryota > Metazoa > Cnidaria > Anthozoa > Scleractinia > Euphylliidae > Galaxea > Galaxea fascicularis. The sequence goes on along the minus strand of OX419341.1, from coordinate 23,579,775 downwards.
ACCCGGCAGGGTGGAACAAGATGATGTTTATTTCAGTTGTGGTTCAAGTGTAGGCATCAATTGAAGAACAAATACCTCATAAAGAGTATTTCCATATATGCTGCGAAAGTTTATTAAAACAGTCAACGAAATAACGTTTGCTGCTGCTCAACAGCGTGACTTGAAAAGGAAATCTTTTTATCCCGGGGGCTGTTTAACCTGCAACTACAGTGCTGAAATATCATGGACGGTACAAAGTTGTCGAAAAGAAATGTTGATCGAAAACAACAAACGCAACAGGTGCAGTGTAATGGTTTTTGAGCTTCTCCGATTGGCTCAAGTTTCAACACTAAAATTTCAACTAATAATAAATTGGACAGATTAAGCATTTAATTGATATAAACTTCCAAGTGGAACTAATGGACATTCGAGACTTGAGAATTTATTGCAAGAAACTATTCGTTGAGGATCGTTGATCATTTTACTGTACTTCAGCTTGACTTCCATCAACTGTGGTTGATTATCATAATTGTCGAGTGATACATCACCTCACTATTTTTTCTTTTTGTTTTTGAAAAAATATTTCGACCAAGATTATCAAGATTTTGAGATTCACATTCTGACTAGGAAGCGAAATAGGGCGCTTGTGAAATGGAAGACTGTATCCGGGGTGTACTCCTTGGAATTCTTCAGTAGGGATGTGCCGCCCGGTTCTCCAATCCTGACCCTATTTCAGACCAAAACATACTATTTTCCAGATCCGTTTTCACACCTGGCCTCCGAAATCCATACCTGTTTTGAGACCTGACGTTGCGGTTACAAATGTTTCTAGTGCCGAAACCAAGAATTGGTAAAATTCAGCTCGAATGATAGATTTTGCCGGGTTACTTCTCTTCCTGTGCAGCCTTCGCTCTTGACTGTATAGCTACCAGGTTGTCAAGTGCCGTGAATGCAAAAAGCGAACGAAAAACTAAACTGAATGGAAGATAAGAGGGAACAGAGGAAAGCGGGAAGAAAATTGATCCCTTTGGCCCTTACTCTTTGTCCCTCTTTTAAGGCGACCTTTACTTGAAGTATTTAGTCATCCAAGTGGCTTTCCAAACTTAACTTTTGTAGATATAAACTCTACGGATCTACTAAATCGAGGTTACGGCTTTATCATAATGCATAGAAAAGCAGTAAACAACCACTAAATTTTAGTTGCAAGAGGTGACGGTACTCACTAAAACTTAAAGTCAGGTGGGCATCTATTCGCTGCAGTCAGGCGACACCTTTTTATCTCCTCTTGGATTGATTCGCCTATTCGATTAATTGTATTTACTGGCATCTACTCGAAGAACCAATCAAAATTGAGAATTAAATTCAAAAGCACTTTCCAAAAAGCGATTTTCAGTTAATCTTCCAAGTTTTTCATATATACAAAAACAGACTTCTTGAGGCCAGCTGCTACTTCAAGTATTCTTAAGTTTGTTTTTCGGCCGATTGGTAACGCACTCCACGCAAAGGTACCTTTGATGAATTATAAGTAAGATCACAAAGCACATTGCCGCCTTTTGGGAACTGTGGTAGGAAAATCATACATGCACACCTTCCCGCCGCGCCAGTGACACGACAGCGAATGTCAGGCTCATAATCTAAGCTCGTGCTGATCTCACGGGTCAATTCCACGAAGAGTATTACAGTTTTGTTTTCAGAATAGACAATTTTTTGGAAACTTTATTCCGTGTATTCTGTTAATCCTAAACCGCCGGAAACGAGAATGAATGACCTGGATATATAGTGCCAAAAGAATATGTTCAAAACAAGGCGTCTAACAGATAAAGTGTTGGGGTCTTAGAATACGGTGCTTGACGGTGTTGTAACTCTGGGACGTATTTTAGTTTTTTTTTTTTCGGGAGAGAGTGTTTTTGGAGAGAATTTTGCGTTTTAAAATGTGTTAGGCGCAACTATAACAACTACTACTACTACAGTCGAGGGTGTTAGCCAACACCGACTCGAGAATCACGGATGGCTGCTCTCCACAGGTCGCTGCCGACCATAAGGGCGCGAATCTCGCCAGTGTTACTGAGCCCAGTATCTCTTCTACATCGTTGCTTAGATCAATCAGTGCTATCGGACAGTAAAATCATGCAAATTTAGTGGAAAGGAGAACAGTTCCTCGCGACTTCGTCAGTCACTTGCTGGTTTCTTGATCCAATGCGCGCTGTTGAACATTAGGGAACAAAGGAAAAGGCTTCCCACAACCCACCTGAAACATCAAGCTAACAGTGAAGAGTAAATTGGATTGTTTATTATCGAAACAGGAAGTTTGCACCTCACATTTGTTGGATTAATCTTAGGACGGGATTAGTTTTGCAACATAAATAACGGATTTGCGTGGCGATCTTTTCGTTTTGGCACGTCTTCTCTTCAAAGAATCGACTCGCTCGTTCAAGGGTTGTCCCCTCACTGACCAGAAGCCACGCTTCCACTGCATTGATACCAGGTTCTATTGAGCAAACTATATTTGGCCATAGACAACTCCGAGAATACCTCCTGCGAAGTTGATAAGAGGATGATCTTGTTTGCATCTAATCTCTGTTTGACTACTAATCCAATTACTCTCAGGTTCGTCAAAGAGATTATATGCGCCAAGAAGTCTAGTGTTCAATGACAAATAGACGAACAGATACGAAACGCCGGTAGCATTATATATTATGTTTTCCGGTGCCCTCTTCAATAAGATAACGGAATCAGTCGGTTAATGCATAAACTGCAAGTAGCTTGCGCGTTATAATAGTTTATGTTATATCCCTTTATCTTTTTCTAATGCAACTTCTTTTGGTGTTAGAAATCAGCTTAGACCTAGAGTACCTATAAGCCCGAAAAACTTTCCACTTACAGAAATCCTCATATTTTTCTGAGCAAAGAGCCGTCAAATCTCTTATTTCCTATGAAACCCAATTTTATGGCCTTTCAAAGTCGCGCGGGTTTTTTATTACCGAGCTCGAGGTCTGGGTCGAGAACTTGCATGATGTTGACGCCAAACTCGTTCACGGGGTATCTCTTCTTCCCGTCCAGAGGAAGAAGAGAGACCCTGGGAACGAGGTTGAGTTGAGTTGACGCGCGCTGATCTTTTTGCGTTCGAGGTACGACAACGCAACCCTAATTTGTGTTGAATGTTCTGAGCATTATTGAGAGTCCTGTGCAATTAATAAGCGAGGTTTTTTGAGATTGCATTTGTGTCGTGACACAACTGCCACGTGCAATACTACGATTCTGGTGTGTGCAATGGGTGCTTAGAAAAAAGACTTGCAGGTGCCCTTGCCATACTCTGCAGACTGGTCCATCCTCCCCCTTCAACTGCAACCTGTACGCCTACAAACATTTCGAACGCACTCTCTTAAGCTCCGATTACCCCTAGTCAGGAGCCCATAAATAAATATTTATGGGCTCCTGCCCTAGTCTATAAGAACGTCTAATTTTGTTGGAGTTGAGGCTGAACGTTCTTAGTTTTTGCCATTTTGAGCCTATAAACGTTCCTAGGTTGTTTCTGAATTACGTGCATTGTGTAATATTTCAATAAATTTATGCGGACTTGAGCAGAAGACACCAAGTTACTCGTCACATACTTGTGCGGCTTGCTCTGATGCCGCAAAGAAGATGTCGCGACAACCAACTCTTGGTAAATTTGGCTTTACAAAACTGCATTGAACACAGAGGTTCACAACGCCACAAAAACGGGAGAGGACAAAACATGGAGTACTATTCCATGGAGTATCCACTTGGATTACCCAAAATGGAGTACCCTGAAAAATGTTTTGGGAATCAAGGAAAATGATTTTTTTCCAAAATGGAAAGTTATTTAAATGAACATATCTTTCCACGTACCTTTATTTTATTTACTTAAGAGCTTTTATGTGGCGATCCGAAAAGTATAAATCTAATCGTGATGAGTCGTGATGGGTAACTGTTGGCTATGGAGCCTGCAGTGAAGATGGCCCGGCAACGGATTATTGGTACCTTGCAAAATGGCGGCCTTGAATAAGCCTTGGATCGCCTTGAATAGCAACAAATACCGTTTGTTTGAGCTGGGCGAGATTAAAGTAAATAAAGGTACGTGACAAGGAGTTAACATTGAAATGCCTCTCTATTTTGGAAACATCATTTTCCTCGACTCCCAAATTATTTTTCAGGGTACTCCATGGAATAGTACTCTGTGTTTTGTCCTCTCGCCACAAAAACTTCACTTCTACCTTTTGGCTGTTGTATAGTCCTGTGTAATTTTATGGTGTTTTGGTGGGTGAGAAGTCAACCGACTCATAACACTATAAAATCACACAACAGCCAAAAGGTAGGTGAACTTTATTTATCAGGCTTACGTTTCATCAACATTTGGAAGATGCAAAATTCAGAATTCTATGACGCATTTTCGTCGATCGCTCGACTCAAAGCGATATGAGATCAAATTGCATGACGCAAGGGCGCGTCAACACACATAGCCGGATAAGATGGTCTACCTGTGCTCTCTTGTAGTTCGCGAAACCTTTCGTTTTCTCAGCGAAAAAAAATAATTTAAGAGTACAATTTTTGGAAAAGTATATGTAAAAAAAGTCTTAAATAATGTTCTTTGCACTTTAAACAGTTTAATCCATTCGAAAAATGATTTGTGAATGGTTTCAGTTCTACCCCGTTTAGGCGTCAAATTCTCACTGAAGACCGGTCAGCTACTATAAGCTCTTTTTCTTCTTTAAGAGCCTTAGTTGTTTTTTTTTTATAAGAACTGACGTTGAGGCTGAGATTTGCCAAAATTTTAAGAACATGCTAAGAACATACCCAGGTTGGGAATCAGTAAGAACGTCTTTATTTTGCTCATAGTGTTTTTGTTGTATTGTGACTTCGTGAGTTCAATGCTTTTGTAAAGCCAAATTTGCCAAGAGCTGGCTTGTAATTGCTGCCGTGGTCTTCAATCTCCCGCGTCAGGGTCTACAATCTCAGTCGATTCAAATGAAAAGTCATTGAGCCCCTTCCCCCATTTCAATGATGGGAAAAAGGCGTATTTTGGCTTTAGTGCGAATTCGTTCATCATTCATTTCAGGGGGGTGGGGGGGGGGCGTTTTTCTCGATTGTGGCTATAGTCCATCACTGACAGTCTCGCATGATAAGTGGGAGGGGTGAAAATGACGAGCGTAACGCAAGCCGCAGTCACGAGATAGTACATGATTTGGGTACGGTTATGGCTATCGGAGGTATCGTCCTAGTTCTGACCGTACTTTGCATATTTGGAAAGACTGATTCGAAATCATTTATCATTGATTACGAAAACGACCGTTTTCTGAAAGATGGAGAACCATTTCGTTACATTTCTGGTAGCTTTCATTATTTCAGAGTCCCTCGTTTCTACTGGAAAGACAGGCTCGTGAAGATGAAAGCTGGCGGTTTAAACGCTGTTCAAACTTACATTGCTTGGAATGTGCACGAACCAATTCAGGGCCGATACAACTTTGAAGGCGATGCAGATCTTGAGGGCTTTATCGAACTCGCTGACAGCATCGGACTTCTGGTCATCATTAGAGCTGGGCCTTTCATTTGTGCAGAATGGGATTTTGGCGGATTTCCAGCTTGGTTATTAAAGGCTCCATCTATCACCTTGAGGTCATCAAAGGACAAACGTTACCTCGAAGCCGTAGACTCATGGATGGCTGTGGTACTTTCTACTACTGAAGCCATTGCTCTATACAAACGGCGGCCCCATCATTTCGGTACAAGTTGAGAATGAGTATGGCAGCTCTCTGGTTTGTGACCATGACTACATGAAGCATCTGGAGCTGTTATTTCGTAAGCATCTAGGCAATGATGTTATTCTTTTCACAGTTGATAGCGATTGGCAGTTCTGTTTTGCATGTGGAACCATACCTTCTCTCTATGCAACTGTAGATTTTGGACCGGAAGTGGATCCTGAAAGCGCCTTTTCAGTCATGCGCAAATTTACTCCCAAGGGGCCCCTAGTCAATTCAGAGTTTTATACAGGTTGGATAGACCACTGGGGAGAGCGGCATCAGATAAAACCAGCTTCGCAAGTCGCACAATCACTTGAGAAGATTTTGTCAATGAACGCATCTCTCAATTTCTACATGTATGAGGGTGGCACTAACTTCGGATTCATGAGTGGCGCAAATTTAAATCTGGTCTTGTATAAGCCTATGCCCACTAGCTACGACCACGACGCGCCCTTAACAGAAGCTGGTGATGTTGGTAATAAATTTCATATCCTACGGAACACAATTGCCAAACATGAGAAGATACCCGAGATTCCCATCCCTGCCAACACTACAAAGAGTGCATATGGCAAAGTTCAGATGACGCAATGGTCAACGTTTCTAGATGCTTTGCCAAAGCTTTCCGCTCCTCACGGGCCCGTAAATGCGTCATATCCTTTAACAATGGAACAGATCGGACAGAACTTTGGATTCGTGCTATATCGAACAGAAATTCCCAGGCAGTTCTCTCAAAGTAGTGCCATCTTAGACATTCCCAGCTTAGTTCGTGACAGAGCCATCATCTTTGTTGGAAATGTCCGTCACGCAACGCTGTTTCGGCGGACCGGACAATCAAGTGTCATTCTTCCCATCGGGGAATCCCTGCAGCTGAATATCCTGGTTGAAAACATGGGAAGGGTCAATGCAGGTCCCAGTATCGTGGATCCTAAAGGAATAATTGGAAATGTCACTCTGAATGGAACGGTGTTGATAAACTGGGAGACGTATCCAATAGACTTAAACAAGGTTGTGTCGAAGCCATTTAACTTGGAATTTTCTTCTCCTTCTGGAGATCAAAACGCCAATGGTTTCCCTGACCACCCTACCAGCTTTCCTCCAACTTTCTTTCACGGGAAAATTCCAGTTAAAAATGCCTCATCCGACAGCTTTCTTCGTTTGCCCGGTTGGTGTAAAGGACAAGCGTTTGTGAATGGCTTCAATGTGGGTCGTTACTGGCCGGTGGTTGGACCACAGCAGACTTTATTTGTGCCTGCAAACGTTTTCTCGCTGGAGCAAAATTCCATCAGTGTAGTGCTGCTGGAGCTAGATGGCGCACCGTGTGAGAAAAACGAAACATGTTTTGTAGAATTTGTTGATGTTCCAGTCATAAATGGGCCTGTGCACCCTATAGATAAATAGGGGCGTACTGTGAGTTTCTGTTTCAAGTGATTCGTTCATTACCATTTTACTGATTGGCTGAGACTTGAGAACATAATGATAACGTTTGATTCAAATAATAGAAAAAACTGTCAATAATGTAGAACAAACTTTTTCGACGTGGCAGGCGTTTGAATGGGAAGAGGGGAATTCCACTCCATTGAAATCCTGCCAAGTAGGCTAGGTCTATTCCACGGCTTTTTCACTCTTTGAAATTACTCCAAACAGGTTATTATTTTCTGCCAAATTCCTTTACATTTTCGGCAAAAAATCGCCGGAATCATAACATTTTTGCCAGAATAATTGTTTAAGAATAATGAGGATTACAGAATTGGGAGTTTTTTTTATGAAAACGTCACTTTTCCAAATTTAAAGACCGATTTCGTAGTTTTTTCTCCTTCATTATACCACTAAATATTCCTCCGCGAGTTTTATCCTTGGGGATTTCTACAACCCTCAGAGTCCCTTTTACCCTCACAACGCCTACAGTCCCGACAGCCCTTACAACCCTCGTGACCTCTACACTGCCTACAACCAAGCCCTACAACCCATGCAACCGCGACACCAACGTACAATCATCATGGAATCTACGAACATCAGAATCAGAATCTCCAGTTCAATAGGTGCTTGCTGAGTCCACTTTTGCCTTGCTCTTTGGAGAAAATTTCATGTAAATCATGGCGGGTTCTTTAGGGACTAACCGACGCGGGCTACAACGAGTTACCCAATACTTGATTTCCGGTAATTCAGCACCTGACTTCCGGTGACAGCACGAATGAACGAATTTCACAGATTGTACAGTTCCAGGAAATATTCATACTTCTTCCATATAGGATCAATGGAAACTCCAAGAGGGAGGGGGTGGAGCTAGATTGGAAATTCCAGAGGGGCTGGGGGTGGGGGTGCAGACCAAACCACCCTCAGTGGGGGTCGTGTGGATATTTTCTGGAATCATAAGACGGAGGGGGTGGAAAAAGTAAGAATAAATGCGATACCGTGTAAAGGCACTGTAGCTTTAACACAGGCAACAAATGCAAAGAGTAGTTGATGTACTTGTAATATTTCCATATAATTCTATATCATCTTCAGACTGAAGTGACATACAGGTAGCAGAAATTTAAATACTGCAAGATGGTACATTACGAGCCAAATCAACCAAAAGCTGCAAAAAGGCATTTTTAAGTACCTTATGGTGTTTGAAGCCTGTTTAAAGTGATGTTTTCATTAGCTAGACGAATTTGATCTGATCGGATTCCTTAGCTGAAATTTTAATTGCCCGAAAATTGTAGGGAACAAAATCTTTCTTTGAGAAACTGTTAGCTAAAGTGAACTTTCCAGGAACTTTCTAGGGCACTGTTTGGTATCCGAAAATTCCAGCCGGCGTTTTTGACTGCCAAAAACAGCAAATATGACCCTTTCGAAAACGTCGGGGGCTATTATTTCCCAATTGTGAATCTTTTAGGCCACGTTTCAGTTACGAAAATCTGAGTGCACTCTTTGATCGACGCCGAAAACCTGAGGCGAACGACCCTCCACAGAACAGATATCTACCGAAACTTGCCGCTGGGTGCCCCTGGACAATCACAGGTTTGAAACATCACACTTTATCATTGATTATATAATAAGCTGCATTATGCCTCAGGTGCCTGCATTTTGATTGGTTCTTACTCATGATACGGAGAGACTATTTTCCGAAATTTGAAGACAGATCATTGCCCTTCTTTAGGACACGCCAACTGCCTTGCACAATGCCTGTATATTACCTGAAAATGTCCGCATAAAGATCTTCTAGAAAGTACCGTCCAACATCTAAAAATGAGTTGGCGGACGAAATGGAAGGAGTGCTTGATTTATTTCTAGCATATATGGTGCAAAACTCAGAAGGATATCATTCCAAACGAGATGACAGGCCAGGGCCTTACTTCTTGTATACCCCTACCAAGAGTGAAGTGGTTAAACTATTCGCGCAAACCTCCAGTAAATCTATGTTACATGTTTACTTGTCAATTGACATTAATCTTTACTAATGTACTTAAATTTCAATTATTCACTTTATTCTTAAAAACCTCAGAACTCAGGGAAGAAATGCTCGCCATTTAGCACCTCTCTTAATTAAATAAGGGCGCGAAAAAATGCATCCGAAGATGAGAGTGTATGACTTTTATGTGTTCATATTCAAAAATGCTTTCATTATATCATTTTGTATGCTCCATATGTTTAATCATTCCTGTGATCTTTTTCTTTGGAGTTCACTTATCACGTTCAGTCGTCATTGTTCTTTTTTCTATTAAACGTCCAGTCAACCGACACACGTTTCCTTTGTAGCGGCAGTTAGAAATGAAATGAACAAAATTTTCTTCACAATTTTGTTTTGAGTCATTTCATAGGGAAATCAGCCTGTCTCTTGGGGATGCACGCAAATATTGTATATTCAAACAGTTTAGCAGCATTTGGTATTCAAATAAGAATTCACTCTGAATGCCAGTTAAGTTCGGACTGATTTTGGTTTGAATGAAAGTGAACGTTCAGTTGTATTCGCAAGCTCCTGCCAGTACATCAAAGTCCGTTAACTACATTTTTATCGCGATACATGCACTTCCTGTGCTTTAATGGCGAGCACTTTACCAGCACAACGCACTCGCGAGACACTTAGGCTGGCGTTATGGCTACTGACTCAACAAGTCAAGTAATGGACGGAAATTATGTTGCTCCATGGCCAAATCAAGCAAAGGATTTCGATCCCGCGAATTCTGACGATAAATTTCATGATCGTGCTTTTACAAGTCTTTCAAGTGAAAGTGACAACAAACACTGCATTCTTCAGCGAAGACAATCAAGTGGATTTGATGTTGGCTGACTCATGCAGTCAAGAAGCACTTGCCGTTGTTTTGCAACGGGGAACAAAATAATAAAACAAACTGGAAACGTGCAGCCATTGGGCTGCCTGAAGTCTCTTCATTTATCCACAGGAGTTCACTGACAATTTCCGGAGAGCGTGTTGTACATCAACGGGTTTTCAGTTTGCTCTAGTGTCTGTTGAGAAGGTGATTGTTGGTCAGTTTAATTTGACGTATTTTATTGCTGTTTGGATAGTATGCGGTCTAGTTAACATTTTATTTCCAAAACTATGAATGCTGATCAAGAGATTTTATTTAATAAGCACCTTTTGATGTCCTATATAATTTAATTTCGTGTCATGTTTAAAGCTTTTACCAAATAGACCTTTTCGCGGTAAAATCCACCATTTTGAAAGTGGGGCAAACAGCGCGCATAATGAAGTGTTTGTATGGGGATTGCGATGTGAAATAACTTTGTAATATTGAGTATCTGTAGACACTTTGAATGGTGAAGGCAATTTAGAGGGCTAAACATTACTCCTTTTAAAGCTGAGGGATACAGCTGAGCTAGAAAGCGAAGAAACGGGTTTTTAATTTTCCATACATTTCCCTGTAATCTCCGCGAAGACAGGCGGGAAAATTTTACAGGCAAATGTATGGCAAATTAAAAACGCGTTTCTTGGCTTTCTAGCTCAGCTGTATCCCTCAACTTTAAAAGGAGTAATGTTTAGCCCTCTAAATTGCCTTCACCATTCAAAGTTTCTACAGATACTCAATATTACAAAGTTATTTCACATCGCAATCCCCATGCAAACACTTCATTATGCGCGCTGTTTGCCCCATTTTCAAAATGGCGGATTTTACCGGGAAAACGTCTAATCTGAATTCAATTTTAGTAAGTTGTTGATCACAGAATATACCAACAACAACAAACGAAAAAGAAACATAACAACCAAAAAGAAATACACTTAAAACGCGTTGATGTGCACTGAGCTCAAAATGGGAGACCCTGAACCAATATTGGGCGATATGAGCGTCCCTTTAAAAATATTGGCCAATATAGGTCGCCCTTGACCAATATTTGTCAATATGGGTACCCATAGACCAATATTGGCCGATACGAGCGACCCTTGACCAATGTTGGCCAATATAGATTACCCTTGACCAATATTGGTCAATATGGGTGACCCTAGGCCAATATTGGCCGATATTGCCCAATATGGGTCATCCTTGCTCAATATTGGCCAATATGAGCGACCACTTACCAATGTTGGTCAATATGACTAACCCTCGACCAATATTGGCGACCTTTTACCAATGTTGGCCAATATGGGTGACTCTTGACCAATATTAGCCAATATGGATGACACAAGACCAATATTGGTCAATAGGGGTGATCCTAGGCCAATATTGAACTATATGGGCAACCCTTTACCAATATTGGTCAATATGGGTGACCCTAGGCCAATATTGGCCAATGTGGGTAGCACTTGACGAATATTGGCCGATATTGCCCAATATGGGTCATCCTCGCTCAATATTGGCCAATATGAGCGACCACTTACCAATGTTGGTCAATATGACTAACCCTCGACCAATATTGGCGACCTTTTACCAATATTGGCCAATATGGGTGACTCTTGACCAGTATTAGCCAATATGGATGACCCAAGACCAATATTGGTCAATAGGGGTGATCCTAGGCCAATGTTAGCCAATATGGGTGGCCCTTGATAAATATTGGCCAATATGGGTAACCCTAGGCCAATATTGGCCAATAATAGTGACTATTTACCAATATTGGCCAATATAGGTGACCATTTACCAATATTGGCCAATATGGGTAACCATTGACCAGTATTGGTGAGTATCGGTGGTACTTTACCAATACTGGTCAATATTGGTTGCCCTAGCTCAATATTGGCCAATATGGGTTACCCTTGACCAATATTGGAGATCCTTGACCAGTATTGGTCAATGTAGGGGACCCTAACCCAATATTGGTCAAGAGTCACCCATATTGGCCAATATTCATCAAGGGCTTCCACATTGGCCAATATTGGTAAGTTTTCCCATATCGGCCAATATTGGTAAATGGTCACCCAGATTGGCCAATATTGGTAAATGGTCATTCATATTGGCCAATATTAGCCTAGGGTCACCCATATTGGCCAATATTTATCAAGGGCCACCCATATTGGCTAACATTGGCCTAGGATCACCCCTATTGACCAATATTGGTCTTGGGTCATCCATATTGGCTAATACTGGTCAAGAGTCACCCATATTGGCCAATATTGGTAAAAGGTCGCCAATATTGGTCGAGGGTTAGTCATATTGACCAACATTGGTAAGTGGTCGCTCATATTGGCCAATATTGAGCGAGGATGACCCATATTGGGCAATATCGGCCAATATTCGTCAAGTGCTACCCACATTGGCCAATATTGGCCTAGGGTCACCCATATTGACCAATATTGGTAAAGGGTTGCCCATATAGTTCAATATTGGCTTAGGATCACCCCTATTGACCAATATTGGTCTTGTGTCATCCATATTGGCTAATATTGGTCAAGAGTCACCCATATTGGCCAACATTGGTAAAAGGTCGCCAATATTGGTCGAGGGTTAGTCATATTGACCAACATTGGTAAGTGGTCGCTCATATTGGCCAATATTGAGCAAGGATGACCCATATTGGGCAATATCGGCCAATATTGGCCTAGGGTCACCCATATTGACCAATATTGGTAAAGGGTTGCCTATATAGTTCAATATTGGTCTAGGGTCACCCATATTGACCAATATTGGTCAAGGGTAATCTATATTGGCCAACATTGGTCAAGGGTCGCTCGTATCGGCCAATATTGGTCTATGGGTACCCATATTGACAAATA
>OX419341.1:23533706-23566687 GCA_948470475.1 Galaxea fascicularis | reverse complement strand
ATGGGTAACCCTAGGCCAATATTGGCCAATAATAGTGACTATTTACCAATATTGGCCAATATAGGTGACCATTTACCAATATTGGCCAATATGGGTAACCATTGACCAGTATTGGTGAGTATCGGTGGTACTTTACCAATACTGGTCAATATTGGTTGCCCTAGCTCAATATTGGCCAATATGGGTTACCCTTGACCAATATTGGAGATCCTTGACCAGTATTGGTCAATGTAGGGGACCCTAACCCAATATTGGTCAAGAGTCACCCATATTGGCCAATATTCATCAAGGGCTTCCACATTGGCCAATATTGGTAAGTTTTCCCATATCGGCCAATATTGGTAAATGGTCACCCAGATTGGCCAATATTGGTAAATGGTCATTCATATTGGCCAATATTAGCCTAGGGTCACCCATATTGGCCAATATTTATCAAGGGCCACCCATATTGGCTAACATTGGCCTAGGATCACCCCTATTGACCAATATTGGTCTTGGGTCATCCATATTGGCTAATACTGGTCAAGAGTCACCCATATTGGCCAATATTGGTAAAAGGTCGCCAATATTGGTCGAGGGTTAGTCATATTGACCAACATTGGTAAGTGGTCGCTCATATTGGCCAATATTGAGCGAGGATGACCCATATTGGGCAATATCGGCCAATATTCGTCAAGTGCTACCCACATTGGCCAATATTGGCCTAGGGTCACCCATATTGACCAATATTGGTAAAGGGTTGCCCATATAGTTCAATATTGGCTTAGGATCACCCCTATTGACCAATATTGGTCTTGTGTCATCCATATTGGCTAATATTGGTCAAGAGTCACCCATATTGGCCAACATTGGTAAAAGGTCGCCAATATTGGTCGAGGGTTAGTCATATTGACCAACATTGGTAAGTGGTCGCTCATATTGGCCAATATTGAGCAAGGATGACCCATATTGGGCAATATCGGCCAATATTGGCCTAGGGTCACCCATATTGACCAATATTGGTAAAGGGTTGCCTATATAGTTCAATATTGGTCTAGGGTCACCCATATTGACCAATATTGGTCAAGGGTAATCTATATTGGCCAACATTGGTCAAGGGTCGCTCGTATCGGCCAATATTGGTCTATGGGTACCCATATTGACAAATATTGGTCAAGGGCGACCTATATTGGCCAATATTTTTAAAGGGACGCTCATATCGCCCAATATTGGTTCAGGGTCTCCCATTTTGAGCTCAGTGCACATCAACGCGTTTTAAGTGTATTTCTTTTTGGTTGTTATGTTTCTTTTTCGTTTGTTGTTGTTGGTATATTCTGTGATCAACAACTTACTAAAATTGAATTCAGATTAGACGTTTTCCCGGTAAAATCCGCCATTTTGAAAATGGGGCAAACAGCGCGCATAATGAAGTGTTTGCATGGGGATTGCGATGTGAAATAACTTTGTAATATTGAGTATCTGTAGAAACTTTGAATGGTGAAGGCAATTTAGAGGGCTAAACATTACTCCTTTTAAAGTTGAGGGATACAGCTGAGCTAGAAAGCCAAGAAACGCGTTTTTAATTTGCCATACATTTGCCTGTAAAATTTTCCCGCCTGTCTTCGCGGAGATTACAGGGAAATGTATGGAAAATTAAAAACCCGTTTCTTCGCTTTCTAGCTCAGCTGTATCCCTCAGCTTTAAAAGGAGTAATGTTTAGCCCTCTAAATTGCCTTCACCATTCAAAGTGTCTACAGATACTCAATATTACAAAGTTATTTCACATCGCAATCCCCATACAAACACTTCATTATGCGCGCTGTTTGCCCCACTTTCAAAATGGTGGATTTTACCGCGAAAAGGTCTATTTGGTAAAAGCTTTAAACATGACACGAAATTAAATTATATAGGACATCAAAAGGTGCTTATTAAATAAAATCTCTTGATCAGCATTCATAGTTTTGGAAATAAAATGTCAACTAGACTGCATACTATCCAAACAGCAATAAAATACGTCAAATTAAACTGACCAACAATCACCTTCTCAACAGACACTAGAGCAAACTGAAAACCCGTTGATGTACAACACGCTCTCCGGAAATTGTCAGTGAACTCCTGTGGATAAATGAAGAGACTTCAGGCAGCCCAATGGCTGCACGTTTCCAGTTTGTTTTATTATTTTGTTCCCCGTTGCAAAACAACGGCAAGTGCTTCTTGACTGCATGAGTCAGCCAACATCAAATCCACTTGATTGTCTTCGCTGAAGAATGCAGTGTTTGTTGTCACTTTCACTTGAAAGACTTGTAAAAGCACGATCATGAAATTTATCGTCAGAATTCGCGGGATCGAAATCCTTTGCTTGATTTGGCCATGGAGCAACATAATTTCCGTCCATTACTTGACTTGTTGAGTCAGTAGCCATAACGCCAGCCTAAGTGTCTCGCGAGTGCGTTGTGCTGGTAAAGTGCTCGCCATTAAAGCACAGGAAGTGCATTTATCGCGATAAAAATGTAGTTAACGGACTTTGATGTACTGGCAGGAGCTTGCGAATACAACTGAACGTTCACTTTCATTCAAACCAAAATCAGTCCGAACTTAACTGGCATTCAGAGTGAATTCTTATTTGAATACCAAATGTTGCTAAACTGTTTGAATATACAATATTTGCGTGCATCCCCAAGAGACAGGCTGATTTCCCTATGAAATGACTCAAAACAAAATTGTGAAGAAAATTTTGTTCATTTCATTTCTAACTGCCGCTACAAAGGAAACGTGTGTCGGTTGACTGGACGTTTAATAGAAAAAAGAACAATGACGACTGAACGTGATAAGTGAACTCCAAAGAAAAAGATTACAGGGATGATTAAACATATTTATAAAATAATTAAGACAGTACGCGCGCTCTGATTGGCCAAGAGGCGTGTTTGCATGAGAGTATGTAAACATGGTTGTGTGACGCGTTGTAGTTTTTAGAGGAAGTTATTTTATTAAAGCAATAGAAAACTTTTTTCCTGTGTTTGCATAGCCTGATATAAACACTCGAGGGGTTGGGAGAATTCTCGACAGCTATGCAAACCCGAGACGAAGTCGAGGGTTTGCATAACTGTCTCAAATTCTCCCAGCCCCTCGAGTGTTTATATCAGGCTATGCAAACAAGGAAAACGTTTTCTATTGCTTAAGGAGCATACAAAATGATATAATGAAAGCATTTTTTAATATGAACACATAAAAGTCATACACTCTCATCTTCGGATGCATTTTTTCGCGCCCTTATTTAATTAAGAGAGGTGCTAAATGGCAAGCATTTCTTCCCTGAGTTCTGAGGTTTTTAAGAATAAAGTGAATAATTGAAATTTAAGTACATTAGTAAAGATTAATGTCAATTGACAAGCAAACGTGTAACATAGATTTACTGGAGGTTTGCGCGAATAGTTTAACCACTTCACTCTTGGTAGGGGTATACAAGAAGTAAGGCCCTGGTCTGTCATCTCGTTTGGAATGATATCCTTCTGAGTTTTGCACCATAGCTACTAGAAATAAATCAAGCACTCCTTCCATTTCGTCCGCCAACTCATTTTTAGATGTTTGACAGTATTTTCTAGAAGATCTTTATGCGGAAATTTTCAGGTAATATACAGGCATTGTGCAAGGCAGTTGGCGTGTCCTAAAGAGGGGCAATGATCTGTCTTCAAATTTCGGAAAAGAGTCTCTCCACTTAAGTGCGATCTATTAGAGGACAGACGCACGTATGACGTCATCGCTTCAAACTTTTTCCCGCTGTTTGTTTCTTAAATGGAGGAAAGTTTGAACATTTAGGGGGAATTTTACCAGATTGGGTGAACGAAGACAGAGAAAAAAGTCTTGCCGAGGCTATGGACAAATTCCAAAACCAGGAAGAAGAAAAAAAAAACACGTCTGCCTTTGCAGCGAATTATCTCTTTCTGGGTTTTCCTCTCCTAAGAGAAGGAGATACTTCGCTGCAAAGGACTCTAGATAACAAAGTAAGCGAACAAACATCAAGTAATACAGCGTGGAATTAAGGTTAGCTATTTTTATTAATAATTTGACAGTAATTTTACTTCCTCAATCCGATCGTAAATATTCCCATACAAACTCCTATAATTTTGCCATCACTGTCATCGCGCAAGACGATCATCACACAGGGAGAGCTTGGGATGCCTGTGATAAATGCGGTGCGACGGCTACAACAACCGTACAATAAATCTCCAAACCGAGGATAAATGAACTCCTTAAGGACGTTCGCGTGAAAATTTTCCAACGTTGATTTTTTTCTGGGACTTTTAACCATTATAAGATGATGAGTTGTTAAGTCAGAAATGTAAAAAAAAAAAAAAGGGGGGGGGGGGGGAGTCACCGACTTCGTTTTGGAGAGAACATGCCCAGGAGAACATGGGGCTTCGTTAACGAATAAGGCCACACTGTCTGTAAACCCAAAAATATTGCAATTAAGTCTTTGAAGTGAAATGTTCTCTGCCAAATATTGTTTAAGTGGACCTATTAAGTGAACTTAGTCAACTGGTGAGGTTCCTTCAAGAACAAGTTCGAATTTAGCAACCATAGTTTCACGCGCCTTGCAGCCGCAAGATGGCAGTATTCGATGTTCCGTGGACAGAAAACTTGAATTTTTTTAACTCCTCATATTGATTTTTTTGTTTATTTTTGGACAATGTGGAGATAATTGCAATTAAAATCTGTTTCTGGAAAGAAAGGTAGAAGTCACAGACCATTTAAGCGGGAACGCAACAGTTACCATCCTTTTACTTGCTTAGCTTTCTTCCTCAGCGCACGTGCTCGATGGCTGACGTGGCCTGACCTTCGTGTACAACTAGGATGTGCGTGAACAATTAGCGCGAAGGTTCGACCTTAGTCGGACATGTTTCTGGCAGACTAGAAATTTTACTGTTGACTCGTTTCGAGCGAAAAGTGGCGCCTAGTGCACAGGGACCTACATTCAAAACCTAATGCGGTAGCGTTAACAGGGGTTAACAACGCCTTTTTAAAGCCCCGGCTAAACGATCAAACATTGTCATCCAACATCGTGTTGAATAAGCATGTTTGACCGTTTAGCCGCCCTTCTCAACATTGCATTTGAATGGCTTCCAATGTTTGATGTAGATCAAACATTTTCATCGAACATTTGTTTCATGCGCAAATGTTTGACCGTTTAGCCACCTCTTCAAACAAAGTAAGTGCGAGCACTAGCGAAAGCACGAAAAGGCAACCAACGAGAAAGCGAATCTGCGGACATACACGTCATAATTTCAGCTGTAACACACAGAAAACGTTATGTGGGCTGTGGGCTCACTTCGTTCAATGTTTTAGCCACCCCATGTTGTGTGCAACAAAAACGATGTTGGATGAAAACTGTTTGATCGTTTAGCTGGGACGTTAGAGAGCGCATGAGCCAAAATTCAGCCGGACTTTGCTTTTAGCCGATAAAAAATACTTGGGAATACACTTTGATGGTTTCTGAACTTAGATGGTTTGACATTTTGACAGCTTTGGTCATGTTTAACCTATAAAATGCTTTGAACCATTCTAACAAGGATTGTCTGAAAATTTTAGCCAAATTTTAGCCACTTATGGCCCATGCGCTTCGTGCTTGGGCCAAAAGTGCACGGGGAAAAACTTGGTCCGTTACTTACAGTACGGACCTCAAACTCAGTAAGAGGTATATATTGGATGAGATTAAGCAAGATACCAAGAATAATGTTATGGCCGAGGTTTGCATTATCTGCTGAAGGTCAGGACAGAGACAGATTACAGAAACCAAGGCCTTCAAAATTATCACAAAAACAAGAAGGCTACTTTTGAAATAAACTTTATGCTGCAGGTATTTCATGAGCTTGACTGCTAAACTGACATTTAATGCCTTTGAATCATTTGACAGAAGGTAATACTATACATGGATTATTGCATCATACTCCACTACAATGAGGGCTGTTAATAATCTATGATTCTACACTAAGAAACAAGTGCATCTGGCTTTATTATTATTATTATTATTATTATTAGATCTGTCATTGTGAGGTAAATTGTGTACTTTAAAGCTTGAAATATAATTTCCTAACAACTGTGATTTTTATCACCGCATCTCTGTAGGCCTACATACAAAAATCATGAAAAGTAGCTCTGGATTGCAGTCACTAATAAGTAAACAACAGGCATGGAAATGGATGAAACTGACATTTTGACAGAATTCTAAATGGAGTAGCAAAAGCAATTATTATTTAGAACGATAATTTTCCTTCAAAGTCATCTAAAAGTCCTGCAAAGTTTTTCCAAAAATCTTCTCGCACCCTAAAAATCCAAAATTAATCTGGCTTTTTGTATCTAGGCCTACATCCCTGGGATCAGTAAAAAGCAAATATCTTCAGTTAATAAGCACATCATTTTCCTTTCATAACTAAAAGATATATAGAAATTGAGGACATGCATCAATGGTTTTAGTGACAAACCTCAGGACACAATAGGGTGAACTGCCCCATTTAATGAAGGAGTGTTCTTAAATTCAATAAAACAGGTTTCTGATGATTCGCATGGAGCACCATCCAGTTCAAACAACATTACACTGACAGATTTTGACTTGAGTGATAGCACATTTGCTGGCACAAACATTGAAATCTGGGGACCAATTGCTGGCCAGTAACGACCTAAATTGAAGCCATTAACAAAAGCTTGCCCTTTGCTCCATCCAGGTAGGTAAAGAAAGGTGTCATGTGATGAATTTACAGAAAATTCTCCACGGAAAAAGGAAGGAGCAAAGTTGTTCTTCGTGTTAAGTTCACCACTCCTGCTTTTGATAGGATGGCTTGGAAATTCAAACATGGCAGAAAACAGATTTTCCAAGTCAATGGGATATATCTGCCAGTTCATCAATATTGATCCATTTAAAGTGACATTACCAAGGATACCCTTAGGGTCTGCAATGCCTTTATTCAATCTTCCCATGTTTTCCACAAGAATATCAAGCTGTAACATGTCTCCAATGTTGAGAGTTACAGTCTGATATTTTGGATGGCGGAACATTGTAGCTTGGCGGGCTTTTCCAACATAAATGATGGCTCGATCACGTACTAAGCTACTGATATTCATAACAACGCTTGATTGAGCAAATCTTGGAGGAATTTGTGTTCTGTAGAGAATGAATCCATAATTCTGTCCAATCTGTTCCATAGTTACAGGAAACGACAAATTCACAGGTCCATCAGGAGAAACCTTTGGTAGAGCATCAAGGAATGTAAACATTTGGGTCATCTGAACTTTACCATATGTAGACTTGGTAGTGTTTGGAGGGATGGGGATGTTGGGTATTTTTTCATGTCTTGCAATAGTCTCTCGCAGAATGTGAAATTTTGTAGTTGTGTCACCAGCTTCTGTCAAAGGGGCATCATAGTCATAACTTGTAATACTTGGCAATAACCCTTGTGAATTGGTGAAACCTGCGCCATTCATGAACCCAAAGTTAGTGCCTCCCTCATACATGTAAAAGTTTACAGAGGCGTTCATGGACAGCATTTTATCAAGAGTGCTGGCAACAACTTTGGCAGATCGTCTTTGGAAATGTTCACTCCAGCGGTCCAACCATCCTGGGTAGAATTCAGTATTGACCAGGGGTCCCTTGGGGGAGAATTTGCGCATGATTGCAAATTTTGTTTCTGGGTTTCCTCCAATTCCAAAGTCTACAGTCGCATATAGAGAGGGGATGGTTCCACACCTCAATAAAGCCACCCTGTCACCATCTACTGTAAAAAGGATAACATCGTCACCCAAGTATTCACGGAACACTTGCTCAAGAAACTTCAGATAATCGTGATCACAAGCGGGGTAATAACCATATTCATTCTCAACTTGAACTGATATGATTGGCCCGCCGTTTGAGTACAGCAATGGCCGCAGTTTTGGCAATAGAACGCTCATCCACGACTTAACATAGGTGAGGTACTGTTCATTGTCCGTGGATCGCAAAACAATCGACGTATTTTTCAGCAACCATGGCGGATATCCACCAAACTCCCATTCTGCACAAATGTAAGGTCCAGCTCTAATAATCACCAGAAGTCCAATACTGTTTGCGAGTTCGATAAAACTCACGAGATCTGCATCGCCTTCAAAGTTGTATCGGCCCTGAATTGGTTCGTGCACATTCCAAGCAATGTAAGTTTGGACAGCGTTTAACCCACCAGCTTTCATCTTCATGAGCCTGTCTTTCCAGTAGAAACGAGGAACTCTGAAGTAATGCAGGCAACCGGAGATGTAACGAAATGGTTCTCCGTCTTTAAGGAAACGATCGTTTTCGTAGTCGATAATAAAAGAACGTTCCTCGGAATACTGTAAAATGCACAAAAATGCCAACAGTGGAACGAAAACTTTCAACGGCGCCATCGCTTCTCTTTCACGGAAAGTCATGTGACGAGCGCTATTTATATCTTGTTATGAGCGTGACATGATGCACCATTTACGAAATTGGGATTCATCAAACGATAGTTGTCGTACTCGAGGATGAAAAAGCGCCCCACAGAACACTGTAAAATGCACAAAAAAAGCCAATAGTGGAAGGAAAATTTGTACCATTGAGAATGTCATTTTTTTTTGCAGAACCTCCCTGATCCGGGGGATCAGCCGGGTTACGTTGACATTCACATACCCATCCACGGATTGTAAGCTTGCGTGGCAGGCATTCAAAGGGGAGGGAGAGGGGAACGCGAGAAACGCGCCGTTCGCGTTCTCGCGCACCCGAACTTTCCCTCAACTGTTGCCACACTGGCTAACGAAGTAATAAAATACAACCGTATTGTGGTTTTAGCATACAGGATTTATGTATATTTGGTGCAATTTGTGTTATGAGAGCCTTTTCATAGAAAATAATGTTTGAAACATTTAGTTATGTTAAATAAACACAAAAGGGAACAACAGTCTTCGACAGAATGAAAATACAAATACCACCACCCCCCTTCCGGAATCAATGATGAATTCACAGTTGCGCATGCACGGGAAAATGAACTCCTGGGGCGCTTTCCATGTACACGGAAAACCCGGAAATTCTGGTGGGAAAATCAAATGGTACAAACCATTCCATTCGGAACTTTTCAGAAATAATGGACCATCGGCTTAATCAATGCACTTTTTCTGTTCTTTCTAAGGGCCGATTTACACGGTACGATTTGTCGCGCGCGTCTTGTCGTATGCGACACAAACTAGAACAAAGTCACTTGTGTCGTGTGAATGCTCCTACAACGTCTCTACGACAGACGCACGCGGCCTAAAATTTGTCGTAGGATTTTGAATCATGCTTTAAAACCATACGACAGTCGTAGGTATAGGTAAATTGAATGACAAGTGTCGTATGCGATTTTTTGCATGGCGCGAGCAGCGCGCGCTACAGAAGTTGCATGCGACAGTCGTAAGCAAAAATCGTACCGTGTAAATCGGCCTTAAGCTTCCCAACTGATACTAGTACATTTTGTGGCTTATCCATTTTGTATTTGAACAAGCTGCACAATTGAATACTCAAACTTAAACTTTATCCACCCGGATGGATCCTGTAAATGGAAAGCGCCCCTTGTATGATATCTACGGGGATGTTTATAAATACGCGGGGCTGAGTTCGAATTAGCGGTGTTCTGCACTTCTGCTGTAACATAATTGACAGCTTATCACATGACCATCACAAGCATTGTTTTCATCTTCCGTTGTCACGCATGCCATTTCTTATACAACTGAGACGGAAAGGAGATTTCCCTTGTCGGAAGTGTAAATAGATGATACGCGCATACAACGTGATCTAAAACATTTCTTATTGATATTTTCTTTTATTGTCGGTCCTCTTGTTGTTTTACAGTGCCACATTTTAAAAGCTCTATTTTTCCAGTACATCTTACTGTCGCGCAATCATTGGTTTATTTGTTCGGTTGCCTGTCCTGTGCTCTTCCCCCTCCCTCACTGTGTTGTCTGTTAGAGTGTGTTTTTGTTCTTGCTCAGTCGTTCCTTTGTTGTTGTGTGTTAGTTCATCTCCTTGTTGTTCCTGTCACTGTAGCTAGCTTTTCTTTGCTTTTATTTTTTTTTCTTCTTATATAAATGTATTATATTAGTGTTTTGAGTTGTTTGATTGTTCATAAGTTTGTTGTTTCGCATTTACAATGTCATTAGGCTTGTTTGTTTATTATTTTTTTACTTGCCTCTCTGTTTTTGGACAATTCTTACACTGACATTTGATCCGACTCCATATGCACAAAAGACAAACTTTCAATATTGCCATTTCCAGGGTTTGTTAGTAATGACACAAGGCACTGTTCGCGTGACGAATTGGACGCTCTATTACGCACGGCATCCAGCACGCAAACAGACTTAGCCCTCGTCACTCACAACAATTCTCGATAAGATTAACAAAAACAAAATGAGAACGGCCTTATCAGAAAGTTTTCCGTCCCCTGTTTCTTTATTTCCTCAAATATCATCTATTAACAATTCCAACAAGGTAACGCAAATACGTATAGACCTTTCCACGTTTGACGCCATCTTGACTGGGAGGCAAATACGGCTAACGTTACAGGAGTATATGTATCAGATTTTGGCTCGGGGGGAGAGGGTTACTCCCCTACATAAGCTATGTTGGTATGTGCCACCCCAAAGGGTATTGTTTTTTGTCCCGGTTGTTCAAAGGCTGGGTAGCGCTATCCACCGGATAAATATCTATCCAGTGGATAGTGCAATTAGCTTTCCCATTACTTATCCGCTGGATAGTGATTTATCCGGTGGATAGCGTTATCCGAAGTTTGAACAACCGGGACCTGTCTTTTCGACTTCAAATGAATAATAAATTATATAATTCGAGTTGAATTTTACCAATTCTTGACTTAAGCACAGACGCGAAGCTCAATAACGCTACAACAAAGCCAGAGGGAAAATTTGTAACCGCAACGTCAGGTTTGAAAACGTGTATGGATTTTAAAGGCTTTCTCGAAACACCCGAAACTTTACAGGCATATTTCGGGTGCCATAATTTTCTATGTATCTGAAAAGCGAAGACATTTCCAGGCATGAAATTTTGCAACAAAGTTGCCCTTTCCTATCGTGAAATCGTAGTAAAAGACCAGCTTTTTAGCATAAGTGGAACACAGTTAGAAATGGCTTTTCGGACCCGAAAAGTTTTGTGGAGTTTCGAGAAACACGGGTGTGGAAACGTCTGAAATAGGGTGAAGAACTGGAGAATCGGACGGCACACCCCTACCAAGAATTCCGAAGAGTAATTTGGTCTACTTTGAAACCACTGTAACGCCGCTACAAAGAGGCAGATTTCCAACATTTACCACTATTTTAAAATAGTTTTTTTTTTAAAATATATTATTCATTCAACATGAAATATGGTCACTAGAGAAGGTACGACGTCCGTACGGAATCAGTTATAAATCTTCGAATGTGGTGTCATATTTCGCGGCAATTTGGATAATTTGGATTAGAGGGGTTTTCAGGTATGAAATCACGGTCTTTGTAGCCTGAATCTGTCACTTAATAGATCTTATGCTTCATGAAAATAATCTCAGTACAAATGTCGTTTAAAAGAAAATTTCGTTGTGAAAACCCGCCTCTTTGTAGCGGCACTACAGCGGATCAAAGACGGCTAAAGTCCCATACATTTATTGTAATTTTAGCCCAATTTGTCCCCCCAGTCAAGATGGCGTTAAAAACCGTGGATAACCGCAATTTGCACGACAAACGTCATGACAAACTACTAAGCAAGTATTCCGGATCGAATCGGAATTACGAAGTGTTGGTTTTTGAGGAGAGGGGAAAACCGGAGTACCCGGAGAAAAACTTCTTGGAGCATAGAAGAGAACCAACAACAAACTCCCTGCTCCCTGCCATCTGTTTTCGACTGATGTCACGTGAAAAACACAGGATACCTGGGACGTCCGGGACCCGACTGCTGATGATCACGAGACTTCTTAAGTTGTGCATAAAGTCACGCGAACGGGGAGACGCAAACGAGACTCACTGGTTACAAGAGAGCTCTTGGAAAGAAAGAAACAAGATGGGAATGACAATATTTAAAGTCTGTCTTCCATTGTTGGCTTTTTTGTGCATTTTACAGTATTCTGAGGCGCGCTCTTTTATTATCGACTACGAAAATGATTGTTTCCTTAAAGATGGTCAACCATTTCGTTACATTTCTGGCAGCTTTCATTACTTCAGAGTTCCTCGTTTCTACTGGAAAGACAGGCTCATGAAGATGAAAGCTGGTGGGTTAAACGCTGTCCAAACTTACATTGCTTGGAATGTGCATGAACCAGTTCGCGGCCGATACAACTTTGAAGGCGATGCAGATCTTGTAAGTTTTATCGAACTCGCAAACAGTGTTGGACTTCTGGTGATTGTTCGACCCGGGCCTTACATTTGTGCAGAATGGGAGTTTGGTGGATATCCGCCATGGTTGCTGAAAAATACGTCGATTGTTTTGCGATCTAAGGACAATGAACAGTACCTCACGTATGTTAAGTCGTGGTTGGGCGTTCTCTTGCCAAAACTGTGGCCAAAGTTGTATTCAAACGGCGGGCCAATTATCGCAGTTCAAGTTGAGAATGAATATGGGTATTACGATGCTTGTGACCTTAACTATTTAAAGTTTCTTGAGCGATGGTTTCGTAAATTTCTTGGTAATGATACTGTTTATTTTACAAACAACGGTCCAACGGCATTAAAGTGTGGTACCATCCCCTCTTTATACACAACTTTAGACTTTGGAATTAACACAGACCCAGTGAAAGCCTTTGCACGTGCTCGCAAATTCTCCCCCAAGGGACCCCTAGTCAACACTGAGTTTTACCCAGGATGGTTGGACCGCTGGGATATACCACATCAAACTCGGCCTGCAGAAGCTGTTGCCAGGACTCTTGATAAAATGCTGTCCATGAATGCCTCTGTTAACTTTTACATGTATGAGGGAGGCACTAACTTTGGGTTCATGAACGGTGGACATTTTTTCAATGATTCTCGTGGTTTGATAACAAGTATTACAAGTTATGATTATGATGCCCCTTTGACAGAAGCTGGTGACACAACTACAAAATTTCACATTCTGCGAGAGACTATTGCAAGACATGAAAAAATACCCGACATCCCCATTCCTCCAAACACTACCAAGTCTGCATATGGTAAAGTTCAGATGACCCAAATGTTTACATTCCTTGATGCTCTACCAAAGCTTTCTCCTGATGGACCTGTGAATTCATCGTTTCCTGTAACTATGGAACAGATTGGACAGAATTATGGATTCATTCTCTACAGAACACAAATTCCTCCAAGATTTGCTCAATCAAGAGTTGTTATGAATATCAGTAGCTTAGTACGTGATCGAGCCATTATTTACATTGGAAAAGCCCGCCAAGCTACATTGTACCGTCATCCTAAAGATCAGGCTGTGACTCTTACAATTGATGACAAATTGCAGCTCGATATTCTTGTGGAGAACATGGGGAGATGGAATAAAGGCATCGCAGACCCTAAGGGTATCCTTGGTAATGTCACATTAAATGGATCAATATTGATAAACTGGCAGATATATCCCATTCACTTGGACAATCTGTTTTCAGCTACCTTTGACATTTCCTCCTATCCTGTTGAAAGCAAGAATGACTTTAATGCTCCTTCCTTTTTCTATGGGAAATTTCCTGTAAATTCATCACATGACACCTTTCTTTACCTACCTGGATGGAGCAAAGGGCAAGCTTTTGTTAATGGCTTCAATTTAGGTCGTTACTGGCCAGCGATTGGTCCCCAGATTTCAATGTTTGTACCAGCAAATGTGCTGTCACTCGGGCCAAAATTTGCAAGTGTTATGTTGTTTGAACTGGATGGTGCTCCATGCAAATCTTCAGAAACTTGTTTCGTTGAGTTTAAGGACACTCCTTCCCTAAATGGGCCTGTTCATCCCATATTGTAAAACTGCTCTCAATAAGTTATTGCCATAGAAAGAAGAAATGTGTTAAATCTATTGTCAAGTTATCTGTTAAGCAGGCAAGAATGTTTAAGAACATGAAAGTGTAGAAAAGCACAAGCCATAAGTGAGTGCTTCTCACACTTGTCTTGAGTGTTCGTAAAATTCCCAAGTGCTTACATCTTTCAACAATGTATAAAAACAAGAATTTTTTCTTTTATAAAATGCCCCAGAAATTTATTAAAGCTTTCATATCCGAAGTCTGTTGATGAAAGAAAAATGGATTGAATCAGATATTTCATGTCATTTTTACATTATGTCCTTAGTGATATGTCCAATGTTTTGCTCATACATCACACACTTGTGATGAATCCTGCATGTGTTGTAGCATGATGTGGGGTGCATGCATTACAGTGATGTAAAGCACACAATTCTTGAACATTTATTGGAGTAGAAAAATGTTATGGCACATACGTGGGGTTTTAGGCACCTAGACATATGTACTTCTAATGCATGGTAATGAGGCTGGCATGAATAGGTGATCTTTTAGATTGTGTGAAGAGGTTTAGGGAAGAGGATACAAGCCAAGTAAGAGATGTCAGTTGCATGGAAACATTGAATGCATTGCACCAACAGGAATTGTTTTCTCTGCTCTGCAGTTATTCAATATTAAAATGTTAATGAGATTTAATTTGGCTTGATGAATAAAGCAAAGGAAATAAATTAATATTAAATAAATAAATAGTTAGTTAAACCCTTCAGCACAAGCTATTGCTGGTGGGTGTTGCATGTTACACGTTTATTAATGGTATTCAGTGCATGTTTATTATTTTTATAATCACATTTTACAGTAAGGCAGGGCTGTCAATAATTCTTGAAGTGGGGTTGTGCAAAAATTGCCTGGGAATTACAGCAGTTTGTGATATCACCTAGTATGTTCCCAGTTCGATCAACATGGGGGCAAGGAAGTTAACCCTTGAATCCCTAAGAGTGATAAGTGTTTAATTTCTCCTTATAGCAATACTGCTCAATCAAACATGAAGGTTGTGAGAAAAAAGAAGTGATCAGCAAATGAACAAATTCTCCTCATCACAATAGAAAATGTATGAAGAGCAGTGTGGAGATTACACATGTTGATATTGAAGTTTACAGATGGGGACATCAATTTAGATTTACTCATGGCTATGAATTAAATAATTTTTGGAGGGTGGTTGATATGCATTTAGTACTACTTATCACAAAAAGACTTATTGTTAATGTGGTAGTAGACTTTTGCATGTAGGTAATTTAGCGAAATTAATATTCAGTTGAGGTTTCCAATAAAAAGAACATCATGTCATCTAATTTGTGACGGTTGCTTTAACCTTGTGGCTCAATTCAGTAAATTTTTCTCAATTTGAAGAATTTTGCTCAATTGTTGACTGTTAGCGATTTCTTTCATTTCTGAGTGTCTGAGTTAAGAGTGGAAACTCAGAAATGAAAGAAATCGCTAAAATGGCATCGGATCGGGAAAATAACCACACAGCAAGCAAGAACACACCATATAAATAAGGTAAGGCGTTTTTTATTGAGAATTTCTGCGAGTATTTATTTTCTTGAATCTATAACCTGGATTCCCATACAAACCTTTATGTATGCAACTCGTAGTGATCTTGGGCTGCCTGTGGTTTACTATAGACAATGACACGACGTTTGAACCAAAGTCACGCGATTCTTGTCATGCAAACAGTACAATAAAGAGAACCTTTGTGCAAGCAAGTAGTAGTAGGAGTGTGTCTTGAAACTCCCGAAACTATACGGGTGCATTTCGGGTGCTATAGTTTCCTTCGTATCTTAAAAACGAAGACGCTATTTTAGGCATGAAATTTTGCGACGAATTTGCCTTTTCGTACACTGTATCTTGAAATAATAGTAAAAGATTAGCTTTTGCGAATAAGCGAATCGCAGTTTTAGAAATAGCTTTTCGGCCCCGAAAAGTTTACAGGAAACGGGCCCCTCGGATCCGTAGCAGGGGGAGGGGCAGGGGGGCTACCCCCGCCCCCCTAGAATTTTTGAAAGTTGAAAAACAATTGCCAAAGAATACCAATTGCAAAAGATGCCATGATGGTAATGGTATCAAAAACATCACTTGATATTCCACTCGGAATGTTTCAACCGGGAGAAGCACAACCTTTTCAGAATTTCCGTTCGTGCCGGGAAGAGCCAAAAGTTCAACTACATATCATCGCAATCCAGATTTTCGGGAACTTTTCGTAAATGGTGCATCATGTCACGCTCATAACAAGATATAGATACAGTAAAAACCTGCATAAAAGAACACATGTTTTGGGGGTTCAGGCTGATCTTGTCCTTATTTATCACGTGTTTTCTGCAAAATCAGCCTGAAAGTGTTCTTAAGGTGTTCTTAGAATCTCAAGCAAAGTGCAAAAACAATGTACCTTGAAAATTCCTATAACTGCAGTGAAACAATCTGTGCTACGTTCTTTGAAGTTTTTAATAATAAATAGTATCTAACTCAGTAACTCATGCCATCCAGCTTTTTATATAAGAACAATTTTCATTTTTCAGGCTGAATGTGTTCTTATGTCTATGGTACTTTTTAACCAAATTTCAGCCCGAGTGTTCTTAACCACTTGTTCTTTTATGCACGTCTTTACTGTAGCGCTCGTCACACGATATTCCTTCAAGAAGATAGTGATGGCGCTGTTGAAAGTTTTCCTCCCACTGTTGGCTTTTTTGTGATGGCTTAACTGCAGAAATACCCTGCCATTCCAACAAAGTTTTTCGTAGCCGGCTAAGCGGTACGCATAAACTAATTAATTCAAGTTGAAGTACGTTTGTCACTTATGCCCGAGGTAACCGGTCGATCCGCCCCAGAGTTTTCAGTTTTTGGGCACGCGGACCGGTAAAATTTGCTTTTACATGGCAAAATTAGGAGTGCCGTGCCATGAATTATTGGCCTGCGTGCCAAAATTTAGGAGTGCTGGACCCAAAAACTTTGTTGTGTAAACAAGGCTTAAGACAGTTTCTTCTCTTGCATATATTACTCACTGCGACAACTAATTTGTTATGTTATGCCCTGTTCACACCAAAGCTTAAATATGTTTAAAAGCTGTTTAGTTACTTGAAACATATTTCAAAATTGGTTTTCTTTATAAAAGCTGTTTACTAATGTTTTTTTGTTACAAACTCAACGCAAATTAAAGAACATGTTTAAGTTCATCTAAATCCTGCATAAAAACCTGGGCCGGGTTGTTCGAAAGCCGGTTAACGTTAACCCAGGGTTAAACGTTAACTGAAGCATTACGTTTTCTTATTTGACAACGTTTTTCACCACTATTTTTTGGTGTAGTTTGAGATTACTACAGCTCAAAACTGCAGGGCAAACAATATAAACAAATTACCTAACCAAAAATATACAAAACTGAAATCAAAATTCTCGCTAACCCTGGGTTAGCTTAATCGGGCTTTGAACAACGCGGCCCTTAGTTCCAGTTTTTATTTTACAGTTTTCATTTTTCTAAACCTGGTTTAATTAAACACGTTTAGTTGGTGTGAATGGGGGTATAACAGCTTCTTCTCATGTCATTACTCACTGCGTACCGGGTATCGCGTCGGTAACCAGCAACTAAGACAGCTTCATCCCTTGCCTTTATTTCTTACTGCGATGGACTCGATGTGGTAGGGTGTTCTGCAATTACTCCTTTTTGTGCATTTTACAGTATTCAGAGGAACGTTCTTTTATTATCGACTACGAAAACGATCGTTCCCTCAAAGGTGGAGAACCATCTCGTTACACCGCCGGGAGCATGCATTACTTCAGAGTTCCTCGTTTCTACTGGGAAGACAGTCTCGTGAAGATGAAACGGCTGGTGGTTTTTAAAACGTTGTCGAAAGTGATATCGCTTGGAATGTGCACGAACCAATTCAGGGCCGATACAACTTTGAAGGCGATGCAGATTTTGTGAGTTTTATCGAACTTGCGAACAGTATTGGACTTTTGGTGATTGCTCGCCCTGGAAAAATGGAGAGAGCGCTCTCCTTCTCTCCTATGGAGCACCACAAATCAGACAAATCAGACCTCAGTTCAATTAAATCGATGTCGAGCTGAACTGCTCAGTCAGCGCGAGTATATAAAGAGGGGAAGTAAATCTCCCTTCTCCCTACTTTCTGAGCCAATTTCTCCCTCCTCCCTACTCATCCAGGTCCATCCAGTTCAATTCTCCCTACTCCCAACTTTTCTTTTTCTTCCTCCTCCCTACTTTTCCCCCCTATTTCTCCCTCCTCCCAACTTTTTTTGGGCCATTTCTCCCTCCTCCCTACTCTGTTCCTCCCTCCTCTATAAATACCAGGCACTTCTCTTTTTGAGCAGTTACCAGAATTGGTTATATAGTGAAACCATTTTCAATGATGAAAAACAAAAACAAAAACAAACAAACAAACAAAAAGAAAAAAGTGGCACAATAATTATTTTTTCACTATCGCGTATCGGCGCCCCGTCCCCTCCCCCAGTCCCGAGGCAGAAGCGGAAATTCCAGTTTTTTTTATCCGCGTCCAGTCCTTCCCGGCTTAGCAGGCATGTGTCGCTTCTCTCGACCATTCAGTTTCATCCACGCGTCTGATTTGAATTTCTCTCTTCAGCGTTTTTGTGGCTTGGTTCCTCAACACTTCCTTCTCGTCCTTTTAAATCTTAAAACTTTAGACACAGCCTCGAAATAGTAATCTGACGCGAATCTTTCTTTGTCATGCGGCTTAGTAAGTTGGTCGTGTATCTTGGAGTTGTAGCACTTCTTTGTACTTGTACTTTGTCAGTTGCTGAAGACGTTAGCGATGATGACGAAGATGATGTTGAAGTAGACAGCGAAAATGAGCCAGAAGATAAGGTAAGAAAAAGGCAATCCTCCTTTGCGTGCTTCAGAGATGTACCAACGTTAATTTCGCTTCGTATTTTTAACGTTTGACAGAGCAAGGAAAAGAAGAAAGCAGTCGAAACGGAGTCGTATACACCGCCGGTCATTGCTTTAGAACACGAGGACTCAGTTTTCTTTGCGGAACCTTTTGCCGAACGAAGCGAATTTGAGAGCAGGTAATTGTACACACAAGGTTGTGGATGTAATTTATGCTCGTTGGTAAGTTGGCTGTGGGTGTACTGTAGTTTGCATTGAAATAACGGCCGCATATTCTTTATTCATATGTGTAAGTTCATGCAGATGGATGCATGCATGTTTGAATAGGCTTTGACTGAAAAGTCACGCGGCATCCTTTCCAGAGATAATAAAACTTTAATTTCTTGCTTTTCTTTGGTTGCTTGATACATTCTGCTGACAGAAACGCTTAAAGAGCGTGTGAAAACTTGAGTGTGTCCAGTTTAAACAATACATTGATGTATGTACGAACAGCTGAAAAGCTCTCAGTATTGTTTTTTTGTCCCACCCAAATGAAACTTGACTTATTTTGAGTTACCTAAAATTCCGCGCTTTTTCTTGGAATTTGTTTTGTGGTCTTTTTATTGAATTCAGCCAAGATGCATCTCTCTGCTCTTTTGTGGTTGCTCCATTTTCTCTCTAATGTCAGCCAGCGTAAAACTCCTTGGGTACAACAGGTGTACTGCTATCCCAGATGTTCAACAATGTGCTTGTCACTTTTGTAAACTCAGGGAGTGGACTCTGTAAAACTTGACAACAGGGCTGTGACCAATTATTGGTGAGGTAGACACAGATAGACAGGATTTCAGGGAATTTGCTGTAGTGGTTTTGTCAATATACTGTTTTCTGTCAACTAGCCATGGATCTGATCCCAAATAATGACAGCCTTGTGGGAAAACTCCTTGTGCTGCAATACTACAAAGCTTGTAACACTGCTAAGTGAAAGAGTAGGATACATTGTCATGAGATGTGGATGATTCAGTAAATCTTGCTGGTCTGATTTTATGAGTGTGTAGGAAAATAAGGTAGTTGAGCTTAACCAATAATTATTAGTTTGTAACACACCATAATCAGATCTGGTGACTGGCAAATTTGGAAAGATTTATGCACAGCTCCCATAAATTATACTTGGATCACTTTCATTCTAACCCTGTTCCAAAAACAGAGTTTCAGTCACAAAATGAATGTATAATAAATTATTAATGTAGGGAGCTGTATAGAAATCTTGCCACAAATTTCAGTAGCTGATAAAGGTGCTAGGTTTATTTAAGAGCCAACATCATGGTTTTTTCTCAGTAACACCCTTTTTGTCACAAAATGTTGTGGGTTAATTTGAGTGGCAGATGTAGTTATTTGTAACTGTAAGTTGTAAATACTGGTACAGGTAAGATTGTTTTTTTTCTTCGGTCTTTTGGGAATTAAGGAATATATGGTGGTTAGTTTTGATCAACCACTGTCATTGAAACAAACTGGTATTACGGTGTACGATGGAGCTCATTACAATATTACGCAAACTTGATTCTTTGAAATAAAACTTGATTCTTTGAAATAAAACTTGATTCTCTGAAACGTAAACTTGATTCTTTCAAACGCAAACTTGATTCTTTGAAATAAAACTTGATTCTCTGAAACGTAAACTTGATTCTTTCAAACGTAAACTTGAATCTTTGAAACGTAAACTTGATTCTTTGAAATAAAACTTGATTCTTCGAAACGCAAACTTGATTCTTTGAAACGTGAAACTTGATTCTTTGAAACGTAAAACTTGATTCTTTGAAACGTAAAACTTGATTCTTCGAAACGCAAACTTGATTCTTTGAAACATAAAACTTGATTCTTTGAAACGTGAAACTTGATTCTTTGAAACGCAAACTTGATTCTTTGAAACGTGAAACTTGATTCTTTGAAATGCAAACTTGATAGACCTTGTCACCGTTTCCCACGCCATCTTGACGGGTAGGCAAACGCTTCGGGAATAACAGTGTTTATATGGGAAACAGATGTCAAATAACTTGTGAAAACCTTGAATGTAGAGAAATTTATAAATGGGAAGCTGAAGTTACTAGCCAAAAGATTTCAATGTGAAAATCTGAGGTTCCTAACTGTTCTGAAATTTGCTCGGTGGAATTTTTAATCTATCATACATTTGTCTGTAATTTTTTCCGCAGACGGCACGGAAAAATTTTCCGTCTAAGGGCCTCTTCATATCAGCCCGGTTGACCGGGCTGACCCGGGGTGCTTACCATTCAGCCAAAAAATCCGGAAATTTCGGTTTGAGGTCAAATGGAAAGGCAATTTTCCGGAAAATCTTTTCGGAAATTGTGGACAACCTCCAGAGGTAGTCCACTTTTTCCGTTCGGAACGGAATTTGGGAAATGCCCTTACCATTTGCCAAATCGAGTAAAATATGCGGGATGGAATGCTGGGTAGTTAAAGGTAAGCGCCATTCTCATCCGGTTGGTCATTGAATTCGGAAAATCGCTTACCTTTATGCAACGTTTATTCCATCCGGATTTTTTGGCTTAATGGTAAGCACCCCCGGTTTCCGAGATCTCGCCACACCGCTAAATCGTTTGTAAAAATTTCGATGTGTTCATATGAGAGGGCGGGCTGGCTCGGTTGCCGAGATCTCGGTTTTTCCAACCGGGATCTCGAGAACCGGGCCGAACATTTTTGCCATATGAAACACTTCAGCCCAGTTAACGGGAGGAAAGTAATACAATGCATTTTCGTGATAGAACAGATATTTTATGACATTACCGAGATTTTACCTCCTTTTTCTTTGAAAATGAAACTCGGAGTAGTTTCATTTGATAGTTAACGTAAAGTCAAAGGAAATTTGAGGCTGCTTAAACAAAGAAAATCGAGAAATTCTCGCCAGGCTTGTTCGTTAGATTTCATGCCTGAATGGTCGCGTCACCAATTTTTCAAATGTTTCATCTCGGAAAGCGGGCTGAAAGTCGCCATATGAACAGAAACCAATTTCATGTCATTAACCGAGCCAGCCCGGTTAACCGGGCTCATATGAAGACTGGGCCCTAATTTTTTCCGCACGGAAACATTTTAACGTGCGTCTGCGGAAAAAATTCAAAGAATCAAGTTTGCGTTTCAAAGAATCAAGTTTTACGTTTCAAAGAATCAAGTTTCACGTTTCAAAGAATCAAGTTTTACGTTTCGAAGAATCAAGTTTCACGTTTCAAAGAATCAAGGTTGCGTTTCGAAGAATCAAGTTTTATTTCAAAGAATCAAGTTTGCGTTTCAAAGAATCAAGTTTTGTTTCAAAGAATCAAGTTGTTGTAAAATCGTGAATGATCTTCATCGTACACCGTACTGGTATACCTCTTTCATTACAGTCGTACCCCCCTATTGGGAACAAAGAAATCTTATGCCCCGTTCACACCAAAGCTTAAACATGCTTAAAAGCTGTTTAGTTAAACACGGTTAAAAATTGTTTTCTTTATAAAAGCTGCTTACTGATGTTTTTTTACTTCAAATTCAGCACATATTAAAGAACATGTTTAAGTTCATCTAAATACTGCATAAAAGCCTGAGTTCCAGTTTTTCTTTAATAGTTTTCATTTTTCTAAGCCTGGTTTAATTAAACATGTTTAGTTGGTGTGAATGGGGTATTAGAGCTTGCATTAAAAGGAAAAAAATTGTCTTTAGGGCCAGTCTCTGTGCATTCTGATTCAATGTTTCTTTACTGATGGTTATAGGCTAGAAAGTTATCTGTTTGGCACAGCAATATTTCCAAACACGTATTAAATATAATTTTGATGAACGATTTATCTGATTGTCTTGGTCTATTGAAAGAAAAGAAAACTTTATTACTTCATCTTACTAGCTGGGTTGCTAGCTATGTCTCTATGTGCAAATGGCAGTCCTGAGGTTTTGTATTTCTTTGTTTAGGTGGCTGGTGTCTGAAGCCAAGAAAGATGGAGTGGATGCTGAAATTTCCAAATACGATGGTAAGGCACTGTCTATACCATGCTTGAAATTGACCAGTTTATTTTATCATAGCTATAGTTAGAAGCAGCAAAAGTAAGAAAGCATTCTTTTAATGTTAGTTATGTGTCCTAGGTAACAAATGGGCAATGAACCATTATTCACCACAGAGAATTTTTTTTTAAGAGGATGATGGGCATCCTCTTGCTAAATAAAGAATGTTTAGCTACAGTATAATTATTATCCAGACGTGGTGCTCATTTCTTGAAACTCCCGAAACTCTTTGGGCGCATTTTGGGTGCTATAATTTCTTTTGTGTCAAAAAACAAAGACATTTCCGGGCATGAAATTTTGCCACAAATTTGCCCTTTTGTATCGTGAAATCATAGTAAAAGACCAACTTTTTAGAATAGGCGGATTGCAGTTTTTGAAATGGCTTTTCAGGCCTGAAAAGTTTACGGGACTTTCGAGAAACGGGCCCCTGAACTCTAACAACATTTTCTTTGTTTTAAAATTTCATGAGATGGCCACTTAAAATATATTCTTACCATGTTCTGTTGGTTCTGTTGTTCAGGCAACAGTTGATTTAACCTAAGCTTGTGAATGTTGGCATCTTCCCTCCAATTTTTATCACCATGGAGTTTGTGAGAAGTTCAAGCTGTTTGGGTGATTTCTCTGGCTATTCTGAAAATCTTTCATCCAGAATTATTTGAAAAGGAAAGTATTTAACAAGTGTTTCTAATAATTATTCCTAGGTGAGTGGTCGTTTGAGGAACCAACAACCAAGTTATTTACTGGAGATCTTGGACTTGTTCTTAAGGTATTTAATATGAATTTGCTTGATTCCTTCTGATTGCCTCTTGAGGCTCTAATTTTAAATGGAAACTTAACCCAACACAGATTGGAGACTGTAGACTGATTTCTAGAAAGATAGACATGTGCATTCTGGAAAGGAAGCATTTCACTGATCATAATTATTTCAAGTTTCTTGGAAAAATGTTGAGTAATTACATTGAAGACTTTAAAAACTGCTTTTATTTCTATTGGACGCAGGGGGTGTAACAATATAGTGTGGTATGTATCATGATGATGCTATACGGCTGCTCTTAACATCTCTCTTTCTGGTTTGTCTCTAGTCTAAGGCGAGGCATCATGCAATTTCCTCCATGTTGAAGAAACCATTTGAGTTTAAGGACAAGCCACTTGTGGTGCAGTGAGTGTCATGTTCTTCCTTTCTGTTTTAGTCCTCTGTTTTTGAAGTAGAATTTCTCAATGTTTGAATGAAATATTTGTTGTTGTAAATCAAATTACATTCCATTTCCCCACTCCCATCACCAATGGGTCAGTTGTAAGATAATTTTATATTATCACTTAAATTGTTTCAAGTGATTTAAGTGCACAAGCCCTCAACAAAACCGTTTTATATGTAAACAAAGTAGTTATTGTATACAACACAGATTGCAGGGTTTTGGAACTCGGTTTAAGACTCTGTAATAAATTAGCAATGATGTGAACAGTTGAGGTCGACTGCAGTATAGGGACTCTTTAACTAGCTCAGCTTTTGGAGTCAAATTCTGGTATTGCAACTTCTTGATCTGAGATTGTGCTTAGAAAGTGGATTATTGATGATCTGTCAAATATTGCTAAATACCATCACAACATTATTAAGGAATTGTGCCATTCTAGGTATGAAGTGAAGTTTCAACAGGCAATGGAATGTGGCGGAGCTTATGTCAAACTTCTCTCAAATCATGATGCGCTTCATTTGGTAAGTTTGGTAAATTTGCAAGTTCTCTTTCAAGAATGGAGCTAAATTATGGAATGAAATTCCTTTGTCTTTAAGAAACCTCAGACTCAAAAAATGCATTTCAAAGGAAAATTCAGGGCTGTGCTCTAGCAGCGCCCAGTCGCCCCTGGCGACTTACTTTTGCCATTGGGCAACCAGGAATTATTAGTTTTTGCACCAAACTTATATGCTGGGCACCCTGGATTTCAAGGGTTTAGAGGTTTGGCTGTCCAACTACCAACTACTTTTCTTAGAGCAGAGCCTTGAAATTAAACAATCTCACAAATATCCTAAACGCCGAGGACTCCTACATTGACGTCCCTGAAATTATCCTAAAAAAGAAATCCTTCTCTACCCAGATCTCAAGAGATATAACAATTTTATTTATCTTTGCAATAGCTGTATAGATAGTCTAATAAGTATGCAGTTCAGGAAAATTAGTTATTTAAGCGCAAGTACTTAAAGGGAATTTACCTTACTCTTTATGTGAAATCATTAATTAACTGAAACTTAACTGTAACTTATATTAACTGTAACTTTCATCTCCCAAGCATACCGTCCTAGACTAGCCTTTGCTACCTGATGGTATGCTTAATGTAAATATAATTGTTTTTCTTGGTAAAAAATTGTAAATTGTGGAGGGAAGTTACAATGAAATAAAAAGTTAGTAACTGTTCTTGTACTGGAAATTCTCCCAGAATACAGGAGTCTAATGAATGCAATTTTGTCAAATTAAGTTTACTGTAAGCAAACCATTATCAAATGGAATCTGATTCGCAACACAAATGATTGCCGTTGAAAAACAGGTTCAGTGTTTGCAAGGCACAATCCATTTAATTTGTGCCTATCTACAGGCAAATAGCTCATTTTTTTCATGAAAGTGTTATGCCCATGGGATCTCCCTCATTAGTGTTGTATTAAAATTGTTTTTTCAACTTGTTTGTTAGAAACTGTTTCATGACAAGAGCCCCTACACCATCATGTTTGGTCCTGACAAGTGTGGTGAGGATAAAAAGGTAAAATGCTTGTGTTTTGTTTGAGATGTTTTAATATCTGAAGGTCTGTTAAGCAAATGATACACGGTTCAACATCGTTCCACTTTTGGTGATCAAAAAATGTTGAACATTGTTGCGGCAACTTGTTGAACGGAATAGAGCCAAGCTCTATTTTCGTTCAACAACTTTCAACATGTTGAACAGCATATTTCAACATTCAACATCACATGACACACTGTTCAACATTTTTCATTACAAATTATTTTTGTTTTGCAATATTAACTGGATATTTTCCTGGTAGTAATACACTTTAAGACCTGCAAGAGGCCATGTAACACTTTGCATTAACTGTAGTGCAAGGCAGTTAATTAACAGTGTTTTAAATTTCCTTTTAGCTCCACTTCATTTTCAGACATAAAAACCCTAAGACTGGTGAATATGAGGAGAAGCATGCAAAGAAACCAACTGGAAATTTCCAGAGCGTTTTTGATGGCAAGAAGACTCATCTGTTCACTTTGGTTGTGAGACCAGACAATACCTTTGAAATTTTTGTTGACCAAGCAAGTGTTAGCTCTGGTAATTTGTTGGAAGATTTTACCCCTCCTGTCAACCCACCCAAGGAAATCGATGATCCAGATGATAGCAAACCAGAAGACTGGGATGAGCGAGAGAAGATTCCAGACCCTGACGCAGAAAAACCGGATGACTGGGATGAGGATGCTCCTGCTAAAATACCTGACCCTGATGCCAAGGTTAGATATGTGTACCTTTTTTCTACTTGTTGAGTCTTACCATATTTCCTCTACACAGGTATTCAGCCCTCCCTTCTAATAAGCCCCAGTCTATTTAGCCACCCCCCACCCCCCACTATGGGCAGCATTTTTGTCAATACACAGCAGAGATTTTGTGATATTGAAATACTAGCAGTCTATGCCGGATTTTATACAACTATAAATATTGTTTTGGTTTGTTAACGCCAGTTAATTTGTAATATTTTTTGTCACTTTGTGGTTGGTTGAAGAACCTTGTAGCCAGTATAAGAACATGAAAATTTATTTAGCCCCCAGCCCTAATAAGCCTGCCACCTTGTAATAAGCCCCCAGGCCAGAAGAACCAAAAAAATAAGTCCCCCTCCCCTGTGAGGCTAAATAGAGGAAATACAGTATTTCCATTGTGATGTGGCTAGAATTAAGTTTTGAAAATGAATTCAGAAACCAGATGAGTGGCTTGATGATGAGCCGGAGTTGGTGCCAGATCCTAACAGTTTAAAGCCTGATGACTGGGATGAGGAAGAAGATGGAGAATGGGAAGCTCCCCAAATTGGTAAGTCACTGTGACTGACATCATCACACTCTTGCAACTTCTGCTACCCGGGGCGAGGAAACATGTTGAGCTGAGTGGTCAAAATGAGTTTGAGTTTTAGTTTCATTCATGAATTAATGCCAGAATTAAACGACCATCAACCATCATGTAACAATAGTAGATTCCATTTGGAAGTGACTGTTCTGTTAATTCACAGACTATGTTCAAATGGCATTTGACGTTTGTCATCCGTTCACTAGCCGTGCGTTTTTGCCATTCAAATGGATAGCTGTTAGTGTACGTGAGAGGTCACATATAGTAAGAACAAAGATGTACACTGTATGGCAAGTAATGTGACTGTACTTACCCCATTTTGACATTCTCCATGTGTTATTAGGGTACACATGAAATCAAAATTTGATTTCATGTATATGAAATAAATCATTTAATGATTTATTTCATATACATCATTCACAGAGTACACATGGTCTGACAAATGGAATCTATTGGTTTTGTACACTTTTTTTTTTCTATATTTTTACTCTTGCGGTCATTTGTACGTTTTTTACTTGAATCACAAACACCTAAATCAATTTTGTGAGGTTTATATCCTCCATTGTGTAAAATGTTATCCAGATAACTGGCTTGAATTTCAGCCTAACATATGAAGATGTTGGAAACATCTCTTGAGCCTTTCAATGTAGACAAGTTATAGGTAAACCCTCTTTGTAGATTACAGATGCGTACATGTATATTGCAGACATACAGACAAGCATGTGGTTTCGGACTAGCCATTTTTTGTGTGAAGTAATGTCTTGCCTCTATTTTACACCTGTTTATTTTCCTGAACTATTTTTACCCTCAGCAAATCCAAAATGTGAGAAAGGCGGATGCGGAGAATGGAAACCCCCACTTATAGAAAATCCTGCTTACAAGGGAAAATGGTCAGCTCCGCTTATTGACAATCCCAGTTACAAGGTAAATTGAACTACTCTCATTGTGGTGCATTCTCTTCGGCCTTTGCGTATTAGATAGTAAGTACAACAATGACGACAACATTTATACATGATCAGTTTAAAGGCAGCATGGCTGATATAGTCATGTGATGAATTAAGGGAACAGTATCAAATAAATAAAGTTACAACTGAATCTAATCAAACAAGATAAAATTGTCTAAAATTCCTGAAATTCCTCACAATTTCAGTACATTGGGCAATTCCAGAAAATACCCATACCCAACCACGGATGGCTTCCATGTTTTAACCCCCCCTTGCCTTCGGAAATTCCAGAATGCATTACCCCCCCCATGCCCTCAGAATTCCATAATCTAGAACCCCCCTACCCTTCGGAATTTCCGGGTTTTTTTTGGAGGTACATTTTCAACTTGGCAACGTTTATATGAACAAACAAACATGAATTTATGCCTCCCCAAGGCTGTGATCTAGCGGCGCCAGGCGACAAGCTTTACTCTTCAGCGACAAGAAAAACCTACCATGTGTGGCCAGGCTGTGCAACCTTTTTTTAAGTCTAAATTTGGCTTTGTTTTCTTGTGTTGTTTTGACGTTCGCAAAGGAAAATAGCTCAAAAGACTGTAAAAATCTTTAGGTCGATTGCCGTCTGCCGGTCTGAATGCTTAATTATCTGACAGGCGTTCCTTGGAAGCGAGGGACAGGTACGAGTTTTTTGGCAATTATTGGGCGGGAGACGGGAGTATCAAGAAATTTGCAAGCGGTAAATAAGGTACATTTTCAGACTTAATTCACTTGACAAGAAATTCATCAAGGTAATTGTGAAACCCACGTTCTACTGTTCACTTCTACGTGTCTGATCAATCGATGCTTGTCTTCTACTTCCGCAATCATACGTTCGTGGTTTATTTACGAACTGCAAAAGTCGACAACAATAGCATTTTCAAGGAACTCACTCTACTCTTTCTACTCTAGAAATCCCACCTGTGGAAACCCCCCCCCCCCCCATGCCTTCAGATTTCTAATCGTAAATACCCCCCATTCCTTCAGAATTCCAGTTCAAAGAACCCCTTCCTCCCCTTCGGAAATCCTAAAACACGTCTGTGGTATAGGTATGGATATTTTCTGGAATCGCCCATTATCAAGGAAAAAGATAAAACACAAATTTATCATTTGGAGGGTGTATTAACACCAAGTTCTCTTAAGTACAATTTAATTTACAAAGAAATGTATGGCAGCTTGAAGGGGGAATTTTTAAATCAGATCTTGGGAGTTAAGTTACATGGAGTTAGATGACATCAGATTTCAATGTTCTCTGGGCTGTCATAAGCTTGCTAAGATGGTGATTGGAAAAAGTAGTTAGGAATGTCAGAATTTCCAGCAGAAATCTCCAGTCTCCGGCCATTAATGACAGCTTCAATGACATTTTCTTGCCTTTGTTGATGCATTGATAGAGAAAATAATGTTGCAGGGTATCTGGAAGCCAAAGAAGATTGCCAACCCAGACTTTTTTGAAGACAAAGAGCCTTTTAAGATGACAGCCATTGTAAGTTATATCAATTCATGTTGCTTTCCTTTTTGTTCTGGTGTTATGAAGTTATATTGAATGTTGATTAATGTTCACATGGATGTTCAGTCAAACATGTGGTATCAGATTGTACCATGCATTATAATCTTAGAAGTTGTTGTGAGAATTGTTATTGAAACCAAATACTGTACAAAACATTGCACTCTCTTGCAATGGATATTGTATGATCATAATTTGGGTGTTTAAGTCAGTGGTCTTTGAAGCTCGCATTCATACTTTATGTATAGCATGTTTAATTAATGACTTGATATTCTGTTCATGATGCCAGCTACACGCATATAATTATTATTTGATTGGCTTGTTGGAAAAAGGGTTCTAATTTGTCCTAAACTCTCAAATTTCCTGAAGTTTGCTCTCCTTTCAGGGTTTTCAATTTAAGCCGATGCCCGACGCAAGTCACCGGTTACTTTATGCGTGTCGTGCCGGATACTTCGGCATAAACCTCGGTTCCGCTGCACTGTGCTGCTATCACGGCACAATAGTCCTCCGGGTACTTGTGATCATCCTCCTGCTACTTTTTTTCTTTTTGAAAACCCTGTCCTTTGGTCTACAGACTGGTCATCATGTTCTGCAGTTATTTTTTTATTTGTAAGCCTAAATTTGTAACAATTAGTACATGACGTTTGCTAAACCCAAACAAAGGAAATCAACCAGCATCAGATGCTTTTGTTTCTGTTTCTTGAGTTTTTGGTAAAAGTTGTACACTAACTCATCAAATTTTAGCCTTTAGGCCACAAAATAAAATACGGAACAACCGGTACATTTTGAACGTGATGACCAGTCTACAGGCTAAAGATGAGCAAATTTCATTGAAGTTCAGATTAAAGGCCAAATTGGCAGTTATGCCCTTTTTGCATCTGTCCAGTGCATTTATTTATTAGATATTAGTGGTTATTTTGTGCATCTCTGTAGGCGGCTGTTGGTCTTGAGCTGTGGTCCATGACTCCTGACATATTATTTGACAATTTCATCATCACTGATGGCAAGCAAGTGGCTGACAAATTTGCTGCTGACAGGTGAGTACACTGTATTTGACAGGTTTACAATTTTAACTTTTGTGTGTAGAAAGGTATTAACCTTCCTTATAGTATGAGGGAGTTCCATCTATGTCAGAGAAATTGGCTGTAAAGAGTTTAATACTATCTGACTGCAGTTTTGACAACATTGATTTTTTTCTTATTATTTTGATGACATTGGCATTTATTATTAAACAATATTTCAGTGAAAAAAAGAAAAATAACAATATTGAAGTTACAATATTAATGAGCTGTCCAACCTACGCTGCAACATACGCTGAGTCACTGGAATTTCTGAAATTACTTACTGGGTGTAATGTTTGTACATTTTCTCGCTAAGCTCAAACTGATGTAGCTTTGTATGCCCAACTGTTACGAAAAATATATTATTGCGTGACTCGCGTTACTGTCTGGAAGTGTCTAGAATCTTCTGCATATTAAATTTAATTAGTGTTTTATCATCATGATTCAGTAATTCTATTTTAAGCCGTTTGCGTATGTCGCTGTAAATAGTTTCTCATTGTAATGTTGCTTTATTTAGCCGAGTCGGAAAGTTCTAGAATCTTTTGTTGTGAAGTATATAAGCCGATCGGTGTAGCTTTAGAATTTTCTTAGTGTCTTAGTGTGTTTGTTGAAGTAAGTCTGAGAGCTGAGAGCTGAGAGTAGTTGGCGGAGGCCGTGTTTATTGAAGTTGACAGAGGTCGTTTATAC
This sequence comes from Galaxea fascicularis, assembly GCA_948470475.1. NCBI lineage: Eukaryota > Metazoa > Cnidaria > Anthozoa > Scleractinia > Euphylliidae > Galaxea > Galaxea fascicularis. Next base: position 23,535,518 of record OX419341.1, on the reverse strand, counting down.
AGTTGGTAGAGGCCGTGTTTATTGAAGTGTGACAGAGGTCGTGTACATTTGGCAGAGGCCGTGAGTATAGAAGTTTGACGGAGGTCGAGTATAATTTTACAAGCCTAGAGTGAGCTTATAGTGAAGCCTTGTGTGGAGTTTACTACTTTCGTTTGGAATAAATAACCTTGTTGCTGTTCCGACAACCCTGCGTTCTGTTTAGTCTACAAACAACCCACTTCTCACGTCGCAACACAATCGAACTCGTAACACCAACAATGATCTCTTTTTTATGTTCTGATTTCGATTAGCAAAACTTAATTTCCTGCACTGCACATACTAATGGTTAAACTCCCTGTTCTAGTTGGGTGAAGAAAAATGTCAAAGAAACCTATGGAGGAGATGAAGAGGTCAGTAAGCTGTCAGATATATTATACTATTGATAACACAAGTCATGATACTGGTTTTGATATAAATTGAATGCTTGAATGTTTCCTCTTGCTAAAACTTTTTCACTCTCTTTGAAAAAAATCCAGTGGAACTGTCAGTGAGTCCAAAAAATAATGTTGGGATTAGCAAAATATTTTCTTAAAACCAAGGTTAACATTGTGTTATAGAAAAATGTTACATTGTTGACCTGAGCTACTGTACAAGAAGAGGGAAAATAGAAACATGTATTTGTTTTTGAAGGGCGGAGTTGTTGGTAACCTGCTTGAGGCCACAAATGAGCGTCCATGGCTGTGGGTGCTGTTTGTCATTGTTGTGATCTTGCCATTTGTTCTAATTGCTGCCTGCTGTTTCCCTGGAAGCAAGGTAAATACAGTGTCTATCTGACAAAAAGAACATAGTTGCCATCAATTTTATAGTTGAAGTTTAAAACATAAGCAGTAGTTATTTTTTAAGCGTAAGTTTAAGTTTAAACATCTGTTTCGTGGGAATGGTGGGTTTTGAATGTTCACAGCTCTGAGTGGTTTAGAAATTATGGAGATATACAGTCCAGTTACATAGCATTATTTACAGTGTATGATCCAGTTCCTTGAGTCTGAAAATCCTCAAAGATTTACAGAATTCTGAATCATTCATTTGTTTAAGTTTTCAGTGATTGGTAAAATTAATTCTAAAATTTGCATTTTAATGAACTTCTGCTTTCCATGTCCCTCTCACCACAAATTAAGGGCGCTTTCCATTTGTCAGAACTGGCCAGCCAGACCGGTCATTTTGAAAATGAAATAAGCTCCTTTGGAGAGTCTGTGCTAAAAAAAAACATTCCTCCTATGCATACTAAGTGGAAATTAACAACTGCATCGCTTAGTGGAGGTTGGGTGCCTGGAATGTCCAAGGGCTTCCACTTTTGGCAGCCAGCCCCTAGACTGAATAACGCCCCCATGGCTGGCACAATGTTGCAACCCAGCCATGAGTCCCCATGCACAAGAAACAAAAACAGGCACCTGTCACACTGAAAAACAGTAGAAAGAAAAGGGGAGGGAGGGGGGGGAGAGCTAGATGACGACTGCTCTCGGCAATGCTGGCTGACAGAACTCCACACACTGCCAATCCTACGCCACATGAGTGAAACACTGCCCTAATGCGCATGCGCTTCAAACTGACCTATGACCGTGGGTAATGTTGGCACTCTTTGTTGTTAACTCCTTTAAATTGCATTTAAATACATTAAACTGATATGTTAGACAGTTCTTATGACAGTTCTTATTAATAGTGGTATTCGATTTAAGGATAGAGGAGGGTACTTCAGATTCAAGTGTCAGGGATGATCAAATGGGGGCAAAAATCAAATCCCAAAAAAGTCCCGAGGGCTTCCAACAAAACCGAAAA
>OX419341.1:23461206-23528706 GCA_948470475.1 Galaxea fascicularis | reverse complement strand
TCAACTGCATATTGATTTTATTTTGGTATATATGTTGTGGTTCAATTTTTATTTTTGGTTTAAATTTAATTTTCCTTTGTTTCCAACTCATTATCGTACATAAGCACACCCAAAAACAAAAGGAAATAAAATTAAAACCAAGAATAAAATTTGAACCACAGTTGATCTTTGTCAATCTTGTTTAACCCACAGGAGGACAACAAGAAGAAGGACAAGGAAGGAAAACTAACCCCCTCCACAGTACCCACGGGAATGATTCTGAAATACATGGCAGTGCTCTCATTTGATTGGCTCGTTCCTATTTCTTAGGCTGCATTGTGGTGATTGACTGTGAACCTGCCGTGTATTTTGTTCATGGTAGCCAGTCACATCAGAGTTCTATAGCAGTGAGCACAAAGAAGCCTTTCTTTCAAATGAGGAGCTAAATTGTTTGAGGTTATAGATTGATAAAATGCAAAGCTCTAGAAGCTTTGTTACTTTATGTTTGTTTTGGGTAAATCTGTGGCTAGAGTACGACATCTGCTGTGTTTCCTCAAGAAATGGTTGATTTTGGTGCATTTCATGGTATTTTTGAGTAAACTGCAAACTTCGGCAGTCAAATAAATTGAAAGGAAAGGAAGAAAGAACAAGATAAAATATACAAATGGAGGAGTTGGCTTTGTTATTCAAGCCATGCAATGTGCAAGGTTTGAATGGTGAATTAGTGAACCGCATTTTAGATTTGTCTTAATAAAGGGAAGGAAAATTGATAACGAGCCCAATTTTACCCAAAACTGAAATTCCAACTTTGGAACTCTTTTTGAAACCCCCCTATCCCCACTAGCAATATTATGGGGGTAGTGAAGATATTTCCCACTTAGGGTGTGAGCGGGTTTAGGTAAAATCTGTAAAGAACTTTAAATGGGCACTGTGATCTGAGATTCTCGTATGTGTCCAGAATTGTAAACGATGTTTATTAGACAAGGGGTCAAATTCAGTAAAGCACAGTCGTTCGGGTAAATGCAATCTGCAGAAGGACTACTTTCTTTTTAAAACTCCAGGGTGCAGGCTCAGCGCTCTTTTGAAAATCCGTGATAGCTTAGTCGTGTTTTTCGTAAAGTATTTGCATTGTTTTCGCACAGTAATCGCGTTTTTTTTAGTGACCAACTTTTAAAATTCGATTTAAAGAATGTCGTTGGGGTTTTGTTATTATAATCATTTCAATAAATGCTTTTCTCTGTCTTTGATGAAAGGTGTGATTTCTATTGTCATTGCTTACCGGCCCTATTAACACATCACCTGGTTTTGATTCTACCGTTAACCCGTACACTTGTAGTCTAACTCTACCCCGTAACCCACAGGGGGCGCGTCCCCCGTGGGTTAGGGAGAGGAAAAGGCTGGCATTCGAGACTACACCTGCTCTCTTTGTTGAAAATGTCATTGTGATTTTTTTTGTTTGATCTCTCCTTTGTGGGAAACGTACTTTACAGGAACCCAGAACCATTTTGTGCAGTTGTCTCCTGGCATCTTTTCCTACAGCTTAGACACTGCACTTCAATTACTAGTTTTTATACCACCATGCCATAGAAAATACAGCCAATCCGAATGCAGGAAAGCCGTTGTATATTCGTCGGTATTCCACCATTCTCGTCCCCAGAGCCTCCGTTTCTTTTGGTCACGTGGTCGGAGAAACGAAGGGCTCTGGTAGCAGCCAATACCGGATGTCCGTAAATCACGGACATCCGGTAGCGCATGCTTAATTTTTACCAACTAATCTGCCCATGCTCAGAAACTAATCCTTAGGGCCAAAGAGGGCTTGCCCGCACGTTGGTTGCTCGCCGGAATGCGGGCCGGAAGTAAAATGGACTGCGTGGTACTTTGTGATTTTTATTTCTGCTGCGCATTCATTTTTTGTCAGCCAATGAAAAAATTCGAATTTTTTGGTGCGTCCAGAGCCACTCGTCAACGACATTTCAAGCCTAAAGACGAGTGGCTCTGGGGACGAGAATGGTATTCCACCGAACCTTCCTATCGATCAGTTCAATTCAGCAGTAGCACACCCAACCCTCTAATCCTGCACCGCATCGATTATGTAAGGCTACGTATTTTCTATGACATGGTATAAAAGTTATGCAAGGCTTTCTCGTGGCATACCATAGAATATCCCACTCGTCACTTGTATTTTCTTTGCATGTGTACGAAGAAAATACAAGTGACAAGTGGGATATTCCATGGTCACCATGGAATATCCCACTCGTCACTTGTATGATACCACTCGAATGCATTGCGTAACTAGTATATATTAAGCGGGAAAGGGGCAAATGAAAGTCCGAAAGTCCGTTTGTCTAGATAAGCGTTCATCCTATTACTGTTTTTGTTTATTTTACTTAGGCGTGTAAACTTCGTGAATTATGATTTATTCACCGGCGGTTTACGGCGACGGGGTGTCGGCGAGTAATTTCGAGAAGTCGTGCAATGGCATTGGCGTTTCTCTTTATTCAATACTGTACAATATATTTTCCGTTTTCTTTTCGTTACAACTCTGAGTTTGCTTTTTCCCCAGCCAATATGGCCGCGTAAAACTAGTCGCTGAAGAGCTTTCATCACAACTGCTATACCTTTTGATTGTTTGACGAGGACAACCCATATATAAATCAACAACCATTTACTAAAAAGGACGCGGGCAGCATAGAGCGGTTTTCGAAGGAGTGTCGATTCTTCGCTATGCGATCAGTTGACAAAATTCGCGCCCCTTTAGCAAAACTAATCTGTCGCACGCTCGCATTTTCCCGCGCTTGGCACCTGCTGTATGCAATTATTTCTGTCAGTTTTTGATTGGTTCACTGAGCGGTCTTCATCTGTTGTGATTGGTCAGAACGATTGCTTTTTTCTTGGTTTTACAACACAATTGAAAACCGCTCTGTGCTAAGCCCACCTTAAATATACTGACAAAACCCTCGTCCTACCACAAGACAGGGAATAGAGGAAAATTACCGGTACTCCTGACAGGGCGCTTTTACACTCGCGGATGTTAAGTGAACAGCAAAGTTATTACCCAGTACTCAACTATCACCCTGCGCTCCTTTGTTTGCTCGTTAAACGTACGATAAGATACAAGATGGCCACATCGCAACACTTTTCAGTTATGTGGTTTCAATACGCGTCTCATTGGTTGAGGAACAACGAACATTCCAGAAATAAATGCTAGTATACACGGTTTTAACGCGGCTCTGTCATACTATTTGGTTTACTTGGGGGGGTGGGAGGAAAAAAAATCATATTTCTTCCCATCCCCAACCCCTACGAGAGAGCTTGCTCACAGGCTGGAAAACCCCAGAAGACGCTGAAAACACATTAAAAAAGTTTACTTCTACATCGGAACATCATATATTACTATCACCAATTTTTCTCGTCTTCATGCAATGTTTTCCTTTTTCAATTAAATAATTGTTATATGGATTCCTAACTTAACACTGCCTTAAATATCAGATAAAACATTTTATATTAGGCATAAAACTGGTGGTATGAACGAGTTGTTCCTAACATTGGGTATGGCATGAAAGTTTGCGAAAAGTTCTTTCTTCTATTTTTTTTTTCTCTTTTGCAAATTTTGGCTGAAAAGAACTTTTACCTACAAACGATACTTGCTGCTCAGGTCATACTGACCTAAAGAAGATGCTATGAAAGTAGCTCCTACCATTTCCACGGTATCGTGAAGCAATCTTTGAATCGGCCTTTGTGCCACTTAAGCCCAAGTGACACAGCATCATTTTCTTACATAACTAGAAACGTCTAAGGGTACTTTGTGCTCTGTGGTAATTTGATGCGAGAGGAGGTGATAGCGTGGGTTTCAATAGGCCATTTCCGAGTTCATGTCTGCCTCCTCTTCAAAGCGAGTCTAAGTGCGAAGTTTTTGTTATGAAAATTAGTTTTCATTCATATGTTAAGTAGAACTAATTACCATCACAAAAACTTCGCACTTAGACTCGCTTTGAAGAGGAGGCAGACATGAACTCGGAAATGGCCTATTGAGTGTCGAACGTAATTATTTTTTGCTAAAACTCGCGCTACCTTCTCAACCAATGAGAAGCAACCAAATCCAATCGTCACTCGCTCGCACACCTTTTCCCTCGCTTAGAGTCGGCCATTACACAGTTTGCGTCTGTTGTGATTGGTTAGAGTAATTACTTTGAGAACCCCTCCGATGTCTGCAACAATCGAAACTTGCATTTCATGCCAAACTTTGTCCGAGTACCTGTCTTTGATTAAGGAAAAAGTCGCAAATGAAGAGTTCCCTCTATTAAATCGTTACAACGAAAACGTCGACTTACGAACTGGAAAAAAGTAGAAAAAGAAAGCCACAAAACAAAACCTCTGTCAACATTTCACGCCATAGGAGCAAAATAAAGAAACGAGAGACCAGGAGGGATACACAAGGAAATAAAGAATGTTGTGATTCAAGCTCTGGTATCTTAAGTCCCCTTCCCTTTGGGGGCTTGTTATTATGTCTAACATCTGAATAATCAAGCACTTGGATTAGAGAGTTTTCAATTGAGTATCAAAAATTAATTGCCTTTGCTTTGGTTTTGCATGCTTCACTCTGTGATTGGTTGACAAAACGCACGCCACTTTCTCAACCAATGAGAAGCAAAACCAAAACCAATCGCGAGTTGCACGCGCCTTTTTCCCCGCGATTTGCTCCCGTTGAATGCAATAGGCCATTTCCGAGTTCATGTCTGCCTCCTCTTCAAAGTGAGTCTAAGTGCGAAGTTTTTGTTATGAAAAGTAGTTTTCATTCATATGTAAAGTAGAATTAATTACCATAACTAAAACTTAGCACTTTTACTGGCTTTGAATTCCCGAAATAAAAAATTGAAACTGTTCCTAAAAACACTTTATGTTGTAGACAATCTTTGTGTAAAAATTTTTTCTAGACCGAAGAATGTTAATTTGTATTGTAATTCATCCAATCTGTGTCAGCTATCCTTCGCAGGAACAATATGTATCTGAAACAAAACAAAAATATGACACAACTGGTTAGTACGGCCAGGAGCGCATCTCCAAAGCATTTAAAATTTGTGAAGAGCCATGCCAATGTTAAGGAATCTTCAAGGTACGTTAAACGTAATTTACTGTTAAGTTCTTTTGCGTGTCAGAGAATTATGATGCGAGCAACAACGCATTTAAAAGATTAAAAATTGAAGCGTAGCCAGGATAAGACATATTAAAAGGTAAAAGACGTTCGCTGGCTAAAATATTTAAAAATAACATGAGCTTTCGACTGTCAATCTACAGCCTTCGACGGATAAAATTGAAATGCGAAATGGTGAAATATATACAAAAAAGGCGAGATAAAATAGTAAGGAAAAACAAAAGAAAAAAAGAAAAATATAAAACGTGTAAATTGGTGACTATTGTTTAAAAAGAATACAATACTGGTCTGGAATCGGCTTAGAGTTATTGTCGGCATGCTTGGTGGCAGAGGTATGCCAAGCCTCCAGGGTTTTTCTAACGCGAAAAGAGCCTTTGTCAATGACACAAGAGTTGTCGAAATCTATGCGATGGTCGAATGACCAAGCATGTTTCGCAATATTTGAACCATTGGCAAATGTTTTTACATTCCTGATATGTTCTTTCTTCCGAGTATCAAAACAACGGCCGGTTTCACCAATGTAACACCAATCACAGTCAGCACAGGGTATTTTATAAATCACGTTCGGTTGAAATTCAATGGATGGCCTAAACTTGGGGGAAGGAAATTCTTGTTTTAAATGGGCCGCACCTCATGAGAATCCCAACAGTTTTGCTGCCCTTCCCTTTATCAATGGTGTCACGCAACCATTAACAAGAATTCTTCGAAAGCACGATATTCAAGTGGTAAACAAGCCCTTAAAAACTTTACAACAAGAATTTCCTTCCCCCAAGTTTAGGCCATCCATTGAATTTCAACCGAACGTGATTTATAAAATACCCTGTGCTGACTGTGATTGGTGTTACATTGGTGAAACCGGCCGTTGTTTTGATACTCGGAAGAAAGAACATATCAGGAATGTAAAAACATTTGCCAATGGTTCAAATATTGCGAAACATGCTTGGTCATTCGACCATCGCATAGATTTCGACAACTCTTGTGTCATTGACAAAGGCTCTTTTCGCGTTAGAAAAACCCTGGAGGCTTGGCATACCTCTGCCACCAAGCATGCCGACAATAACTCTAAGCCGATTCCAGACCAGTATTGTATTCTTTTTAAACAATAGTCACCAATTTACACGTTTTATATTTTTCTTTTTTTCTTTTGTTTTTCCTTACTATTTTATCTCGCCTTTTTTGTATATATTTCACCATTTCGCATTTCAATTTTATCCGTCGAAGGCTGTAGATTGACAGTCGAAAGCTCATGTTATTTTTAAATATTTTAACCAGCGAACGTCTTTAACCTTTTAGCATTTAAAAGAGTTGGTTTCGGCGTCTTCTCGTGCTTTTGTCTTGATGGCTGAATACTCGACGTGACAATCGTCTCGGAGTCTGAAATGTTTGAGCTGAACAGCTTCCTTTAGTACATTCTTTGCTGACATTTTTTTTGCATAACCGGACGTAATCAATAGTACGCGATCAGTTGCGTCGTAAAGGAAGGGTATCTTTCCCAGTGTTTGTTTTGGCGGGGAACTCTCATCAGCCATGCATATGCAGTTTTGCAGAAATACATTGACGTCAATGACATCACAGGCTATTGTCTTAATGCCATCAATATAAAACGCAGGGGAATACCATCGCATAACGAACGATTAGACCTACTTTATTGGTGCTAACGATGTTCTTGGTCAAAAACGATCATTTTGTTAGGTGCGTTTTACTGTTGTGTTTAATATTGTCACTGTACTTCAAGATATCGCAGTGAAAAATTAAAATGAGACTATGTAGATCCTCACTTTTCGCGAAAATTAATTCCCTTTACAATAAAATACAATACAAACTTTATTGACACTCCCTAAAGAGAGCTTTTCAGTAAAAATGATCTAAAACTACAAAATTACAATGATAAAATGTTTCATAAAAAAATAAGGAAGCTAAAATGTTAATAAATATTCGCTAAAAAATACAATAAAATAGATGTGATATAAACTATCACCGAGGAGATAGGAAAGTAGCAAATAATTTGACTCTAAGTTTACGCTTAAAACTAGAGGCCGTACTGGCCTTCACTCGGGCTTTTCGAGTGGCAAATGGATGTTGTGGATGATTTCCGCACAGCCCAATATATAAAATTATACATGTATTTTGTGACTCAAACTCGATTCGTTAAAGCATTGTGCTGCCTGTGTGAGTGTGTGCCAGCGGAAATAAACACGACAGGACTGTGGGAACACAAACAATCTTAGTTTTCTGCTTTTCTGTGACAGACTTTTTAGCTTTTTCACTGATATCCTGCTGGGCTCGCGATCACAACGTTTTGATGGCACATGGCATTCCGGTTGTCGTTAAAATACACAAAGTTAGCACAACGAGATCTGAATTCCTTTCTATATTTTATTTTCACTAAGGCTTCACGTTGATCATGAACGGATAACTGCATTGCCTTCTCAAATACCTCGCATTTTTCAAGTACATCCGACATTTGTGTTGATAAACTGATAAACTTAACACATTCATGTAGAACACGCGAAGGTACATGATTACACATAAAACTAACACACTACACAGACTTGATAAAGCTGATAATCCACAATACTGGTGACAATAGCCATAAAAGTAAAAACGTTACTTGTATCTTCGCTTCGATGCGTGGGTTCTTCATCACCCAAGATGAACGCTTTCGTGTTGCTGTTGTTACTACTGCTGTTCGTCTTTGTACCTCTAATCTCATCATCAACGGGTATCTTGTATTCGCCAGCACCTAAACTGTTCGTGTCAAAGTTCCACTCAAGTTCGTCAAGGAACATTTGTCATTGGTAGTCAAGTTTGTGCACTCTTTGCACTCATTGATAGCTCATTCAGCTCATTTGATCTCATAATATTTCTCACATTTGCTTCGAGTTCGCGGAACGAGCCGTTTCGAAATGTACGCTCACCATCATCATTTAGTGTGGGTCTACCACGAACGGCGTATGCGTTTTTAACTGGTTCGAGCGTATTGGATACGACACCGTCTGTCATAGCTGTAGACATGTCAACTTTTTCCTTTAATCCACAATTGCTTTGGGCATGTACTAAAACCAGGAACACCGGAACACCGGAACACCCCGGAACAGCCCGGAACAGCCCAGAACAGCCGAAAAATCCCGAAACACCGAATTTGACGGTGTTGTTTTGTTTTCCCATTACGGACCCAGTCAAAAATTAAATATCAATGTAATTTGTTTACCCACGCATAACGAAAGAGCCTAGAGCTCGTTATAAAGTGTACGTGTATGAGATCGAATTAGAATTTAGAAGTGTTGGTTTTTGTGGAGGGAGGAAAAGCGGAGAACCCGGAGAAAAACAAACAAACTCTACCTTGATATGACGGCGGGTCAGGGGAACGAACCTGGGTCACATTGGTGGGAGACGAGTGCCATTCCACCATTCCAGCTCCCCCTATGTGATCATAGTCTTGAGAAACTTTCAATTAGTCGCGTGGATATGAATATATTTTTTTCCTTAGAATATCACGCGGTCTGTGATGGGTAATTTATTAACTTATTTCTTCCTTTTATTTTTTATTTTTTATTTCTTCGTTCTTTCTTTCTGTCTTTTTTCACTTTTTTTTATATTTTTAGAGTATGCTTCTAAGCTCTTTCGTGTTACATTGGTAAAGAAAATACATTGACATTTTAATTTTTTACCGTGGTCTGTAATGGGAAAACAAAACAACACCGTCAAATTCGGTGTTTCGGGATTTTTCGGCTGTTCCGGGCTGTTCCGGTGTTCCGGGGTGTTCCGGTGTTCCGGAGTGTTCCGGTGTTCCGGTGTTCCTGGTTTTAGTACATGCCATTGCTTTGTGCCTTGCTTTTCAACAGACAAGACAAGCGTAAACAAACCGTAAACAGGTTTTTACCGGGTTTTACAGGTTCATCGTTAGCGCCTGCGCAAATACGCCGGAAATGAGGTTTGTGGAAAACAACGACGAAAAAAAAAAAGAAAAACGGACGACAGATTTAGACTCGGGCCTTCCATAGGACGCCCGAGTAATTACGAGAAGAGTTACAGAGTTTAAGTGAATTACCTAAACTGTTCCACAGACTTATTGTAGGATAAAAGAATGTCCTTCGTCCAGATTTAGTTTTATATAAGGGTATATGCAGAAGTTGGGAGCTTCTGGTCGTGCGACTACTTACTTCACCACGTGTTAGAGACTTCGATGAGACTTTAACGTGACTTTTCTAGCCAATCGTGAGAGGGGTGTCTTTAAGGGCCGGGGACCGGGAATTTCCCCTGCAAATACCGAGTTAGATCCCCGACCCCTCTGATAGAAAAACTTTACCACTACACCCGGATTCCCCGGCTACTTTCTGCACATCCCCACCTACTTCAATCATAACAGCAACAGCCCTGCGGTAACATCATTACCGAGTATGGGATCGTTCATTTGAGGGGGGGGGGGGGGGGGTAAAGGGTAAAGCGGAATTCTGAGATAAAAAGTGGAAAATAGCAGGTGTTTTTGGAGGGAGGGGTCATTCCAAACAATTCTTTTTTGAGGGGCGTTATGTGACCAAAACTGGTAACCTGGGGGAGGGGAGATGAGGTCATACCATGTGAAGAAGTCACTCCAGCCTGATCCGTTTAGTGTTGGAGTATGCGTTCCCAGTTTGGGCAGATTTGCCGGAATATCTTAGCCTCATGTCTGCCTCCTCTTCAAAGCGAGTCTAAGTGCGAAGTTTTTGTGATGGTAATTAGTTCTACTTTACATATGAATGAAAACTAATTTTCATAACAAAAACTTCGCACTTAGACTCGCTTTGAAGAGGAGGCAAACATGAACTCGGAAATGGCCTATTGGCCATTCCGAAATTCAAAAGGGAACTGGGGCGAGTTTCAAATTTTGAAGTAATCGATAACAGCGTCATGGTTTTTGGGGACGCAGCCTCAAAATTAGAGACGTTTGTATGGATTTTGAGCCATGTTTCAAGGTCCATAACTTGGTCTCTGTTCAACATAAAAGAATCAAACTTGGTCAAACGACCAATCTCAATGTCATCTTTCATGTGATGGTGTCAATTTATCGATTACTTCAAAATTTGAAACTCACCCCAGTTCCCTTTTGAATTTCGGAATGGCCAATTGAGGGTGTGCAGAAAAAAGCCTTAGAGATAATCTTTCCAGAGCTTCCTTACAGAGACGCACTTGTGCGCTGTGGTCTTTGTACTTTCTTATATCGGCGCGCCGCAGCATGCCAGAGAGTTCGGGACACTGGTGTCCTTGCTAACTTGCTACCACAGCGCACAACTGTGTCCCATGGATTCAATCTACATTCAGGCATCTTCAGAGAGGACCCTTTCGTGGCCTCTACTAACCGTCTCAAATTTATTACATATATATATTCTTAGTAAAATGTTTCATGTTAACGTATATATATATATAATAGTACTTTAACCACTCTTGTAATTTAGCTGTTAAGCTACAAAAGAGTAATTAAACTGATTATTATTATTATTATTATGATGTGTAAATGACACTCCCCCAAATTCCACCTGCCCCACCCTACAAAAATGAACGGTCCTTATACGAGTAGAGTAATGCTCCTTACCTCGCTTATAATGATCCAGTTTTCACTGTTGTGGCCAAGCACTCGTATTCTTATTTCGCTAACTTTGCTAATCCCTTGTGGTACTCCACCTTCCGCTAAACCGTTCGGGGTAAACTCACCAATGTTAATGTAAGCGGACGATGGAAACTCGTGCTTCATAAAATATTTCTTTGCTTCGGGTGAACTTTCTCTTCCAGGTTCTGAATAGAAAATACATTCAGAGTCAACATTAGGAAAGAAATAGCGCAGGGATGGCGAACTTAGTGTCGAAAGTATTTCTTGTTTTCTTTGGGTTTATTGCTACGGAATTTGCTTTTAAATTTTGATTATGCATTTCTGTCAGCCACATTCTTTTCTTTCTTTGGCGCCTCTTTCATGCTTAATTTTTCATATTTTTCGGGAATTATCCAAGATATTTCTGTTACCTTTTCTCGCATAAATCTCCTTTGTTTTATCTTTGTTAGTACAAACTTCGTTATTTCGTAACAATCTTTTCACAACTGTCACTAGTAAAACGTCGTCCACAGAACCTTCTGACGTTTTGGAAAATCAAACATCCTTTGTAAGCGTCCTATTTCGTTGAATTTTTGTAACATTTCGTTATTTAATGTTTATTTCAGCCTGTATTTTGTGCATTTGTAACGTGTATTTCTTTTTGCTCTTTCTGTAACAACCGTATTTTAGCGAACTTGTAATAAATTACACGCGCCGGAAGTTGATTGTTTGAAAACATCAACTTGACTTTTCTCTCCATCTTGGCCACTTCAAGCCAGAACGTCCGTAGTTTCCTTACAAAAGAAGAATTCTTTTAAGAAAACAGGCTTTAGCCAACAAACTAACGTCAAAATGACGCCTTTTCAATTTTCTAATCGGCACGTTTTCGGTTTGTGATTACAAAAGACTATTGAACGGATGGTTTGGTGTGGCCGTACAACGAGAAACAGAGAAAATCTTAACACCTTCCATCCTCTCTGCTTGAAGTTTCGCCTCTACAGGAAGAACATCAACTGAAGCATTTCTAATGATATCGCCAGGATGCTCGATGTTGCCTGACTTGAATTTAAACCTGTCGCAATAAATTGCAAAATTAAGGTTATTAAGGTTAGAATTTGAAGGAGTGGGGATCCCATTGATCAGCTATGTACGGCAATAAAGCCAAAAATTCTACTGCGCTGGGTAAGTGCTTCATAATTGATATAAGCCAACGTACTACGCTTCCCAGTTGAGCGCGACACTATGGCATGAGTAATGCAAGTTTCCACACAAAGTTTTGACGTCAAAACTTTGACGTTTCCGATGGCAACGAGAATGTATCCAATGGAAACAAAGCGCGCCGCCCAAATGCCGAGTGGAGTCTGTGCAGAAAGCTTTTCGCGTGCCTTGTTTCCATTGGATACATTCTCGTTGCCATCGGAAACGTCAAAGTTTTGACGTCAAAACCTTGCGTGGAAACTTGCGTGGTGTCGCGCTCAACTGGGAAGCGTAATATCACAGCCACTACACTTACTAAAGGGGTCATATCTACTACAGCTACTACAACATGGCTATTAGTACATGCTAGACAGAACGCAAATACTGCCTAAAGATTGAAATGACGAAGGCGTGGCGGCTATTAGCTGACAGTATATCAATACGGATGTGATGACGTGGCGTGGTCTGGGGACAGTATTTACACGTGGGCTAACATGAAGTACTAGCCCCACCTCATCCATTACCAAACCCCATGAAAAAGGCTCAAGTAAGTTCTGCGAAAAAGGATTTCATTCCTCCTAATCAGAAGCTTCTGTTCTAATTGAAAGTAAGATTTTTCTTTTGCAGAAGGGTGCCTGCTCAAGTACAGTATCCAGTAACAAACAGTTATCATAAATTCAATGAACAGATTTGCACACACTCTTACTGTAACCAGAACCATAGAAAATTTTCCATTTTGCATTTGTAACAAAAATAACAATGTATGCCGCCATGATTTCCACACGAAGGCTTTTAGTTGTGAATCCCCTTCTATGGAGCTCTAGATTTTCCTAAAACTTCGAAACACCACCAAAAACAGATCAGAACTAATAAAAATATAAGATTGTTACTTCATTACAACATAACTGAGAAAATACAGATGACAACCACAGTTTCTTAAACAAAGACCTGTGACAACGACTTGTTCTCAGATAAATTCCAAGGAAAAGACGCAAAGGTTTGATGCCATTATATTGAAAAAAGTAAACAAAACTCTTACTTTTCAATTGTGATTGGCTGATGAAATTTGAATCTGATGACGTCATCAGAATGCGGAGGATATGCCCAAAAGAATGTCTGTCCCATGTATGTGCGGTCAATGGAAAAGGCCTGGTATGGCTCCAGCGTTGTCACTACCTCGGCTTGAGGGTTGAGGTGAGCTTGAAACAACGGTGCTTTTTTGAAATCTTTATCCTAAAAAAAAACAAAAAACAATCATTGTCCAAGATTCCTCTAACGGTGCCCAGTGAGCATGCAATGCTCAGGTGATCGACTTCCCTTACTGACAGACGTTTAACCACTGTTTAATTTACTTGATTTAAGGAATGACGAAAACGAGAAGATACGAAGATTAAGACAGTTTAAACAAAAATATGTTCCATATACATTTACTATGTAAAGTTTGCAATTTGTTATTATCAAAAAAATTATTATCAACAATATTAATTTCATTTTAAACAATCGACATAAAGGAACCTTAAGCAAGAGTTCTTTGTTTGTGCCAAAGGCAGGGGTAGCACTGACCAGCAGGGGGGAGCACTGTGTCTTCCACCACTGACAGCTTTCGCACTCACAATGCCTAGCTTGATCACAGGTAACCCCTAACAGACACCAATTGTAGCGGCTGGGTTCCCTGTTTTTTTGTTTTCGCGCCCTTTGGGGTCACGTGACTCGATCGCTAGCCTCGAGTTTTTTGTTGATGGCGATTCACTCTGAGTTACGAAGCATCTTTGCGAGTGTTTTTGGTCATTCGTCGTCGTTGTAGGGCGCATTTCCCTTTTTGTTGATTTGTCAAGTGGAAGTAACGCAATAAACACAAAGGCTTCGTCAACCAAGTGAGTTGTTCCTTACACCAATGTTTATTTTCTCCTTACAGCAAACCCATGCTCAATCAAACATAAAGGTTGTGAGAAAAAAGGAAGGGATCAACAAGTGCCTAAGGACTTGATTGTTTATCATATTCTCCTCATCATCACCTAAGAAAATGTATGTGGAACAGGTTGGTATTAGGGTTTGAAAGGTTTAAATGGGGTTGAGATTAGACATTACTTACGATCAAGTTTTGTCTTTTTCCTTTTAGTGATGATTCTTTCCCAACATGTTGGAACAAAGAAGGTTTGAATTTAATTCTTAGGTGCATCTTCTCTCTGCCACAATGTTGCTGAAGAAAAGGTTGAATAAAAAGTAAAAAATTTTGTTTGATGGAAATCTAAATAGCGCTAACCCAACACTTGTTGCCTCTTAAGCTAGTCCTTACATTGAAGGATTTTCTGACGGAGATACCTCTGAGGCCGCATCTATTTTACAGGTCACATTCCACAGGTCAGAGGTACAGGCAACTGTTTTATCAATTGGTAACTAAGCCAAACAGTTTCACACCGATCTAAAGAAAATTGTGGATAGTGATTAGGGCTAGGAGACTCTTTTGGGCTTCTTTATTTATCTGTAGTGCAGTGACCTGTACTTTGACCTGTGGAACGTGACCTGTAAAATAGACCTGTCGTAGTGCTGAGTAATTTAAAACTCTACAACATCCCTGTAGCTTACAAACTTGTCACTGGTTTGTAACAATACAAAAGACAAAGTTGAACCAAGTAACATACAGGGAGCAGTCTAGGACACTAAATGGTCTTAGAACCATCATGCCACGTTTACTAACTGAGATATCAACAACTAAACCACATTGTTTATACACTGTTGACTCTGACTCTGATGAATGTGTTACCTAATTAATAAACCGATTAATATCAACACATTAAGTAAAGTTACTTTTCTGACTTACTGTAGACCAAACACCACTGGACCAATCACCAACAACCATCAGTGCCTTACAAAAGACTTAACAGATGGCATTAGTAAGACAAACAGACAAACACAAAAAACCAAATCATCGCCATGACCGTCACCATGTTACTATCACCATCACTGTCACCTTCATCGCCACCACCATCATCATTATAATAATTATTATTATCATCATAATCCCAGCTTTGCATTAAACTGTGCTTGTGTATATGATACAGCTGTGTCACCAAAGAAGCTACTGAAATCATGAAATCATAGATAAGGCAAATAGCTCACCTGATCTTTCTCTGGGTTACAAACTTTCACCCAAAGAATGTGATCCAGAAGCCAGTCAACTGGTTTGTCTTTATGAAACATCAGGAAGAATTCCACCACCAAGCTTAAGTCACTTGTGCGGAAGAGTTTTCCTTTTCAATTCAAAGTTACAGTAAAACAACATCAGTTTTTAAGAAGTGTCCATGTAGTAAAAAAAGGTGCAACAAGCCCAATGTCAAAGACTATCGTGAGAGATTACCAGTCAGAAATCTTACTTAGTGCTTCTCAGTAAATAATTATTGTTTGTATCATTGTTACTACTTCTTTCATTCACGAATCAATGATTTGCTCAGCCTTATCCCCATAACTGGGACTTCACCCTTCCACCCCTGTGAATCTCAGTATTGATTCTCCTTACTGTCTGCCATACATAGCTTATAATGTTAGTTTTGAGAATTTGATGTTAAATCAAACAATATCCCCAAGTTGATTTATTTCTTTATTCTCATCACCTGTCTGGTTAACAGTGTAATGATCTCGTAGGAGAAACTACTTATTGGTCATTCCTGGAGGTTAATCGTATTAATTAGAACTATTTTAAATCAAATCTGTATTTGGATGTTCGCCTCTTGTAAGCAACATCTCTGAAGTTGGATCACTTTTAACAGCATGTGTAATGCATGTTTATATACCACATGTATATAACCAACACTGGACCAACACTCAGGGTCTTTAAATAACTGAGGAGAAAGTGCTGCCTTTGTAATGACATCTGCAAATTGTTAGACTTTCTAGTCTTCTCGGATAAGGACGATGAACTGGAGGTCCTGTCTCACAACACTTCAATGTTCATAACCTTGTGGGACGTGAAAGAACCCACACACTAATCGGAAAGAGTAGGGCATGGAGTTCCCGGTGTGCTGGTTTGGTCTTTGTGCTATTTCGTGATTTCATGGGTAGGGTGGGTTGGATGATGTAAACCGCATTTGAATATATATTAAATAGAAAATGCGGTATATAAATCCCATTACCATTACCATGTATCACATAGTCTCAAGGTGGTTTATAACATTCTTCTGCGGGGTGAGATCAGACATCAGCATGCAACAACAGGGGGTTGCTTAAAAGATCAAGGAAGATGTAGATATTAAACCAACTTGTTGATAGTTTGTACCTATGAATCCAAGAGCTGAAAACTCCAAAAAAAGCCATTCATTTGTCACTTGTTGAAGTGCAAATGTTTTGATGGTTGATGCAAAGTTTGGTGTGGCAACAATGTCATCTTCAAGCTATACAAAAAACAGAAATAGTGCAAAGTTTACTAAGACAGACAAGGCTGCTGCCCAAGTAGATTTTAAAGGGGCCCTCGGTGGTAAACACTGAGAACTTAGGAGCCCAACATATGAAGTGAAAGGTGTTGCTGTGAAACATGAAGGTGCCCAGAGCAATTGTTCAGGTACCCCAGGCTATTGGGCTCCTGTTAGGCAACAGCCTTGACAGTATCTCTTGGTATATTAACTGGTGGAAGTTTCACAAGCTTCCATATTATTAACTGCTGTTATTCTCAGTCTTTCACTTTGCAAGCACATGGTTTCCTGTGCTGTCTAGGCCCTCACAGCAAGTAATGCCTGACTGATGAGTTATAATTGGTTTCAAAAACATGTAAAACACAATAATATTCAAATGAAAACCTTATAACGTACATTGTGTACTATTGTTTCATTGTTTTCAGAGTAAGAAAATAATCACATGTTACTAATGAGTGCACGTGACTTGATATTCACTACAAACACAAAGATCGACTCAAGAACAGACTTGTCTCTTTTCTTCTGTTTAGCAATAAATGAGGGATATACTTTTTTTGCAGGTGGAGTTAAAGCTAAGCTAATTTTAGCCTTTTGACCACTTTTTAAAATCATCAAATCTTTTGCTCACCTGAATGTAAAATCTTGCTTTTCTTTGGCAGTACATCATTGAGAAACTAAAATCAAGGTTTTGTTTTGTTCTCCACCTGCAACCAAAGATCAAAATAATCTATAACAAGTGCAAACTTATCAAAGAATTGAACTATATTTAATTTGTTAAACATTCTGCTACTTAAATTAACTTAAGATTGAACTGCCTTTTCTTTCCTTTTGCTTTTAATGCAAAAGGAAATTAACAACAATATAGGAAATTATACAACTATGAACTCGTACAATTCATAACTAATAGGATTATAAGTAATTGTACGTTAAGGTTGTGTTTTTTTTATTTATAGCTCACATCACAAAACTACAAATTGTATGAGGTCATGTAACTTTAATACATTACTGGCACAGTCTACCAAAAACTCATTTCACAGAATTGCAACTAGTGTCTTCTCGTGTTTCACTATACCTGCCAATTTTTTCTGACTCAAAGGCATGAGATTTTTCTGCTGGGAGAACCAGGATTTTTGACAATAATACAACACATAAGTTATCTGAAGGTTTTCAAAGACATACAAAGACTTAATACAAAGATGCCCAAAGATTTCAGAAGATGTTCAGAATAATTCAGAACCCAGGATGTGTATTGCTTAACACAGCCTTGGCCCCAGTGTTTTCCTTCAAAAATCAGATTTTGGGAAAAGTATTGGCATTTATTCCTTTTATGATGTATTTGTTTTGACCTGTAGCAAGCTTCAGGGGTACATTTGTGTAACATAGGCCAAAAAAAAAAGTTCTCACAAAAATTTCTCGGAAGCACATGTAATTGACTAAAATAGGCTCTAATTAACAAACCTGTTCACAAAAATACATTTTTTTTTTTAACTTTTAAGGGTATCTCCTGCAAAATCAATGATTACCCATAATCCTTAGCGGTCTTACACTTTTCAGTAAAATATATCAGAATTATATAAAATGGCTTAAAATACCTTCCAAATTGCAAAACTTGTAAACAGAACAGGTATTTTGTACCTTAACAAGAGTTGTTTGGTGTGATTTGATCCTTTTCAGATCCTTTCCTTTCCAGATTTAGAACCTTTCCAGTTCTCAATGATAAAAAGATTTTAGTAGGGCAACTCAACCGGTTAAAACTGGTTTCAAGGCTTCCTGAACAATAACAAGGCCTGGTTACCTTAGTAAATGCCATCACGTACACCGAATAGCGTGAAATGGCGGCCAAAAGGCAGAGAGAATTTTCAATGGCGCGTGAACCACCCTAATGCCACTACACTGACAAATGACTTTGGGATCGAAATTTTCGGTCGTATTTCCACGGTAATGTAACGTACAAAGTCGAATTTTTAGCAGAACGTTAGTCATGAAATGAGCATTGGATGTTGAGAAGATGGCGCTGATCGAAGGTCCAAGATGCGAGTTTCAAGGGAATTTCTATGGTGGTGATGCTGTTATTTTGCTCAACAAAGATGGCTTCCATTTCGCTTGGGGATTGCGATTTCGGTGTATATTTTCAATGCAATTCAACAGATCAAATCGGAGGAAAACGAATTTGTTGCATGAGCATTTATATCCTTGAATGTTGTGTGTACAAGTTAAACAGAACGTTGACACTGTTAGGATTCGTATTTTGTCTTGGAGAGCCAAAGGGAAGTGTGACGGATCGACTGGCTTGACATTTAGGAGGATTTTAGCTACAAGGAGTGCATTATTTTCCAAATATCACTTGTATCCTCAGAGTTAGTTAACTTTATTTATTTCTTACAACTATTGGTGTTTTAAATTAAACGCGGACAAGAATAATCTGTTGTTGTTTTTAATTTTCACTTGCGCACTGTTACATGTGACGTGCCATTTTCTCACATTTTTATATTTTTGGGGAAAAATTGTTTAAAACATATTGTTCGGACCCAAGCTTATTTTAGCTCACTCTTTTCCTTAGTTCAAATGCAAGGTTTGGAGAAGGTTTCATAGTCACAGGTTTTTTTGATGCGAAGATATTCAACCAAATGTAATCGCCTCTTGTCACTAAAGTGATTTGTACACCTGAAGCGTGCTACAGGTCTTTTCACATTGGTTTAAGTTTACATAGTTTTGGAAAGTGTGTCAGTTAAGGCTGTAATAGTTGACATTTTTCAACCAGCTGTGTTAAATTTCATCCGTAGGCGTGAGTTGGTGTGAAATTGAAGTTTTCAACCCGCAGGTGGGAGACTTGGCAGGTATATTTCACATGTAGAAATGTTCCAATTTGTCACGTTGTTTGTAGTTATACGTCATTGCCATGGAAACTAATTAATTATAATTATACTGCTCTAAACCAATCAGGATTGAGTAAAAATACTATCATACTATAAACAATATCATTAATGTAAAAACTATATTAATGTAACAATATAATGACAGCACTAATATAGATGAACCTATTTTTGTTCATGGTGATTGTTAGATTTAAAGGAAGAAAGTGAACTTTTGTCTCGTGATGAATCTCAAAAATATATATTTATAAGACTAAGCAAACTTGTCTTATAAATAATAACAATGAAAAATCATGAAGACACGCCCCTACAGGTGCAATGTCCACTTACTTCACCCTGTCCCTTGAATCCCCAAATGTGAGAGGTACAGCATCGAGATCAGGGTAATAATTTGGAGACGGCGAAACAATTTCCACTAAACCTGACTCTACATCTGAGGGAAATCTACAAAATAAACACCATGCAGCATTAATCACAGTTCAGAACTTAAAATGTTAGAAATGTGTGGCACATTCCAGGATCATCTCACTTCTATTAACTGTCCACAGTTTTTTGTTGCTACAATAATATTACTGCAGCTACATGCCGGCAGAGATGCCCACCTCTGGAGATTTCAAATCAGGTGAATTTTTTTCGTTTAGGGGAGCAGGGTTGGTGCAGTGGTGAGAGCACTCACCTTCCACCAATGTGTCCCAGGTTCAATTCACGGACTCAACCTCATCGGTGGGCTGAGTTTGTTGGTTCTCCACTCTGCTCCGAGAGGTTTTTCTCTGGGTACTACGGTTTTCCCCTCTCCTCAAAAACCAACATTTGATTTAATTTTGGGTTTGTTTGATTTACAGTCTCCCCAATTAATAGAGCACTCGTGTTCAGCTAGAGCAAAATTGAGACTTGAATAAAGTTCTGCAACACCTTCTGTGGGAGATGGATATTTTCTGGAACATTACAGATTTTAAATTACCAGTATATAATTATAACTTATTTGGAAGTAAATTAATCTGGTAACAACCACCCTTCATCCCACCCAAAAAATTGAATTTTCCTCAAATTTTCCAAACTAACAAGTATACATCCGAACAAAAGGAAATTTGTTGATTATCCTACTGTAAGGTGTTATCCCAATACTATATAGTCTAGAGCAAGTACTGCAACACTACCTGTGTTTGACATCATGTGCAACTTGTTTGGCAAACAATAAATTGGTCTGGAAGAAGAATTCAAATCATCAACTTAAACTTTATTTAATTTATTTAAGATGCCATGGGCATTTTGTAAACAATCAAAGTATGGGAAAATGTCTCCTAACCAATGAAAAGATCTAAAGAGCTTAATAAACCTTTAGCCTTGTATATAATAGATTTATCAAAAGCTAACTTTATGGACATTAAATTATTTACCTCGCCAACAAAAACCACTATTACACTATCATCTTTGTCCTCTTGAGTCATCCCATCCAGCAAGGAAGCAAGAGTATCCAATAGGTATGATGTTTTCTCACGTTTTATTGTTGGAATTCCAAATGCTAATGACACTGAAAAGCATTTGGTGAAAACGACATTAACAAAGCATCAAGATGTTATTTACTCAATCCACAATTAGCTATGTTGTGCAATTATTACACTTTGCTCTAACAAATCAACAGCAACGTAAGACCCTTTATAATGTTGATTGTTCACCAACACGGACAGGACTCTGAAGCTAAAGACTCTCAAACAGTCAGTAAATGCATGTTACTAATAATTTTGTTCTGATTACTTATCCATTGCATAGTGCATACTATGTACTTATTGACTGAGTGGGAGGGCCAGACGGGAAAATATTTTGCTCGAGGTCATGGCCGGTGCGAGGTCCATGCACCATGACCGAGAGCCAAATATTTTCCCGTCCGGCCCGACCTAGCTCAGTCAATAAGCATTTTATCATATGGCCTCCTAAGACTCTTCATGAGCGCGTAAAAGATGAAGTTTTTACAAACAAGCGACTAATTTGCACATAAAATTGATCTAATATGTTGTTTGTATTTGCTTTCTGGTTGTAAAATAAACTTACATGGTTAGACGGGACGAAATCCTCTAAAATCGTATCGTGCGGGGCTGTACGTGTTCCTAACAGGGCCGTATGGCTTTTTCCGGCCCTGCTCGCGCTAATGCGTACGGACCTCATACGGGGATTTTCTCAATAGTTTTAGAATGAAAGCCCGTCCGGGGCCGTACGGGTCATATGATAAAAAGCCTTACCTCCTGTGCGGTCCTTTGAAATATGTAAAGCAGGCTTCAGGCTGTCAGAAGAACTCAAAAGATGTGGCATAAAGTGATAAATACTTGGTGGTCGGAGAACTTCCTCACTATCATTAAAAAATATCCTATTCCTTATGTTATTAGATTGTTGATTAGTGCCGGCAATTCTTGCAGCATCCATTTCTGACAACTTTGCCTTTAATGTAATAAGTTCTTGTGATCTCTGAGAGTTTTGGAATTCAGCATCTCTTAATCTTTCTCTAAGAGCCTCCACTTTCTTTAACAGTTCGGGATCAATTATTGCATTAGTTGTTTCAGTGACAGGTACATCTGAAAATCAAAGAAGATAGCAAACATATAATAAGATTCAATCCTAGATTAACAAGAACAAAACATTTTCCAATTGCTTAAAGAGAAATCAGTATTCAAGACAGTTGATATACTGTACACTAGCAGAACAATACTAGTCTATTATCAACACTGGAGTTCAAACCATTAGTGTTCATCCTTAGAGTTCTGGGCCTGGTTGTTTGAAAGCTAATTAACTTAACATATAATTCAGGATTAGAATAAATGTTGGTTGCAGTTTTTATCTTTTTGGTGAAAGTTTCTTTAGCTACCTCTTCTTTTTTCAGGATTAAATGACTCTAACCTAAAATTCTGCAGAATATCAGCATTGAAAAATGTTTGGGGATAGAGAGAAAACTCCTTATGATAGTTAATTTTTAATCTTGGATTAGAGTACAGCTTTAATTAGCTTTCAATGGATGGGCCTTGTTCGGAAGCGGTTACAGAAACTCTTCGAAAACCAAACATTTATCTGACCAATAAAACAAACCCCCAAACAGTAATGCTAGAAAACTTACACAAAAATCCTCAAAAACTTAACTCTCATCCAAAGAGCTCAATTAGCATATGCCACAATCGTATGCGTCACTTTGCTTACACGGTTAAATGTTTCTTAGATAGCGTGTGTGCTAATCACGCGTCACGCCAGGTAGTTACTGCCTTCTTAACAGGCCTTGAGGAGGAAACCATGCACAAGGCTGTGCTCTAAGAAAAATGGTTGGGTGCCCAAAATCTGGATTTAGCTTTTTTTAAAATGAGCAGCCTTGTGTTATCATTGCTATGGTAAGAGCTGATGCTTGGAAACCAATAAATTACTTCTAAGTCAGCCTTTTGTAGAAAAGCAAAACACTTGTTTTTCAGAAATTTAAGAAACAGAAATAAAAAGATGGTTGACGGTTTTTCGCTTGGGCTTTCAAAAGAAATCATTAAAACATCACTTCAGTTAGTTCAAGTTGAGGCTTTCGTGGTCATGTGCACTACATCAGATTGTGTGAATTCAGGCCTTAAAATCACAAAATAAGTGTGGACCTTCACTTCTGACAAAATCAGCAGCCTCCTGGCCAAGGATATGGCAAATTTTAGAGAGGTTTTTTTAATTTCCAACATGAGATGTGAAAATTTTAATTTATGGACATCACCTTTTCCATTTCAAAAACCTTTATCAATTGTTCAAATATTTCTCCTGAACCTCTATCATATCTAGACAGCTGTTTCAAGCACTTTCTCACTTTGCAATTGTGTGTTAAGAGTAAAAGAAATTCCGTGCTGCAGGTAAAAGTAAACAGAAGAGCAGGTGGGAGTGTACAATTTAAATTCATTAAGTGAATTTAATATTTTGTTAGCTGGATTTTCTTGTTATAGCTAGATTTTGCATTTGAAATATTTTGATCCATTAATAAACTTGACACAATCTTTATAACACGAAAATAATGAGATTGTAAGGAAAAATGTTTTTAGCTCTAATGGTGATGTCCTGATAATCTGAGGAGTTATAGTGTTGAGTGCTTTTAACTTACAGTAGCTTTACAAGATATAATTAATTACCATAAAGCTTATCCATACCATCAAGGTTCTACATGTACATAAATACGTGCTTCAAAACATCCGAATCCACACTTACAATCCTAGAACTACCATGCCCTTTGGCAACATTGTCAAACAAATAATTTAAGAAATCTTCTGCTTGTGGTTCCCAAGGAACCAAATTTAAAAACTAACTTGTGAACTCTAGTTCTATCACTAGCATTTTGTTGGCACACAAGATTATCATTAGGAAGCTTTATGTTATAACCAACTCTATCTGAAGATTTGATCGTGTTACTGGATGTGTGCCCTGCTACCTTGGTGATAACTTCTTAACATGTTAAAAACCAAGTTACCAAGTGCACTACCCGGAACTCTCCCAACTTGTTAATATTTCCCTTTTCAGAACTACCACTGCTCAAAAGACCTACTATGGAATGGTTAAAATCTGCAAAAATATCAGCAACAGCTTAAAATCTCTTTCAACTGATTCTTCCTAAAAGTTTAATGTTCCAGTAAAAGGTTGAAAATCAGTTTCCTTTGTCTCCTAGCCCTACTTTTGAACAATTAGCCTTGGGAGACAAAGGGATTTCAGAATCAACCTAGGTTAAAAATTTTTACCTGAATTTAATTTGTAACCTGCAACATATAGAAATTGTGACTTGTGGGATATTCCATGCAGGGTCCGAAACTGCGCCCTTCTGATCGCCAATGCGACTAAAAATCGAGTACTGGCGACCGGAATTTCATAGCTGGTCGCCAGCTGGCGACTTACACTGATGTTTTATAAAGCTGGTTGTTCTTGTGGACTTTCACGTTCGGAGAAAGTGATTAAGGATAAACCTCGAAGCTATTTGACAACAGATGTCTTAGTTTTCCCTGTTGATGTTTTTGAATTAAAAGTGAAACGAATTTTCCAGTTAATCTACCTCCACAACAGCTACGATCAGTACGATTTGAACGTTTCCAAGCTGCCGTGGTTTTTTCAGCGGTTTCCATTGAAATGCAGTAATTACATTGTATATGGGGAATTATAGCGTACCCATATATCTGTACAGAACTTTGCACGGCTGTACTACACTAAAATTTCCTATACATATCGCACTTAAATACGTATTGCAGGCGCACAAAGCCACATGCTCTATTTTCGCCCCATTTTCGCCGACAGAGCTGAAAAATGAAATAGTATGTCACTGGTACAGGCTCAGAAATGTGGACTTGAGACTGCGAGACCCAAAAATGCTATTAGAAACATGAAATTGTCTTTAAAACCAAAACATATTTTTGTTATTGAAGACACATTCCCATTTTGAGCGTTTTCAAGAAACAAATTAATTTTCGAAGGGATTTAGGTGGTGTAGAAATTGTATAAGATTTGTTTCCTTTCAGAGAAGCGGTCTTGTATTAGCACGTTATTGAGTGTCAGCCACTGGAGGCCTTTGCGTTCGATTCAAAACCCACGTTTACCTGCCAAAATCTTACACATGCGTAGACGTTATTCAGCTCTGCCATTTTCTCGAATATTCATTCGAGCGAAGAGTCTGGCACGAGCAACATGGTGGCTTGACTTGCATTTATGTTTCGTGTTTCGTTTTTTGTGACAGTTACGAAAGAAATAGAATTTTGAAATGATCAGTGCAGTCACGGGCAGATGGTTTTCTGTACCTGCGTTCTAGGTCCGAAAAGTAATTTGTTGAAAAAGAAAAATGAATACTTCAATCAAACACGTACGAATGCTTTCTTGTATCGGGAGCGAGAGATGTTCAATTTTTCAGCATAAAAATGTCCATACAATGCATTTTTTTTCGTGTTTGAACTTTTATTTAAAAAAAGGGAGGGTGATTTTTGGCAACTACAATTTGCCCTCTGGCGACCAAAATTTTAGATTTGATTGCCAGTTGGCGCCCACAAAAAAAAAGTTAATTTTGGACCCTGCCATGGTATATTACCTAAAGCACTGCACTGAGCTCACATCATTTAAAAGAATGAAAAGAAACTAAAACAGCTCTTTAGCTCATTTAACTTTCACATCCAGTTAGTTTCCCTTGATTTTTACCATATTACACAAGCTGAAAGCTACTAGCAAATTCTGCAAACTGTTATTCAGTTCCGAACTTTGATATCAATTCCCAGATTTACACTGTAAAGCTGTAATGCTGAAGGTCAAAATGGAATTCAAGTCAAATTGATTTCAACCTAATTTGATTCTTAATGTCCTTTGTCTCCAAATCCTACCTGTTCATGAACCATGGATAGTAGGGTCATGAAACAAAGGAAATTTATTTTGACCTACAAAAAGTACATGCTTAGGGTTTCAGCATTTATACAGACATCAAGAGATTATAACTTAGATCATAATAGTTATTTGTGGAGAGAATCTGCAAATACATGATAACAGCTGCATGTCTGAGTGAGTACTTCCTTCCGTGGAGTTCGTCTATTGTTTCCTCTTTTTTAGAACCAGAGGAAACTATATTGCTACATGTAATTAATTCCTTTATGGTGGTTGCTTAAAAAGTTCAGTGATGGTGAGGTACAGGGAAATCTGGGGTATGAAAAAAACTAAATCTGGCGCATTTAAACTGGAGAAATTTGGCAGGTCCGGACAAGCCACATCAACGATGCTCGAGTTGAAGTTTGAAGACGGAATTTAATATTAACGTAATCATCGCGGCATTTCGTTTGTTCCCTAAACGACAACCAAAAAATGTATGCATCAAATCTTTTTACCAGGTTAAAGTTGTATTCCCTAGAGAAGGCGACAATAGCCTGTGAGCACTAATGAAGAAGCGTTCGATGTAACAAAACTTTCTCCCAAAAATGTAAATTTATAGGCCAGTCGTCAACCACCACATTGTCAGTTTTATCATCACAGCGCCGGCTTGTTTACGAAGTTTTCGTACAGAACAGATATAACTAAACTAACAGTTCCATGGCAGAAGGATAACAATATAAAATTCTCTGTGGGAATAATATTACTGAGAGATTCAAACAAGCAAAAAATATCGATCAAGATAAACACATGTACACACATTAGCACACTAGCAACGTCCACGCTCTACTTGGACGAGATTTTAAGACTTAAATGCCGAGTGAAATATTAATGTGATCTGGCGAAATTTTAGATACCTCCACGAATTTTACTGGTCATCTACAGTCTATCAGGGTGGCAAAACACCAAGCAGAAAGTATATCAGTTTGTCAAAATACAATGCAAATTAAATTTAGAGCTTGGGTGTTGATTACGGTCGACAACATCATCTGACGAAGGTGTGTGGATGTGAAATGAGGTCTGAGTGAATCATGCAGTTTATATTCAAAGCACCGACGTATCGTCGCGCTTTAACCGATTCTTTTCCTACACTAAAAGCGGATTGACATAAGCTTAAGTTTGTTGCCAAATATTTTCATAAAAGTTGGCGTTCCTTAGCGATATATAAGCATAGCATGTCTGCATATACAGTGTATGGTAGGAACTTCGAAATCTCAAGATTTGCTTCTTGGGTTTATCCCTAGATTCTTTCATTTTCAAAACGGAAATGCTTGATATAGGAAAGCGTTGTATCAATAGGAAGTTACTTTTGAAGGCAAGGTTCCTGGGGACTTTCACGGCCATATTTTACGAGAAAAGGTTCTACGAGCTAAACCTTAGGACTCTTACCTTCTCTCCGTAGAATAAAATGATACATGAGCGGACTGATAACGGCTGTGAACAATAAAATATATCTGTTTCTTTTCACAACAGCCCAAATCATGTTTTCACCCTTTCAGGGGGAAGAGGATTTGTCCGGTGAATGTAAAGTCGTCAAATCCATGTGATCTTCCGTGGCCGGTTGACACAAGATAACTCACCGCCGAAGTCTGAGATCTAATTATACCTCGCGTGACACAATCGTGACGTGACACTTTCGTTTCCAAGGCAACCATCTCCCAAATTCAAAAGGGAACCAGGCGAGTTTCAATCTGAAGTAATCGATAAATTGACACCATCACTTGGAACATAGCTCAAAATCCATACAAACGTCTCTAATGAAAAAAGACAGGAAGAAAGAACGAAGAAATAAAAAATAAAAGGAAGAAATAAGTTAATAAATTACCCGTCACAGACCGCGTGATATTCTCAGGAAAAAATATATTCATATTCACGCGACTAATTGAAAGTTTCTCAAGACTATGATCACATAGGGGGAGCTGGAATGGTGGAATGGCACTCGTCTCCCACCAATGTGACCCAGGTTCGCTCCCCTGACCCGCCGTCATATCAAGGTAGAGTTTGTTTGTTTTTCTCCGGGTTCTCCGCTTTTCCTCCCTCCACAAAAACCAACACTTCTAAATTCTAATTCGATCTCATACACGTACACTTTATAACGAGCTCTAGGCTCTTTCGTTATGCGTGGGTAAACAAAATACATTGACATTTTAATTTTTTACCGTGGTCTGTAATGGGAAAACAAAACAACACCGTCAAATTCGGTGTTTCGGGATTTTTCGGCTGTATTGGGCTGTTCCGGTGTTCCGGGGTGTTCCGGTGTTCCGGAGTGTTCCGGTCTTCCTGGTTTTAGTACATGCCGAGAGAGAGAGAGAGAGAGCAGCCGGAAGTCCTAGAATCTTTCTCTCCAGAGCCCTTCGTTTCTCGCTAAGAAGCGAAAAGGGCTGTTTGGACTTGTGGGGGTCCTTGTGGGGACGAGAATGCAATCTGAGCAGATAGAACCCACGCCTCTCGCAAGGTGACAGGATATTCAAGATGGAGGAGGTGGACAACATCATAATCCACACATTTAGGCAGATAGGCTGGTAAGAATACAGTGCATTTAGCTCTTTGGTATCATGATAGCCACAGTTTAACACCGTTTCCGTGTAAAACAAATTGAATTAGGACAGTTGCCCTATTTTGTACCCTGCATTAGAATACAGGGAATACAATTTCTTATAGAGAAGCTTACAAGCTTCCAATTTTCACCATTAAACATGACCTGCCATCGTCCCCTTTCTCATCAAAGATTGCGAAAAGCGTTAATTAGAAGTCAATTACCGTTTTGATGGAATCTCTACTGATTAACACGGCCTTGAAAACTAAAAGTGCAGGTAACCCAGATTTCGCGCTTTAATACTGACCCCGTTGATATAGAAAAATGTATTCCGATATTTTGAAAGGTTTTTTTTCTTTTAAAGAGCATCATAAGTCAAAACTGCGGCTTCTGTTTCGCATTATGCTAATTTGGCTGTGTATGAATAAAATTTACAGAATAGACATAAATAGAGTTATTCTCTTGACAGAGCCAAATAAGCTTATTATAAGTAATTACATGATTGTATTTCGATGCACACTGGAATAATTACCATTTTCCTTTGAAATAATGGATTAAATATCTAAAATTTGGTTCTATCATTTGAGCTGATAATGTAAATTGGCCACCACGCAGGGTTGAAAAAAGCTGATGTTTTGAGTGTTAGCTCTTCATCCGAGTGAATTGTTGGAGGAAAAAGGGTTAGGGTTGGGTTAGGCTTTGTATGGTTTATATATAGTGTATGAAAAGAAGGGGCTATGCTAATGAATAGTGTTTATTGACTGAGGCCTTTGGGATTAAGAGTGCCGATTTGAAAGTTAAATTTTTGTTCTAGGTTCTTGTGGCTTTCCATGTGATATATTTGATGCAGGGAAAGACTGTAGATCACCACATGTTGCTTGGAAAATAAGGAGATTAAAATGTTCAGCAGCTGGTTTGGGTGTGTTGTAGGTCAAAATGAAACCAAGGTTGAAATCCATTTTCTTTGTCTCCTAACCCTAATAATATATTATTCATGTGATGAATCAGTTTTGATTTTCTTAAAATAGTGACATCCCTGAAGATGTTTCAAGCCTCAGGGAGTTTACAACAGCCATGATTGTTGCTGCCACATCAAAATGTCTATGTATGATCAAGGAGGACCTTCAAATTCCATCAGTTTTGCCTGCTAGCATGTCATCTAAATTTCGACTGGGTACAACCCTAGCTAATGCTTGTCAAGTGAGTTACATGTAATTAGCCCTTTTTATGTCAATTACAATTATCATGTATAAAATAATTATATAACTCAGCCAATGATTGTAATGTAATTATTAATTATTAAACTACATTAAATCTGTCAATTAAATGTGACCTAAATTCATTATCCTGGAAATGAGTCAGACTTTGGTTGTCTCGTTCCCAGTGTCGTAGACGTGTGA
The DNA here is from genome assembly GCA_948470475.1 of Galaxea fascicularis. Lineage (NCBI taxonomy): Eukaryota > Metazoa > Cnidaria > Anthozoa > Scleractinia > Euphylliidae > Galaxea > Galaxea fascicularis. The sequence continues at coordinate 23,499,216 of OX419341.1, read as the reverse complement.
CGTTTGGCACTGAAGTTCACCAGGTCAACCACAGTGAAGCACAAGGCGGTCAGCAGAAATCAATGCGTTTATTAAAGTCAGGCTAGTCCGACTATATACAGCACTTGTGTTAAAAACTAGAAAAAACGTGCGATTTTTTGTCAGAAGAAACAATATATGATAATGCTCCGTGCACAAAAAGGAAGGAAAAATGAGCTACAAAATATACAAGCGTGACTTACATCTGATCTTGACTCCAGGGTAAAGAAACTCCAAATTTCCTACTTTTGGAATAACTCCAAAAGTTCTCCGATAGCTCCTTTTAGTGTGGTAGACTCCTCACAACTGAATGAACATGCTTAGGAAAAAACTAACTGATGCATACCTTCTGACGTAAAGGAAATAAACTGAATAAAGCTTTGTACGCCTAGCCAAAAGTCGGATATGAAATGGTCATGCAATAAGATAAACAATGCTTCAATTACAAAAAAAACAAGCAAACATAAAACAGTCCTTGAATAGATCATGCAGTATCTATAGATCAAAGTGATCAACAGTTTCCTTCTGCCTTGAACTTAAACCATTTGAAGCATTTAGAAAGAGTGTTCAGAATCAAATTTCTCCTTGTACTATCCATGCCTTGTAAACAGAGTGGTCACTAGAATTAAGGACAGCATCACACCAATTTCTCCCCACTACTTCTGTAGGAAATGTGCGGGAGCAAAAACAGCACTGGTAATGAGAATTTACGTTTTGATCCCAGTGTTTGAAGGGTTAACCATGTTTTGCAAGGTGCTTGAAAAAAGTTATTGGAGTGTTAAATATAATGTAATCCTTGAGTGTGTGAATTTATATGTGCTGTCGAGTAGTACTTTCTTGTACAATGACTGTTGTCATGCTGGTCAAGGTGGCTCTAACTTGGTTAAAATTACTATTAATTTTAGTAGTCTCTGGTTATACAGTTTGATATGCCTTCCAGCGTGCTTCTACATGGCACTGTACATTATGCATCTGCACATGAAATTTTGCTTTGTGACTGTTCGTGGTCTGCACATGGGAACTAGTGGTAATAATGTGGTCTTCACTTGCGTAAAGTGTTGTTGCCCTGCTGATGGAAAGCTACAGCAATAGAGTGGAGAGATAGAGATGGACATAAATCTGATTTTTAATGGCTTTTTGTAGGAAGTTGGTTACCGGGGAGAAATAGGATACCAATCTTTCCTATACTCTAATGAAGCAGAAATCAGAAAACTTTTCATGTTTCTGGTTGAGAATCTGCCAAAAGAGAGCTCAGAGTCAGCCAGCGAACCTCTGGGTGAGTTTTTTCTGTTAAGATATATGGTAATTACTCAGTAATGGAGTCATTTTGTTTTTGTTTTTGTTGTTGGTAAGTATGAAGTGTAATGAACAACAAAAGAAAGACAAAAGCTACATGTACGCTTGAGGTTTTAGCTAATTTCAACAGTTGAAATCTGGTAAAGTCTCTAAATAGTTTTGCCTTTTGCAAATGCGGTGTTAACATATACAAATGTACAAATTCTGCAAACTTTGTTAGTGTCAAGATGTAGGCAGTATTTTACAGTTTATATTTTTTATAATAGGTGAACGTGATTGAAAATGAAAGCAAAGTGGCCAGTTACTAGTTGTACGTGTTTGCTGTCTTTAGATAGTGACACTGTGTTTACATTGTGTAACAAAACATTTTAATGCCTGTTTACAGGTTCATCTGTGATGCTGAACAGACGAATATCAGCTGAGTTGTCCAAGCGACTTTCTAAGCCTTGGATGCCTTCATTCTGTAAGAAAGACAATGTCAGTTGGAGTGGAACCAAGCCACGTACTTGGCATAGAGAGGTAAGTGTTAAGCTTTCACTTGACAAAACCCTGGCTTTGGTAGAGTTAGTCTTTATACAGCTATCAGTGTTAAGCCCTAGGGAGGTGGGGGGGGGGGCAGACCCAGGGAAATTTGACATTTTCATGGAACCCTGAGTCAAATTCCCCACCCCCAGGCACCTACTGAATGTCAATATTTCTTTCCCCTTTCTATCAGAGTTCCCAATCTTGGGGCAAATTCCCGACCCTGGGGCAATGCGTAAATGTCAGAGGGCGCTTTCCATTTAGAAAAAAAGTCCGGAAATTTCGGTGGGAATTTCCGGGAATTTCTTGATGGGAAAAAGTTGTTCCATTTTGCTGCAAATTTCGTCTGTGTTGAGATATGCGTTGCCTAAAGGAACACCAAAATGGCGGCAGAGTTGATATTATGTTAGATGAGCCCTTGGCGGCTGATGAAGAGGTAATGTTGATTGATTCTGATGATGAAGAAGAAATTTGTGTTATAGCAGCGACTTCCATCTTTATGAGGCGAGATTTAAAAAAAAATTACGGGTTTTGCGATGTTATAGTGCCGACATATTCCATAGACGAGTTTAAGTCTCACTTCCGAATGGCAAGAGGTACATTGGATATTTTGTGCAGAGAAGTGACGGCAACAGGAATAATTCCACAGGGAAACCGCTTTGGAAGACCACCTATACCTGTCCAGTGCCAAGTGTTGGCATTTGTTTGGTTTATGTCTAATTCTGAAGTCATGAGATCCGTCTCGGAACGATTTGATGTGGCGCTAAGTAGCCTGTTTAGAATTATTCAGCGAGTAACAAATGCTTGTATTTCTATGCGACAGCAATACATCAAGTGGCCTACAGGTACACCTATAAAGAAACTATCTTCTAGAATCTATTGTATATTGTCATTATTATTTTTTTGTTCTATCGTAATTGCTATATTCTCTGGAACCAGGAGAATTAATAAACAAACATGTTATTGCCTACACAAGTTGCATGACTTCTTTACAGTCATAGCTAAATAGCTACCCCAGGAGTAACTCACAATAATAATTGGAACACGAGAAACCAGTCAGGACGTTCCAACCGGGAAAACGGGACTACCTTCTGAGCAGTTCCACTTTTTCTGGGAATTTTCCAGTCGGGTGAACCGAAAAAACGTTTTTCATTTACCCCCGAACCGGAATTTTCGGAATTTTTGACCAAATGGAAAGCGCCCAGAATGTCTACCCAGGGGAAGGCCCTCTCAGTCAATTTCTCATGGGTAACCCCTCTTCCCCCACCCTGGGGCTTTATATGCTAGATTTATTAAAAGCACATTTAGTCTTGTTAATCAAATTTGTGTCTTTGTTGATATATTCACATGATTATTATGGTTTTTGATGGCTGATTATGTTACTTTACACTTTGAATCAGATGAGACTGGGAATAAATTATGTTACCGGTCAAATTTATTAATTTCAGGTTAAATCAACATTAACCTGAAATCAAATTTGACCTGTAACATACTGGTATGCATCATGAATTTTTTTTAGAAAAACCAGCTACACTTGGTTATGCGATGGCATTGAACGAGGTGGCATCCTATCTATGTGAGAGGAATATCCAACATCTGATCCAACTGCTAAAAACCTGGGGTGAAAACTAGTAAATATCAATAGGCCATGAGACTCCATCCGCAGATCACTTTAGAGTAATAATGCTCCCTGTCCCAATATTATTTCAACATTTGCAAACCAGTATTTTGGTTTAATGTTGTTTTTAGGGTGCCAGATCAGTTCGAAGATTTCATGCATGCCCTTTGAGAATACCGGAAGGTCTTGGAGATTTAACCAAGAAAATACCCAAAGGTACTCTTGATATTAACTGATATTAATTTTTGTTCAATGTTATAAAATATACATTCTTTTAGTTGAATTTTAACTTTGGTCACTAATAACACTGAACTTCAAAGTATTGCTGATTTCCTGATTATTGTAATGACATGTAGACCCTATGTAAAAATAGCTGCCTTTCAATAATATTATTCTTTTGTTCATATTCAAAATAGCCCAACTAACCTTGTTTTTGAGACAAAAATTCTAAAGAATTTGTTATCCTGAGTAAGGTTCGTTGAGCTATTTTGAATGTGAACAAAGAACAATTTAAAGGCGGCCATTTTTGCATAGGGTCTATTGACTTTTATGGGAATATAGATAGGTTGCCTTAATCTTTTAACCCTCAGGGGTGATTAACATGGAAGTTCTCCTGACAATTTAAATATATTATAAAGCATTGAACAGGTGATGAGAATAGAGGGTCCCCTATACCACTTTGCAAAATGCATTCATGCAAAAATATCGAGACTGTTCATGCATCACAGATAATTCTCAAAATTTGTTCATGTTCATGCAAAAATCAAATATGGGCAATCACACATCATGAATAAACAAATAAACCTAAATCACATTTCACAAGAAAAAAAATAGTCCCAATCACGTTTCAGGAAAAAAGGATAGGGGACCCTCAATAGACAAATCTACATGTGTCTTTTGGATGGTGTTGTTGTAACACCAAAATGTAAAATGAAATTCTCTCAGGTAAAAGGCCATTTCCGAGTTCATGTCTGCCTCCTCTTCAAAGCGAGTCTAAGTGCGAAGTTTTTGTGATGGTAATTAGTTCTACTTTACATATAAATGAAAACTAATTTTCATAACAAAAACTTCACACTTCTGTAGACTTGCTTTGAAGAGGAGGCAGACATGAATTCGGAAATGGCCTATTGCATGACAAGGAAATGAATGGCAGCTTGAAGTGAGAATTGCCTGTGAGTTGAAGGATTAAAAAGTAAGAGGACCTTTTAATTTGAGTACAATCCACTTCCTTCTCTCATTTTCAGAGGTAAAGGCCTATTACAGCACTTTGTTACCATTTATCACAAATCAACCACGCTGCCATCAAGATATAGCTCCTTCTGTGTTGGAGGAAAATGCTATAGCTGTCACTTTGGCTAATGAATGGGAAAATGAATGGAATCAGAGTGGACTAGCCTCGCGCCTTTCTAAAGAAGTAAGTGCATAGTTTAGATCATCCATCTTTCTGAAATCATTGCAAAGAAGTAAGTGAATAGTTTAGATCATCCCTCTTTCTGCAGGCATTGCAGAGAACCGCTGCCTGGTTAGCTCAGTTGGGAGAGTGCCGGACTGCCGAGCAGGAGGTCGAGGGTTTGAACCCTAGACCGGACCATCACACAGGGTCTTAAAAATAACTGAGGAGAACGTGGTGCCTTTGTAATCATATCTGCAAATGGTTAGACATTCTAGTCTTTTCGGTTAAGGACGATAAACCGGAGGTCCCGTCTCACGACTCTTCACAATTCATTCTGTGGGACGTTAAAGAACCACTAGGGACGTAATGAACCCTGGCTGTGACCACCCCTAGTGCTGACCCATTCTATACAGTGTTTCATGGGTTGATGCTTCATTAAGGGCTGTATAGCCTGTTTCGCACCTTTCCCCTGGACTGATTTGTCCTAAAAATACATAAAGTAAAGTAAAGTAAAGTAGAAGTAAGTTTAAATTTTAGATCATCCTTCTTTCTGCAATTGTTGCAAAGAATTAGACAAACTAAGCATAGTAACCCATTGATCTTTATTGAAAATCACCAGGAATACCTAGCTCAGAAGAGAGAACGGTTGGAAAAGAAAATCAAGCAGCACTTGCAAAGTGAACTGCAGAGAGCAAACTTGAACGCTGCAGTAAATGCTGACCTCAATGATATTGTGTCATCTCTTTCTGGTAGGATGTTTTCCGTCTTTCTTTTCTTTGCCCAAGAGAGGGTTAAGTTTCTGCGATTAGCAATCTCGTTATTGTGCTTTGTATAGTTATTAGTTCCCCATTAATGTTTCTACCTTAATAATACATGTACTGGAAATGGGAAATCTGTTTTGACGTAAAACTGTGATGAGTCAAGAATTATGTGGATCTTGAACAGAACAGGAAATTATTTTTAGTTGTTCACCTTTTGGCATCCTTTTTTTGTTGTCTATTGTATTATTTTTTTTATTACTCAATTATAATGGTATTGGGGCAGACTTCACAACTGAATTTGTTTAAATAATAATAAGGCTGGAAGTCAGTGTGAAAGCACTAGGAGTGGACACATCAATCTTTCTTGTACAGAAGTCAGCAGTGTTGGGGTCGGAAAGAATACTGAGGAGGTGGTTGGAGATGTAAGGCTAGTAATGAGATGAATAAGTATGGATGTTTCTTGGCTTCCTTTGGCAACTTGTTGTTGCTTGATGCCAATGTATCACCAGCTTCAACATCTATTAAGCTGTCAACTTAATAATAATAATAATAATAATAATAATAATAATAATAATAATAATAATAATGAATTTGAGAAGATCAATAACTACAACCTACTCAGAACTATGAGTTGAACTTGCTAGAAGTTGTCCTGTGACTGGTGATTGGTGCCCTTGGCTCCATTGCCAACTTGAGAGACTTGGGATTAAAGCACATGTCCGACGTTGCAGAAGTCAGAACTGCTTGGCACAGCTTATATCCTGTGAAAGGTTCTCTCTGTCGGAGGCCATTGACTTGATGTAGAGAGTGATTTATCACAGGAGCTCCAGTACTAATGTTTACTGTGACAAATAAGGGATAGTAATAATAATAATAATAATAATAATAATGACATGGGCTGGATGTTTAAGGAGCAAAACCTTCTCGATGGAAAATTACTGTACTCCCCTTCACTTAATCTGCTCTGGTGGTGAAGTTGCCGATTAGTATAAGAGAAAAAATGTTTCTGTCAGATGGATGGAACATTTGATGCGGTTCTCACAATAAGAATGTGGTATGACCTGTTTGAGTATGCTCTGCTGAACTTAATTATCAAGAGTGTCACAAAATATTATGCGTGACTGATGTGCAATATCCTGTAATGTAGTATTTCAAATCACTCTGTAAGGTAATTCAATGTATGATAACAATTGTTCAATTGTTAAGATTTTTTTTCTTTGTAGACAGGGCTTCAGGAACTGGTGCACCTTCCAAAGGATCTCGGTTTACTCGCACAGAACAACTTCAGTTTGCACAGGTGAGTAGCACTGGCTGTGTAACGCTAAGAAGTAGTTTTGATAGTAAAATTTTCTTGTAACTAGAAGTAATCATGAATTAGTAAATTGCTTTCGATCTCTAGTATGATTGCCCAAAATATTTAGGGAATGTGGCCTTATGCGGTGCTCAATCGAAACCAAATAGCTTGTCTCCGCTCACATGTGCTCATGCGTTCATTACTATGTCACCAAAACTATCACATGAGATCGAGGCCATGTGCCAACCAGCCAGCCGGCCGGCCAGTCCAAGATGGGTTCCAAACCCTGAAATCGCGTGGCATCAAGATCGATACCCTCGGGACATGATAAGACCCGCAGGACTGATTTCGTAAAAAAACGACATGATTAGGATGCGTTCTCCTTCGTCGAACGCAATAAGTGATGTTGAGCCTGTGTTTTGTTTATCAGGATGAACAGAAGGCAGCAGCCATGGCGGGACTCAGCGAGGAAGGACCACCCAAAGCTGATACAGAAGAGGTGAGAAGGGAGGGCGATTGATGGAAGGGGCGGGGGGGGGGGTAACTGAGTGTCTGTGAACCCATGAGTTAGATAATTAGATGTTAGGAGGGGTGGCTGACATTAACTTTGTTTGGTGCCTCGACACAATAATTGAGAGCCGGGGATAGTTTTTTGGCGCAGGTTAATTTTAACCTTGAATGACACAGGGATTGTAGCTGAAGACTACGATTTACAGATTAAGAAAAAAGCCATTAAGGGCCGGTCTATCGGGAGGTTAAGCAACCACAACGGCAACGCAAACGAAACCGTCATTTTGAAATATAACTTCTCGTTTTGGTAACGCATTCGCGATTATTCCAGTTTGCTTCACTTGGGAAATGCTAGCGAACTCTACAGGAACAAAGTTACGATGAACGGTTCCAAAGTCAGGAAAAAGAAAGAAACACTTACCGTCATGCGCTCACGTTCTCGAGAAAACATAAAATTTGGTCATTTCATGTTGTTGTTTTGCAGAAAACAGCAAGGAAATGTAAAACACAAGTGTAGAGCGAGTGTTTGTGCTCATTAAACGTATTGTTTTATGGCGTTTTCGTTGCCATTGCCGTTGACGCTGCCATTGCCGCTGCCGTCCTCGTTGCTAAAGGGGCTATGTCACGCTATTTTAGCCTCTTTTTAAAGCTCAAAATGTGTCTTACTATCAATTGAGATCCAAAAATAATGGTCTAGTTTTGTTATTTAAAACCGTTATGACACTAAAACTGTTTCCAGTCGTTTGTTGCTACCAATGCGGCAACCATGGAAATGGATTGAAACTTGAAAAGATTGGGCCAACTTTTTCAAGTTTTGATGCTATCTTGACAAAAAGCACCAAAAACCTTATTATGGGTTGCTCTCTTTGATACAATTAATTTGATATCTACCTCATAGTTTATCAGGAACATTGTTTGTATAAATAAAAGCTCCAAGTAACGGTTTTTGAAAAAAATTGATCCAAAACAACAAAATGGTCGTGATGTAGCCCCTTTAGCCCCCTTATATTATTTAGGGAGTGGATTGCTGCAAATAGGGGGAAGCCATGTTCAAATTTTCTTGACCCCCTCTCCTTTGTGAAGCATAGTTTCTGCTGACTCTCCCTACCCACCAACTCCCTTAATTGAGTATTCAAAATGTGTGCATTATTTTATGTGCCCCACCCCCATCCTTTCCCCCTTAAATCACTATCCTGTCCTTTGAACTCAAATTAAATCCACAGGAAATGAGAAGGAAGAGGGAAGAGGAAGTGGAAGCTTTGCAGTCTAAACTCAGTGAACTGAATGCATCCATTGAACACAATGAAGTAGAAATAAAGAAATCACAAGCTGGAATACAGCAGGTCGGTTGGTTTTATTCAAATACATGGGAGGTAATCGATTGACTCTTTTAAGGGTCATGAAAGTGTAAGGCTTGTGGGATGTGGCTTGGAGTGACAAGAGGTATTCTCGAAACAGCAGTGCTCAGGCTCAAACTTTGTTTGGTAGATTTAAGTGGTAATGCCTGCTACCACGTGGCCTTAGTGCCCAATGAGTGGCTTTCAGCTTACCTAGACACATTAATTTGTGAGGTATTCTTTTAAGAGTCAATCAATTAACTTAAAAGGCCCTCGCAAACGAGGAAACATTGTTTCCCGAAATATTTCTTGGGTGTGCAAACGAGCAGGAAGCAAAAAAAAAATGTTTCACTTCCTTGCTGCGCAAACGAGGACATTTGGCAAGGAAGCAAACTGTTTCTAAAAATATTCGGAAACATTTTTGCTTCGCGGGAAGCAAACGGGGAAAACAATTTTCTGCAACAATGTTTCCACGACAATGTTTCCTCGTTTGCGGAGGCCTTTAATCGATTGACCCTAAAGGCCCCTGCAAACGAAGCAACATTGTTGCGGAAACATGTGTCATGGAAACATTGTTTCCCGAAATGTTTCTTCGTTTGCGCTCACACGCATCATTTGTTGCGGAAGCAACATTTGCTCCCGAGAAGCAAAAATGTTTCTGAATGTTTCAGTTCAAGATTGCGGGGTATCCTAAATATCCGGGGTTCCAGTTAGCGGGGGCGTACTGAGCCATGAGTTGTATTGTCAATCGCGTATTTTTGTTGTAGACAAATGAACAAATTTCCGGCCAGAAATCCAAGAATGCAGAGCAGGAAGAGGTTTACAAAGTCAAGAAAAGGACAATGGATCTGCTTCCTGACGCGGAGAACAACATTGCTAAACTGCAGGTGCGAGTCGGTGTCTTTTTTTTTTTGGGTACCCGTTCAAATGGAGTTTTGCGATTTCTTTTTCTAATTTTATCTGAGTTTTAGCCAAAACAGCCCATGAAAATTAAGTTAGGTGGATGGAAAGTTCTGTTAGTACTTGAGCATTACAGCAGCAGTTGCCCTTAACCGTTACACCCTTTTCGCAAGATTGGAGACGCAAAGTCCGTTCTTAACTCCATTCATAAAGGCGAAGTTTCCATCGACAGCTGCAGTTCACTTGTTTCTGGTTTTTATGTGGGCCTGTATTGCGTTAATTGGCCCTCGATCAACTGGCTCTCTAATAAATGTTAGTCGAGGTTTTTATTTCGCTCGTTGCGGACGTTTCTGAGCTTATAGAGTCGAGGCAAAGAAAACTTCAGATTAAAAATATTTAAGGAATTTTCACGTATTTCAATTGAGCCTTTTTTGTAATTTAAAGACTTTTATTGTTCTTTCACTCGTAATTAATAGCTACAACGATTACGAACACTTAGTACAAACTAAGATACAATCTTGAAACAAATTACACTACTAACTACAATCCTGAAACAAATTACATTGCTAATTACAATACTAAAGCAAATTACACTAATAATTACAACTTGAGTGATACCACTAAACTACAAGAAGACTTTACTACATTGATACTACCTTAGAATTTTATGCTAGTTACACTCTTTCACATTAGACATACAACACAAAAGTAAGAGACAACATAAGAGGCGGAGGGGCACATTGGAGGACACCCATTCTACGAGTCTACATGTGCCAAAAACTCTTCCCATTTCTTGAAATGTTTTGTTTATTTGTTCCGCCTTCTTGCTATACTGTCTTGATCTTGTTGCAATTTAACCTTGTTGACTGTTTGTTTTCTGATTTTCTTACTTCAGAGTGTTGTTGACGCCAGTGCCCAGCGTCTTCTTAGCTTGGCTCAGCAATGGGAAAAACACAGAGCACCGTTAATTGATCAGTACAGAGAACTGAAGCAACTCAATGCCAGCAGAGTGGTCAGTGTAGTTCCAATTATCTGTTGTTTAGAATTAACCCATTAATTCCTAGCATCAACATGTATATTCACCTTACAGTTCGTACTTATTTTGTATGTTACATGTAGGGAGAATTTGTATAAACGTTGAAACTCAACTGATCCCTGGTGATCATTTCCCGTATTCTCATGATATGATAAGGGGAAGTTAGATGGTGGTCACTATTGATATTGTAAAAGGTTAAAGCAAACATGAAGCTCAAAAGGCGCGAATCGCCAAAAGCCTGAATTCTCCTTGCTTCTGAAGCGTGCGAAACTCACATGCGAAGCGTGTTAATTTTAGCGCTCTTCCCCCACTTTCCGTCACACACTCACTCCAGTTCTTTCGTTCGAAGACCACGCGCATCCGTGTGACAGATCAACGCGAAAAATACGATTTTATTCAACAGTCCAAGCGCATTCGTGTTCGTTTTTGTCAGTATTCGATGAAAAACAGCTCTGTTTGAATAATAAAACCTTCCACATTGAAGATGCAATTCCTGGCAATTTAATCAATTTTGAACTCTGTGAACTTGTCCGTAGTTTCCAATGTAATTCACAGACGGAGGTGTTGAATTTTTTTTAGTTATATTGCCTTGGTTCCACAAGAACTTTTCTAGATTTGACGATACCTCCCAAATTCGCACGAATAAAATTCGCCATTGGTTTCCCATATAAACACTGTCTCAGGAAAGATTTCCACACAACCCATACATTATGATACAAGTATTACTGTCATACTAACCCTGTTCTGGAAGCGAATAGAGTTTGAGTCACAAAATGCATGTATTATAAAATTAATTAATATATGGGGCTGTGTGGAAATCTTTTCCTGTCTTGCAACACATTTGCCGAAAATGAAAATGGGGGCGCCTTGATGCTGTGGAATCTGATAGTCTATCTGTTGAGCTGTGGCAAGCGCGAACTCTCTCCTCCCTTAAATCCAGCTGCAGTGATTTCTTTCAAAAGTTTGAACAATAGTCCTTATAATGCATTCATGGAAAACCGGCACTTATTTAAAATCATAACTACAGTGCTCCAGGATTGCTATTAGCATTAGTTAATTCTTAATTATTTTGTTTTTCTCATACCTGATGAATTTGTCGTGGATAAATAAAGTCATTGAATAGGCCATATTCGTATTCTCGGTATTGAACTGGATCTAGCATGAAGTGGAGGCTCTTGCGGGGGAATACATTTACATATGAAAAGATTCCCCCGCAAGAGCCTCCACTTCATGCTAGATCCAGTTCAATACCGAGAATACGAATATGGCCTATTGAATTGAATGTGCCACTACAGAGGACCTGTGCCTTATTTTCACCGCAGTGTTGAAGCGTGAATATTAATTCTGCTCTCGTTATTGTTTGCTTTCAGTCTGAGGCACAGAAGCAACTGGAGGAGATTAAGTCTCTACGAGAAAAAATGAAAGAAGTTGCAGAGGAAGCCCGAGGGAAGGAAGATCTTTATAAGCAATTGGTAATGTTTGGTCAACTAATTAGTAGTTCTAGACTATGAGATATGTTGGCGGACTGTATAAATTCATCGCCCAAACCAAGGCAATCACGACCTTTCTAAACACAGCAAACACAAAAATGTCCCACAATCAGAAGTAGAGGCATATACAAAATCAGTATCAAACGCGGTCAAACGCATCACTGGTGCCAAGTGCGTGAAAACATGCAACTTGTACCATGCATGAGACGCGCGGGAAACATGGTACCTAGAGCGGGAAAACTTGTAAACTGTGGCAATCGAAGAAAACACGTTTGAGTCTTTCGCTCCTAGGAGTGACCAATAAGAATTTTCTCCGTGCAATAACATTACATTGTCAGGCCGACAGGTGATGAGAATAAAGAAATTTAATCAACACCAAATTATCAGAACTAATATTATAAGCAATGTATGACAGACAGTGAGGAGAATTAATTCTGAGATCTTGGGAGCGAAAGGATTAACCAATGCGAACTCTGGGAAAGCATCCAATCTGCGCTGAAGTAGGAAAACTCACTACCGTTGCTATGAGCGGTAGAAACGTTCTAACGATGCCAAACGCAGGCAAACGTTCATGCGATATCTGATGCGGAAACTGAACAATCAACCGATACCAAACGCGGGAAAACATTTAACCGATACCAGACGGGAGAAATCATTCAACCGATACCGACCAAACTCGACAAAACGTGCGCAAACTGGCAAGAAACTATTGTCAGAGTTTGAAATTACTTCACACTGGGAGAAGGTAACTCCTTGTCATTTCTGATGATAAAGACGTGAATTTCTTCGTGCAGTGCGCCTGTTTCGTTAGCTTTTACTTTCTTTCAGGTTGCTGAGTACGAAACTATGAGGAAAGACGTGAACAGATCAGCGTACACGCGGCGAATACTGGAAATTGTGGGAAATATCAAGAAACAGAAGGAAGAAATCAACAAGGTAAAGAAAAACCTCGTTACCAGACTCTCTCTTCTTCCCCTCCCCTGGAGGCAAGGGAAGAAGAGAGAGCCTGGGAATGAGGTTGAGTAAAGAGCCTCGTCTTGAGTGGCAGTCTCTCCAGATCGAGGAAGATAATTGTGAGTTCGTTGATGACTGTGTAGTCCAATTCGAGATTTGGCGTAGACAGAAGGAGGTGGGGGGGGGGGTGGGAGGGAAGGGGAGGGGTGTAGGGATGTACGGTGGAGATGCACTAGCAGCCTGTTGTCTCTCTTTCCTTCTGGCCTGAGTCTTTCACTGTAATCCCTCCTTTACTGCTCACTGTGCGCCGCTTCAGTGTGAATGGTTTGTCTCCAGGCAAGGCTCTTCCTGGCCTGTGGTTCCCAGTTCTCTTGTTGTGGCCGTTATTGAAACTGTAGTGGTGCATCGGTGAGGGAGTTGTACACAATAATTTGGTTTCATTAACTGAGTTGATTATGTAATTTGACGACCGGTCAGGGATTCTAAAAGCTGACGTTTCGAGCGTTAGCCCAATTGCTCTGACGAAGGGCTGACGCTCAAAACGTCAGCTTTTAGAATTCCTGTACGTTAGTCAGCTTACATCATCAACTCCGTTGATAAAACCGAATTCTCAAAATAACTGTTAAGATCCTGCTGGTTGTGTGCTCAACATCTGCTTCAGTTTAGATGATCGCGTCATTGGGCAGTGAGCCGCTGGCCAAGTATCCTCCAGACGTAGAACTGGAAGGCGACGTAAAAGAACCCCCACACTGATCGCAAAGAGTAGGGAATGTAGTTCCCGGTGCTGTGGTCTGCCCCAACACACATCGGGGTTGGGTGGAGACTACGTGTCCGGCCAAGAGCCTCTGTTTGGTCACATAAACCTCCTAGGAAACCTCTTAGGAGGCCCTTTGTGCCACCTGGCATGGATAGGATTACACACACCCTCACAGTCTATGGTGAAGTGCGCGTCGGTATTCATTCCCCCCTTTTTTAATGATCTTGCAGATACTGATAGACACCAAAGTTGTGCAAAAGGAGATCAACCAGTTATCAGGAAAACTGGATCGAACATTTGCTGTTACAGACGAGCTTATTTTTAGGGTCTGTATGTTTTTCTTGAAATGCGATCATCTACACACTCATAAACATTCGATTTCGTGAGTGTTGTTTTGCAATAGTCTTCAGGCGCGCGTTTCTTAAAATTCTCAGTCGAAAACGCTTCGGGCCCGAAAAACTGTTTTACGTGCACCAGGTACATTACCAGAAATTCGATTTTTAATATTCACGGGTATAGTATTTTAAGAAAACGCGCTATCTGATCATATTGAGAAATAAATCAGGCTAGTTTACCAGAAAAGCTAGTGCCATTTGACACCAACTTGAATATACAGCGGAACCCCGTTAATATGACCAACTTTTCGTGGCCCGACGGATTCACCGGGTTTTTAGATTAGAAAAGAAGCGAGCTTTTGCAGTTCGGGCTACAAAAGTGTGGTCGTACTAACGGCCCGAACTGTTTTCCGGAGTTTTGAAAAACACACACCAGATGTAGTGTTTATTTCCTTTTCTAGGATGCAAAGAAGGACGAGTCTTGCCGCAAAGCATATAAATTCCTGGCCAGCCTTCACGAGGTATTGTTTCAGCCTTGCTAGCACCGATAATATTTTTTTGTATTGAAAACTGCATTCGATAGTAAACGACAGTTGGGATCAAAATGGGTTGCCATGCAAATAGACCTAAGAACGCCAGAATAATTTGTTCACGTTTTACTTTGCATTCCTTCAAATTTCGTGCAAATACACTTGTTTTTTACATTAACTGGAGTTTATCTAGCCTGCGAATACAGCCGCCTCTCAACGCTCCCGGCCCCCGAGGGGCGTTTCGCAGGCTAGAGTTTATCCAGTTTGTGAACGTAAGTTGAGGTGAATGTTTCGGGAATTTGCTGCAGGAGGTTACGTTAATTCTCAACCGCTCTCAGTTCCCTTTATCGTTGGATCAATCATGATGACAGTAGTTGCAATTGATTTTTGTCCCAACTCTCAACTCTTAAAACCTAAAGTGTGATCAACGTTTAATTTCTCCTTATAGCAACACTGCTCAATCAAGCATAAAGGTTGCGAGAAATAGAAAGTAATCGACAAGTAACAAAGGTCTTGATTGTTTAACAAATTCTCCTCATCATCACCATAGAAAATGTATGGTGAACAGTGTGGAGAATATACGTGCTGATCGTTAAGGGACCGGTCATTATTTAGCGGGAGGAAGGGAGGGCTACTATATTTGGGAGGAAGGTCACTAATTTTTTAGCCTCAGTTTGGGGAGGGCGAGTTAAAAAAATGCCTTTTAGGGGAGGTCACAGTTTTTAATGGAGTAAGGGAGGAGGATCAGAGTTTTTTTGGACCCTTTAGAAGGGAGGGCCACAACTTCTTGGCCAAACTTTTCTCTCAGTTTAGTAGCCCTCCCCCCTCCTCCCCCCTGCTAAATAATGACCGGTCCCTAAATAACTTGCCTTATTTCAGAACTGTAAAGAGCTGATTAATTCAGTGGAGGAAACAGGGTTGATCCTGAGGGAAATAAGAGATCTGGAGGATCAGGTAGGTAATCACTAAAGATTCTGAAAAACATGTCGTCGGTAAAACTTGTCAACTCTCTCAACGCGATAATTCTCTTCCTTCATTATGACGATAGCGGATTCTGAAAAAAAATGAAAAACATTCTGAAAAACAGATTCTGAAAATCATGTCGTCGGTAAAACCTGTTAAGTCTCTCAACGCGAAATTTCTCACTTCCTTTATTAACTTAATGCAAAGAGATTTATTCTTCTTTGGAAGCTTGGCCGGAAATCATGTGTGGTCCGCCAATCTCGTGGCACCGGAAGCCTGGTTAAATTTCTCGGTCCAGGCTATTCTGCGCTCGCTTCCCAGGTAACTTCCGCCAACAGCATTCCGTTTTCAGGATGTGTGTTTTTTGTTGAAAACTTCATTCCACTTATTCTCTCATTCTTAAACTATAATCCGAAGAACCAGAATAGTCCCAAAAAGGCGCCTTTAGTTTTAGATGCAACTTCAGATTAACGTCCCAGCTAAACGATCAAACATTTTCATCCAACATTTGCTTCACGCGCAAATGTTTGACCGTTTAGCCACCTGTTCAAACAAAGCAAGCATGAGCGCGAAAAGGCAACCAATCATAAAGAGAATCTGCGGACGTGCACGTCATAATTTCAGCGGTAACACGCAGAAAGCGTTATGGGGGCTCACTTTGCTCGATGTTTGATCAAACATTGTTTGCTCGTTTAGCCACCCCATGTTGTGTGCAACAAAAACGATGTTGGATGAAAAATGTTTGATCGTCTAACCGGGGCTTAACTCCAGTCTTCACTCGTCCTTTACTATTACAGTGTAACAGGTGGTTGCAACCAACTTTTAGAGTGGTTTTCAATTGAGTGTCGTAAAACCAAAGCCAAAACCAAAGCAATTATTCTGACCAATCACAAGAGACGAAGACCGTTCACTAAACCAATCAGAATTCAGTAATAAGTAATTACATGCAACCGACGCCAAGCGCGGGAAAATGCGCGCGTGGAACTCGCGATTGGTTGTGGATTTGCTTCTCATTGGCCGAGAAAGTGGCGCGAGTGTTTTTGAACCAATCACAGAACAAAGTAAAGCAAAACCAAAGGAAATGGGAAGTACTTTCGACACTCAATTCTCAAACTTATAAATAATTCATGAAGTTAAAACAAAGGGAATCACAACCGTGAAGGGGGTTTGGATACCCGGTCTTAATTACCATAGATTTTGACGATTTTACTTCGACGTTAATTCCTTAGTTTTTGTTTCAATTGAGAAGATATACCAAACACGAGAGACAGTGTTTCATCGGCCATCCAAACACCTGGAATTCCGTCAAAAATTTTCCGCTGCGCGTCGTATTTTCAACTCTCTTCTCGGTGTTTGGATATCCGATGAAACACTGTTTCTCGTGTTTGATATATTACTAGACTATCAATTACGTTCCTTAGCAACTGTCACGATTCTTTTTTCCAGATTGATATGGAGAGTCAAAAGAACACGGCAACAAACTTGGAGCGAATCGCAGCGGACTTCAAACAGATGAAAGATGAAAACAATGCACTGGCGAAAAAACTTAAAGCCGCCTCTAAATAAAAAAAAAACTGAAATTATTTTTTACAATTAGATATTTTTTTAAAAAAATATCCCAAAACACATTGATTAAAGGTAGGTCTTATGTACTTGATTGATGTCTCTAGTTTTTGAAACACCCATGAAGCCCAAAGTATTATGAAAAGCAGAGGTCGAGGTAGTTCCTAGATCTAGTAGATTTTTTTTTCTGAGTCTAAGGCAACCGCTGACCGCAAACTCTCGTGCAATTCTCATGAGCGTGAAGAAAACGAGGGTAAACTTAAGTCGAAACACATCCCACAAGCTTCCCACATCCCACAAGCTTCGCAGTTTCATTGCTTGTTTTATTTATGTGGGTACTTGAGCCCGGGTATTCGCTATGTCATGATGATGAGGCCTAACGGGACCGAAACAGCTGTCTATGGCATTTAAGGGGTAATTTGTGAGGTACTCTTGTCACTCTAAACCACATCCCACAAGCTTCGCATTCACATTGTTTGTTTATTCATGTGGATACTTGAGCCCGGGTATTCGTTATGCCATGTTGACGAGGCCTAACAAGACCGAAACAGCTGTCTATGGCATTTAAGTGGTAATGCCCGCTAAAACGTGGCATGGTGCCCAATGAGTGGCTTTCAGCTTACCCAGACAGATTAATTTATGAGGTACTTTTGTCACTCTAAGCCACATCTCACAAGCTTCGCATTTTCAGACTCAAGTCGACTCTCACGAAATGTTTGAGCAGGTTTAGATGAGAGCGCTGACAGTCGACTAGAGTTACCGGGAAATCACAGAGGGGTTAAGGCCTCGCGAGGGCAAGAATCCAAACTTTCGGCACCTCGTATCCTTGTGTGGCAAGCGTTGCAGTGGTTTTTCTTTGTTTTTATAGTTGATTGACGAGGCCGTGCGATATGAATGACTGATTTGATGACATTTGGCAAGTCCGCAATATGAGAGAACTTCGAATTTTTACTACGTTAGTCTCTTCTATTGTAAATTGATTCACTTCACATGGGTCAGGCTCACTTATTTCCACGCAATCTTGGAGATGAAAACAAATACATTCATTTCGAGTTTGACCCCCATAATCATTTGAAAGTCGGAAGATTGTAGCAGGTACGATTCGAAGTTTTCTCGGATTTTCGACTGATCCAACTTAAAGTCGTTCACTTACAGTCCGATCTCTGTTCCACCTCTCTGCTGACCTGGTGTAATCTTTAGTTTTCAATGATTGTACCTATTCTTCTCTGTACCTCATTATCGACGCTAGTATTAATTTTCTCCTGTCTTGTATCGTTCAATAATGCGCGCCACTGAAGTGTAGGTGCCAAACATGAACATAAGTACCCCCATAACCATGATCGCAGCGTCCTTGAAGAAAGTGAAAATAGGAATACGCCCATCGCCCTCTGTTGTCAGGGTGAAGATATGAATTAAGATCGGGAAGATAATGGCGAGCGCTGTGCAGCCGATGGAGCCGACCAGGGAAATGAAATTATCCAGTTGAGGTATACTGACTGCCATAATACCTGAAATTAAACCATGCCCAGCGTTAAGAGACAGGATGTGAATCAAGGTCAGTGTCTGGGTAACTACGCACCTACCCCTCCCCTAACCCAACAAGTTATGATAAGTTAATCACTTAGGGGAGGGGTAGGTGCGGAATTTCCCAGATATTGACATTCATTCCTCCTCTTGTTAAGGATCTTAAAACAGCTCCCTAGCCTCCTACTCCTTATTTCCCCCGATAAAACCTCAGACGTGCTAAAGTAACTATCGTACGCATAATAGTCTTAATGACGTCTCTCTGCTGTAGAGGCTTAAAGTTGCCTTCCGCGCAGATCTAAGGGCCTCCCCCACGAAGTCTTCTCAGAGGAACAGGCACTTCCGTTCGCCGGCAGTTTGCCTGTCGGCAAGCATTGGCTCACTGTTTTGCAGAGAGCCAACCACATGCTGTGAAACAATTGAAATCGAGGGAAATATTAAACACGGGCTTATCTTAAGCTAGAAAACGGTCTCTGATTGGTCGGTTATACACGAACGGCTCTGTTGAAGAACTTGTTGGGTTCTTCGCCGTCTTCAACTTTCGATTCTCATTCAGACCCTATTTTCAAAGAATTAGAGCTACTAAAACTTTCCGATATTAGACAACTTGAATTGGGTAAATTTGTTTTCTCTTAACCGTTCTCTTTTGCTTTCAAAGTTCAAGAATTATTTTTCTATAAATAAACAAGTCCATAGCTATGTCACCTTACTTTTTGTAGAACAAACCTTCGTAAATTATCTGTCAGTTTCCAAGGTCCAACTTATTATTAATAACTCTTTAGAAAATGATATTAACGAATCTAATTCTCTCCACTCATTCAAAACGAAATGAATTATAAGTTAAAAATCTTGTAGTAAATAGTTATCTTTCTTCACATGTCTGATATTATCTTTATACACATTGTTACATGTACCATACTTTATATTTTGTCAATTCAGTCTGTGTTATAGACCATTCTCCAAAATGGCGGCAATGGATTTGAATGAGTTAAAATTGAACTGAATGAAAAACTGATACCCGAAATAGGAAGAGCACCTTTACTTTAGTAACCCTGCAAAGTTTCACCATATCAGGTGTGATATCAGCTGAGAAAATGTAAGTTGAAGAATGAAAAATTTACAGATGTTTGTATGACTGGGGTTATACGCCTTACAAACGTCTGTAAATTTGTCAAATTTGAACTTACATTTTCTCAGCTGATATAACACCTAATAGTGCTGAAACTTTGCAGGGTAACTAAAGTAAAGGTACTGTTTCTATTGCTGGTATACGTTTTTAATTTTAACTTATTTGAATTTTCGGCCGCCATTTTGGAGAAGGGTCTATTAGTTAATTTATACTCATTCTATTTTACTCGATCCTGGCCTTACTGTTAACTTTATTTTTACTCTGAGGGAGCCCAATGTCTACAAGCCTCATGGTTTCCTTTTGGGCTTCCTCGCCACTTTCATTTGCTTTTGTGTAACGGTTTTGTTTTATCGTTATTTGTATTTTGTGGTAAAAGAAAATAAATATGAAAATATGAAATATGAAACGGAAGTGGCCATGGCTGCCCCGTTCGGCAGACGTTTCGAGAAGGAGGAACGCGTGACTAAGCCCCTAAGGGACGGGACGATTAGAAAAGTGATTGGGGGAGGGGCGGGTCGCTTCCATGATTTTTTTTCGCTCATAACTTGTGTCAGAGGTTTTTCTTTGCAAGATGAATTTTTCCCACCCCTCCCTTATTTTTCTAATGGTCCATCCGTAAGAAGGTCTGTGTGGGAGACTAGTGGCTTAAGATAAAATAAGTGGAAGGGGGAAATTCTCTGAATGAGGTGAGTGTGGGCATAAAATCCTCTTATGCGTCCGTTGGAGTAGTCTACTAACCGCCCCTTTAGGCCTTTTCAGAGAAGAGACTGTTCAGTGTGCTACTCACAGGTGAAAATAACAGTTGCCGTCCTGATTCCATAGTCAGCCAAGTGGTGATATTCTTCGGGTACGCGTTTCATGATTGGTGGCTCTATTATCAACATTGGCACGTAAAACTGAAGAAAATACGTCAGAAAAATGCATGTGGAGAACAACAGCTTCACTCCAGAATAGATTCTGAAAATGTTAAAAAGAAGGAACCAAAAGGAAACGTTATCAATGCCCAAAGGCTAATTCGTCCCCAGATCCGTTCCGACTGCATTTTGACGCCAAAACGGAACAGCTGCACAAAAACCTATTTATTTGAAGTATGAGTTGAAATTTTTTACTGCACTGGTGCAAATCAGTCACCTCCGGCCTCACTTCTACTTAAAGGCCAGGTCACTGAACACACGACCGTAAAATGGGTTATTTCCTTTTTCCCAAACCTTTTTGTTTCTGTTCAAACTGGCCGTTTCTCTTTGGGCAGGGTGTACAACCCAGGACATTGGCACCTCGCTAAGATGCTTTGGGCATTGCACTTTGCAGGACTGTTTGTCAAGCAAATGCTCCCAAAATTGTTGATAAAAAATATCCACCGTTGTTGGGATTTATTGCCAGTTGAAACAATAACGTACAACAACTGCCAATACAGTACACGCAACACGGTACACCCAACATGGTACACCCAACACGGTACACCCAACACAGTAAACCCAACACGGTAGACTCAACACGGTACACCCAACACGGTACTCCCAAGACGGCACACCCAACACGGTAAACCCAACACGGTGCAGCCAGGATGGTACACCCAACACGGTACTCCCAATACGGTACACCCAACGTGACGGTAAACCCAACACGGTACACCCAACACGGTAAACCCAACACGGTAAGCCCAACACGGTAAATCCAACACGGTAAACTTAACACGGTACATCCAATACAGTACACCCAACGTGACGGTAAACCCAACACGGTAAGCCCAACACGGTAAACCCAACACGGTACACCTAACACGGTAAACTTAACACGGTACATCCAATACAGTACACCCAACGTGACGGTAAACCCAACACGGTACACCCAACACGGTTAACTCAACACGGTACACCAAACACATCCAACATATCCGATAGATTTCTAAGGAATTAATATGGCCAGCTACACTTCATTTCACAGGAACTCAGATCTTTGGCCTGAATAAACAAAATTTTCTTCCGTCGCATTTAATGACCTCAAAAAGACCAGAAAAACGACTGGGGAGAAGGCACATTACATACCCTTCATTTGGCAAATTTAGAGTTACACTGCCTTTACACTCGTCCTGACAAAACAGGTATCCTAGAATTCCAAGCAGAGCAAACAGCACTGTGACCAGTCCCATACCAACGTTAATAACCCAGCGGAAATCCTGTGGACTGGACATCTTATTCTCGATAGGCAAAACCTTAAAACGGTAAAAAAAAGTATATTTACACGCAGAGATCAAGAGTATTGATTTTACCATGACTAGGTGATTTAAAAACAAGTGCAGTTTAAAACTAATGCACATTCCTGTTCCTCTAAACGACAGTAAAACTATCATTGGTTTTCACCCACGTGACAAGGCGGCCATGTTAGTGGTCAATACAATACAAATTTGTTTCGCAGAATTTGTGTTAAAATAAAGTTTAGTTCCCAGTGGAAAGACAGGCTACTGTTCTTACCAACCAACATGGCCGCCGTGACGTCACATGCAAATCAGCAATAATTGAGGGCTTTTAATTTGATTTGTATTTTACGTTTCAGAGGGCCACGTTTGTCAGTAACTGTATAGTGTGTAAATGCTCCGAGATATTAGCTTGTATTAGCTATTCTTCAATCCGAGGGCAAATGAAGAAGTATGATATATGATACCCTATGCTAGGTAGGTAGGTAGGTAACTTTATTTATACACGGTAGTTCCATCAGCTTAATTAATTGTTACTACTAACTCACTATCTACTTAATTACAATCACCAGAGAATAAAAAATAAAAATTGTAAAAAAAAAATAATAATGTAGGCCGCTTTCCCTTGCACTTGGAGTGTCTTCGTGTTTCGATAGAAATTAAATGTTGCATCAGATAACCTTAGAATGGCACAGGAGCTGCTATATGACTTGGTTAACTTGTCACTATTGCCGCCATCTGCATCATCAGTTGATCTGGTTAGCCTCGCGACGATAAATGTTTCGAGATCCTCAAGAGTGCCATTCCAACTAAATCTGTTCTTAGCTGTATTGTACAACAGATATTGATCGAGATCCAACAAATTGTCATCGTAGTGCACAGAAGTAGCCGAATTATAAACGGTCGAAGCGGAGCTGGCGTTCGCATGTGCGTCCTCCATTGCCGGTGTGCAAGTGAGTAAGACAAGTAAGACTGAGTAGCGTTGAGTTACAGACTGACATGGCACAGAAAGGTACATTTGCAAAAAAAGTGTTCCTCGATATTCTATCAGCATAGAGAGATTAAGCAAATACGTCTGCAACAAAACCACGAGCAAAAACAATCGCAGTGCTTATGTATTTTAGATTTTAGGTACGTTTCTTTGCCATCCTTTGCATAACAAGAACGTGAGAGCCTGACTGTGATTTTTTCTGTGTTTTTCCTTTACTTAAATGAACACCGTTCGTATTAATTTAGTTCTTAGATACATCGCCCTACTTTTTAAGTTGAACGGCTTAAAATAATGGTGAAAGAGATGCAATAACAGAACTACTTCAGCACGCTTGCTACAAGAAACCTCTAGATACATTTTCTTGTGCTGTTTTCCACTTTTTTGCGACAGTGAGGCATCAATTAAGGGAAAAGGAGGTGTCAGAGATGTGTCTCGTTGAAGCTGTTCTAAAGTGCATTACTAGTTTGTCCAGCCTATTGACTCATACTTACTACTCCAATGCCTTCGAATGCGTACAAAGTGATGCCAAAGAACACAGGCAAATCTGACCATCCAGCAAACGCGGGCAGTTTGTCGGTATGATTAATGTGTCTTACGAGGTACTGGAAGATAATGACCAGTGAAATACAGCAGCAGATGTTTGCGGCAATGGAGAACGGCACCAGGGTTCGAAGGTCCCTGATGAAGGATAGAAGGATTATGGGAAGAAGCAGAATTGCCATCCATGTTTTGATATCGAGGGCGCCAGAGACCTGAAGAAAAGGCAGTGACATCTCATGATGTAGTAAAAGTCACGCAGAATGCTTTTATGGGGGGCTTTGCATTTCTCAGTTTTTTTCAGCTTTATTGGACACATTAAAATCAATACGTATACTGAGTACAAAGACAAGACAAAAATATAAAGAACACAAAAAAACAGGTCCAGATGGAATTGCGCAAGGGGCTTGTCCCGCAAATAGCCACAAAGCTAGTCGAGGCGAGACTAGCCTCGATGTCAAAGAGACCCATGCGAGGCACAACCTGTTAAAACCATGTTCAGGGGTAGTTTGAATTAAAAAGAAAAAAAAAAACACAGATAATTGCAAGAGCATTCATTCGTATTCACATGAGTGCTTACGCAATGAGGATGGGGTTGATGTGTACGTCTTGGCTGGGACGAGATGGTTGGTATGCCGTTCATGCGCCTGCTAAATTAGACTGTCACGGCAATGCGCGCCATTTTGCGCCTGACTATGCCATGCAGTCAGAACATTTTCGAGTGTTGGAACGGCTAGTTTAACGATTTAAGGCACATTTGAAAACTAAAGCACTTAAGAGGAAAATTATTTTTTGTATCTGCGAAAAGGGCTTGACCCACTGAGAGAAGACGTTCACAATTCAGTTTCCCAGTCTGAAGAGGAATGTAAATTGAAACAAATTCCGACTTTACCTGCTGTAGATTGTTGGCAATAAATACAAAATACACGCAGCAGAATCCAAGCTGTGACATACACAGGAAAATGTTGACAATAACCCTGAAGTCAAGAAAGGAAATCATTAATCCTGGAGTCATCTGGAGAGCTTTTTACTGCAAGATCAGCGAGAAAGCCGAGTATCCTATCCAGGTGCTATTTCTTATACTAGATGTGTCTGAAATGACTTACAGAAAAAATTCTATCAGAGTCGGAATGGACTTAGCCTGCGTAGCAGGCGCATAAAGGGGAGGGGGTGGGGGAGGAGGAAGATCGGCAAAAAAAGGTGGAGTGGGGGGAGGGGGAGGGGGAAAGGAAACCTCTTCCTCCTCCCTCGCCCTCCCCCCCTCTCTTCTTTCTACGCCTGCTACGCAGGCTAGAATGGACTGGCCATGGATAACGCGCTAAAATTTTTTAAGCTTGATAATTTGTACTGAAATACAAGGTAGCATCGTTACCATACCTTCCAAGGTAAGCCCTGTTTGGGTAATATCGCCTAATACACTCCTCTGCAACTTCACCATAACCCAGAGCTACTTCTCCGGTTCTTTAAGACAAAAGAGAGAGACAAAGAAGAACGGAAGGTTACTATGACAACTGCATGGATAAAAATCCAATGAAAGCTGCTCCACTCTGTTCTTTCAATTGCAGACTGTCATTTTATCCTCCTCGCATCCGTGGATTTATCATATTTTATGCTGTCATAATTAACTGGGCCTAGCTTGCGGAAGAGTTTTGGTGTCGCCCACCCTGTTAGCTCATTTGGGTTGAAATCCAGATCAGGTAAGCTCTTGCTGACTGTGCGCTCAATACCTTGTCTCAGTTTGGTTGATAGCGTCATTGTCGGTGCTGCCAAGCTGTGAGACTTGTCTCCTGTATCTCATATCAAATTAGTACTGGTACGTTGAAGAACCCACCCAGTACCCGAAAGATTAGTGGATGTATTGCCCGGTGAGTAGTACAATCTCCCCTGGGAAGTGGGGAGAGGAGGCACACTGTGAAGATACACTTTACAACAGTAGCTGGCACAAAACTAATGTTAGCGTCCTTGTTCAGTCTGGCGACACTCGCTAATAGATTGAAATGAAAATCAACCCGAGAACCTTCTTCATATATTGATACGAGGACGCGTAACGGTAGAATTACCAAGGCTAAACAACAACAGCCTCAAAAAGAACTATAGTGGACCAGCTTACCTTCGACACAGCACGTGACTGCAGAAGATTAACAGATGCATGCAGTGAACTGTAACCATGGCAACCAATAACAGGCCCAGTGGACCCACCTGGAAGATAAATGTAAATTGACCACCGTACAGCGATTCTAAAAACTGACGTTTCGAGCGTTAGCCCCTCGTCAGAGCAAATGGAGGAATTATGGGTTGTGTGTGGTTTATATAGAGGGGATAGAGCTACGCTATTGGTGGTAACATGGCAACGTAAAAAAACAGGAATACACATTGTCATGATAAATGATGATAATATTTTCGTTGTCCCCGAAAAAGTTGCTTTTCTTCCTCCGGGACACCCAATCAGAACATTTAAATGAACGACTAAGACCCTTGATTCTTTAAAAGATATTTATTTCTCACAAATAACTGAAGGAACGTATTGAACTTGTTTCAAAGTTGCTGTCGGCTTTCTTCCGGCTTGCTTTATTTCTGTCCCCCGAAAACAAAGGAAATTAGCTGGCATTGGGTAAAGTTTTTGAGTCATTTGATTAAAGATTTCAAATCTTTGGTTTCCTTCACAATTTCACCTAATTTATTCCTGAAGTGATCGTTTCTTCAAACAGTTATGTCACCGAAACGAGCCGTTGACAGCCTTTGATTCTTTCGATAAACATTACCACAATCCCAGCATGCATAATGGCCTCCGGTAATCCCAGCATTCCTGTTCCAACGTTTCCTCTCCACAAATGCATCAGGGTCTGCATATTGCTACATATAAAAATAAATAAAGTAAATGGGTTCGACTCCCGCACAAGCCCGACTTTTTTAGGCTTCATTTTCACTCTGCTCATCTACATATTGAAGGAAGTATCAGTTAACGACTATGAAATGTACTGGGCATTTTGTATTGCTCTGGAGGCTTAACAATCTCAGTTAGGTGCGATCCTTGATTGATGATTTTAGTTAGATAGCCACATAATTTCACTAAAACATTTCAACAAAGAATTTTTCTTTAATTGCTGTCATCGAAATCTTATCGATGCTTGATCAAAGGAATGACCCATTCACCGGGAAAGACGCCAGAAAAATAATAGATTGATTAAAATAGAATTATTTAGTCGACTGTTAATTAATTAGTAGAAGGCTGGCTGTTATTTTGTCCAAACCAAGTCAAGTGACGCGGATTAGAATGCACTAACTCCAACATAGTTCAGACAAAGCGAGAAGTGTGAAGACACCGTTTTATCCCGTTCCCAGTCCCCTGTATACCAATTTTTCCAAAGGCGCGAATTGACAAATGCAGTTCATTTGCTAGTCTGGGTAAAAAACACTAATATAAAGTGAAGGCTTACATGCGACAACTCCTACGAACCAGGAAGATTATTAGCCGTTTTTATACTAGAGACGCACAATCCGTCCAGGCGCATTATGTGCCTGTCTTTTATTTTATCTGTCTAGTATGAAGATGGTATGAGGCGAACGTTTATTAAGCTAGCCGTTTCGTTAGCAAAAAATAAAAAAGCGTGGGGACAAGAATTTTTTGACGCCAATTCTCAAGATGGCGGCTGTGATCGAACTTTTTGTCACGGAAAAGAATGGCCACAGAAGAGATTACATACTGCGAATTCAACAGGAATGAAGAAATGTCCGAGGGACATGGATTTCGACACTGAAGCCGAGCAAGCCGCTGCTCTATCAACTATCGCACTGGCAAAAAGGCAACAGTAACCAGCGAGGGGTGCCTCGAGACTCATTTGAATTTAGGCTGTCTAAATGACCGGCAGCCGGTCAAGTTATGGTTTTTTGGCCGTTTTGGTCTGAAATAGGGTATGGTTTGTGCACTCTAATTTTGAATTGGCAGCGCATTATGCAACCTGCTTTATAGCGATGTTTCTTGTTTACAAACATTGACGTCAAATTTCTTTTGATATTCAAATTTGCCAGCCACAGAACAATAGCATGTATTGTTTCAACAGCCAATAAACCTCTGGTTGGCACATTAATAACAATAGGTGACGTAACGAGAAACATCGCTATAGTGTGGAATTTTAAGCTCGAAGCTTTGTACAGTTTTGTATCCTACTTCCCCCGGGAATTTATCCTAACGTAGATCAAATACCTCATTATAAAGGAGCTCACTGGTATGAAGCCCCGTCCTACTTCTAGTATAAAAACGGCATTAAAATTGTTTCTGATTCTAGCAACCTTGTGACCCAAACTTACTTTGTTGTGTTTTCAAGCTGCTGTCTTTTATCCGCCGTAGAGCCTGCTGAATCCTGCATACTATCAGCACCGATTGTAGACTTATAAGATCTGTTTTCATCGTCTTCGCAGACCAGGCGTGTACTCTCATCTGTTCCTTCACCAACCTCATTTGTCGCGTTCGCCGTTGTCCTTGCGCCATGATCATGCGAAGCTTGCTCTTGGAAGGAAGATGGTTCATCGAATGCGCTTTCATGCTGAAGATCAGAAAACAACCTGATGTCAACATTGAGTGGTGAAGGACATAAATTAGCAAACAAGCACAAGGACAGCGATGCTCTTATTCTCGCTCTTGCGTTCCTGGAAAGACGCTTCTACCATGTTTTTTTTCTCCAGTTTATGACTCTGCGTCCACCAAATACTGTTGACGAATCCTGTTATCTGCTGTCACCTTACTAAATTGTGCCGGCAACTATCTTATTTACAAATTAATTAATTCCACTTCACTGACCACGATCTTCTTCCACCATGGGCAAATGTCAGATTCCTTACAGCGAATCCCGGTCATAATGATTATGAATATCGAAAGATTATTGATTTTGGCAAGCGGTTTACAAGAATTGATGTTCATTTCTTGATAATGCGGTCGATAGAAACAGTTGAAACGTCGAACCCCTTTTACATAGTGCGCATTTTTTTTAAAAAATGTAAATCATTTTTTATGTAAATTGTTCCGTCTGGGCGCGTATCCATAAATCACATACAATGGTTAAATTTCATGTAATCTGGAGATAAAAGTTTTATCATTAAAATCAGGGAAACATCTGTCATATGTTTGTAATATATAAGTTTTCTGTCGAGCCGATCTTTGTGATGTTTGGTTACATTTTTGGAACCCACGCTGCAGACCGCCTGCAGACTAAAGTTTCCTTTATACCGTCTATGAGAATAACTGTTCGCTGTAATTTCACTTTTTAAACCAACAATAGGGATGGATTCACTTCCAGAATACGTGTTGTTGAAGGCCAATGACATGTTGGATAGCTCCTATGACAAGCCTTTCCTTGAATATCTTCCTTTATTAACTTTCTTTTCAAAAGGACTCAGCCCCCCCGCCAAAAACGAAAAATCACTGGTGATGGAAACCTTAAAAAGAAGGAGGAAACTAGGTAAAAATCAACCGCTACGAAGTCACTTTCTGTACATTGATATCATCTTTTAGATCTTTTTCGGAAATATTTTTGCAAATATTTTTTTTGAGTGATGCTGAATGCGGTGATAAGGAGGAAATGTTGTCCCTGACAGGTGGTTGATCTTAAGACAACATGATGGATTTGTACTGAACACCAAAAACATACGTCCCGAAAAAAATTCCAATTCTAATACTTCAAGCGTTTTACAGGTTTCTTTAAAAATCGGAAGGCTTAATTTCATGAAGCAGAAAATTTACTTCACAACTGCGATAATTTAATTTTTAATTTCAACGCTTCCAGTCAACGCCATAATTACCCCATGAATATTTTCATCGTTAAAAATATCTTTCTTATAGTGATCTTCGGAATAGTTATTCCCGAATTATGTTGGTGTAGGGGCAAAAGAAGCATAAAAATATAAAACATAAAGTGATTGGAGTTTATGAGCAGAAACATGATTCTTTCACCGCTTCAGCGATTCTGTCTGTACGGTGCACTGAAAGTGAAGATGAAATTTCGATGTCTGGCGGTCCTAGCACGTACAGTATCCAAAAAATGGACCACACTTGCCAACATTGCGACAAAAATACCTGAACTAATGGCAGTTTTTCTTCATCCATTGTGTCAAGTTCCATTCTGATGGCTGAGGTTTCGGTTTCTTTAAATTCCCCAATATTGTCAGTGAACACGTGACGTTAAAAATAAGTGAAAGAAGTTTATCGCATTTGCATGCGTTGATCAAGTTCTATTATTTATGATTTAACAGAGAACAAGTTTAAAAATATTCATTTTAACTGACCAATAGGGACTTTGCCTTGAAATGTCACTAAAGGAATAATTTGATAATATTGCGAACAAGATGTTATGGTTTTTCTTACAATCGAGCCAAGCTCGTAAAAATATCAAAATATGCACAATTTTTTCACATTGAAAATTGTCAGTAAACATCATTTGACAAAATGATGAATCATTTGTGCTACTAACAATTTCGAAATGTACTTCTATTTTGCAAAGGATGTTTTAACAGCTTTAAAGGATTCATCTTCGCTTTCTAATTCACATTAGAAAAGAGGGGACAATGCTGAAAACAAGGATTTGAATTTCCGTATCAGGAAGTAAAATACTGCGGCACACAAGACTGAAATTCCGACGAACAATATTACAGATTCTTTGGGAAACTTAATGACCTGCAGGGGGCCCGCTTTTCGAACGCCCCGAAAAGTTTTCGGGCCTCTTTTCGTGCCCGGAAAGCCATTTCTAAAACTGCTATTCTAAAAAGATACGAAAATGATATTTGAAAATATCTGATATCTGAAAAGATATTTCAAGATTCGAAAGAGAAACTATGTTGCAAAATTTCATGCCTGGAAACCTTTCCCTTTTTAAGATAAGTAGGAAATTATGGCACCCGAAATAGCCCCGAAACGTTTCGTGGGTTTCGAGAAACGCACAGCCTGGCTTGAGAATTCGACGTAAAATTTCACGCGAAAAACTGATTTCGCACGAATCGAATCACCCACTCCATTGCATCCATGTAAGCGTCCATGTGAGACGTATGCCTAAGGCGTGAGACTTGGCAGGTATACGACATGTGTTTTGCCACCGAACTTCACAGTTGCTTAGCAATTTGTCTTCCTTACTACGAGATATGTTTGCTACTTGTCTGATTTCTCCACCTTATCCAAGAAACATTCACATCGTTCTTTGTTATCTAATCGTATCTATAACAAAATTCTCGATTCTGATTGGTTCTACGCGCGCCTATTTGTCGCGTACGTGGCGAGCGATCACGTGGGTGTCCAATTACAGGTATCCAATTACAACTTTTTGTAATTGGATACCTGTAATTGGACACCCACGCCATTCACGCGTCAATTACGTGCACTTAAATGTCTTCCTTCATAATGTTTTCCTATTGTTTGTAAGACTGCTGGAACATACAACTGACTTTTTCACCCAAAGGAGGTTTCAAAATCTTCTTAACGTCGAAATTTGTTATAGATACGATTAATTAGTAATTGGACCTCGTGTCGTACAATTCAGGGGGTAATCGTGCTCGTAATTTCAAATCGGACTCGCGCTGCGCGCTCGTCCGATTTTGAAATTACTCGCCCGATTACTCCCTGAATTGTACTCCACTCGGTCCAATTACTATTACTTACAATGTTTTGTTGTTTTGGACCCGCTCTGAATTGTCTTAATTTCGCTTTCACTTGAAAGTTGTTTGGACTCAACTGAAAGTTTGTTTGTTTTTTCCAATAGTTCATCTGGATCCTAAAACGCTTCGCTTTTCCTAATTTTTTTGGAAACAAAACTGGCTCACGAAAAGCTGTGCGAAGTTGCTCGGGCGGGTCCGGGCATTTTTTCCGGAACGGTTCACTTCACTATTTCACGGGTCACACGTTAATAGGTGCGGAGTGGAGAAAAGAGGTTTCAAGTGTGGTGAGGGTTCTTTGCTTAGGTATATCTTTTACATTATAGAGCATTTTTCTACTTGTTAAAGTCTGCCTCTATTAATTGTTGATTTATGAGCAAATACTTACGGTAGCCCACAGGGGCAAAACACAAATCAATTTCCTTTCTGAAACACAACAACATTTTTCAGAACACAACAATCTTTCGCAGTACACAACAATCTTTTTCAGAACACAACGATCTTTTCCAGAACATAACAATCTTTTCCAGAACACGACAACTCTTTTCAGAACACAACACAATTTTCTGGTTCACAACGGCAAACTAGAATCATACGTTTTGCCCGAAGTGTGGGGTTAGTTTATCGTCGTCTTCAACTAGTCAAGTACTGGTGTCTACTTTAAGAAACGTTCTGAGCCAAAAGTCGAAAGAAAGGCAAACCTCGTTCAAGTCCAAGTCCAAGAAACTGAAGATGGACGAACTTGTAACTATAACAATCTGGATTGGCCTAGTTCTGCATCGAGCGGCATTTTCAAGCCTGTGAGGGGCAAGTTCCTTCCCTTAAAAGTCAACCAACATGCCTCAGCCCAGACAGTACTGGATGAAGCTTTGAAGAAACAAGCTACATCTTGCAATTTGCCCCCGAGCTAAAAGCCTTTATGGCTCTTGTTTATTTATTTTTGGGTGATAACTAAAAAACGAGCTTGGTAACGCCTACTTTTTTGTTGATAGAAAGGTTGTGGCTCTTTATTGTGGTACTGAGTTACAATAATATTATAGTGTATTATTGTTTGTCTCACGATGTACTCTCTTGACAAGTAGATCGCGACGTTTGGATTGCTTAGTGATAGTCTTCATCAAACAATAATTAATAGTCGTGGTTACTCTCCACAATTTGTATATATCTCAGTGGTCGGTTGTGATTGGTGCATTTCGATGCTACATTGTTTCGGTGAGACGTTGTTCTCTCTGCTGTTCGCTGACCTCTTGTTGTGTTCATTGATCGATTGTGGGCATCCACGCTTCAGGAATTTCGATTCCATTTTCCCTGTTGTTCTCACCAGGGTGGCGTCAAATGTGGATAGCTTCCTTTACCCTATGGGCGTCAGTACCACTGAGGGTCTCGGTCAATAAACTTAACCTCATTCCAAAGGGGGTAGTGGTCGGTCACGTCTCTACTTATTTATATGGAAAAGTGGTCAGCAAGTGAAAGCGAAAAACATTTATGAACAGCAATTCAGAGCCTCTTTAAAGTTTCGTCAATTTGAGGAGGCTCTGAATCCATGAATTCAATTACTCAGTTGAGGAAAAGTCATTTCCATTTGGATTTTTTATAACAGTGTGGGCGTTAGGAAAACAATGTTTGGGAAAGAAGGTTGTGCGTCGGTAGAACATAACTACGTTTGCTTTGGTCTTGCTTAACTGCCCTCTGCGATTGTTTGACAAAATTTGTGCCATTTTCTCAAGGAACAAGGTATAAAAGTAATTTGAATCCGTGCGTGCTAGCCTTCATTTTCCCACGTCTCTCGCTGATCACGTGTATTTGCTTCGAATTGTGATTGACTCAACGTGTTTTTTACGTTTGATTTTAAATTCCTTCCGCATTTAGCAAATCAGCTGACTGGAAATCCTATACCCATAGTCACGTTTCTCGTCAAGTGAAGTATCGAAGCACCTGCGGAAAATCTTCATTGACAACTGCAGCTACATCCCAATGTCAAAAGCAACAGTATACTGAAAAAAAGCGGAATATTTCTTTTTGCGTGGTCAGGCCGAAGACGTTTGGTGACGTTCAACCATTTATTTTCTAATTACTCAAAATTCTAATTAAGTGTAGCAAAAAAAGACAGAAACAGCGGAAATTATTAAACAGAATGTAGGGTTCACACGGAATTATGTCAACGAAAGGAGAAATGACAGTACTCTAAGAACGCGAATTTTGACAGTTAATGGGAATTTCTTTTAAGTTGTTGGCATTTATGGCTGTGCATCATTTTCCTAAGACAGGAGAGAGTATGACATTGAATCAAAATATTTTTCTAAAGCATATACACTTTAAACAGCAAAAGTTGGTTATCTGTGGGAAGACAAGAGGAACGGCTTGAGTTGTTTTTGGACTATGACAAGTGTTATTATAATTGTAGTGGAGCTATTCATTAGCCTCGTACAGGGATCAAATCTTGTTTTTTTTTAACCATTTTGTGATCAAAAACTATATAAATACCATGTAGTTTCTTCGTGTCCAAGGTTTCAAGAAATAGAATTTTATAATTAGCTTGGCTTGCTTCAATAAACAGAACAAGAAAGAAACGACCGTTCCTTTGAGACAGTGTCTGTCGGTTTCGTTTCCTGAATAAGAAAAGACACGAGTCCAAAAACGTGCTTTACGGAGACCTCTGTAATCGTCACCTTTAGTTTCAAGGAGTCACAGTCTCTGCCTTTGAAACTCAGTTTATTTCAATTTGTAGAAATACTACGAGAATGCCGATAGATAAGAAAAGATTGCTTGTGGAATTATTTGGCTCATTTTTGATTCCATCATTCCCTTAACCCAGTACACAGTGAATGACTGCACTATTTTAACAGTGTGCTAAGCAAACTTCCATTAAATTCTAATCGACCATTTTCTCGCTTGCTCTCTTTGCGACATTTCCCGGGGCTTGGGAGGTGCTTGCTTCCCAAAAGACGCCTCAAAGGCTATGTGAGTTTTGAGCCGTAAGGGTCTTAAAATGAGGTATCGTTTTCAAGGGAACAACGAAAGTGTACAAACGTATTTGTCTTTTCAACTCCAAATGAATAGTAGAGAAAGAGAAGCAACCAGAATATAACATTCGAGCTTCGGCACCGATGCGAAGCTTAAAAAAATTTGCAACCGCAACATCAGGTCTGAAAACGGGTGTGGAAAATGGAATGTTTTGGTCTAGAATAGGGTCAGGATTTGGAGAACCGGGCGGTATACCCATACCAAGAATTCCGAGGAGTACTCCCCTCGGGCTACATTGACGAGGTGTTTTGCTTATTTTACTTCAATTCGAGAGAGTTTATCCAGCTTGCAGCTTTGTTTTCTCTCTTCTCTCTGTGTGTGACCATTTTGATTGTTTTTTATCGTCGCGTGCTGTGGCTGAAAAAATCCACGTCAGGAGGCTAATGAAAGAAGCATGCATCTGTTTACACAAGTTTGATTTTCAATGACAGAGTCCAGAATAAAGGGTGTTCGCTTGAAATACATAGGATTTCCCTTACACTCACACAAGTATTGAATCTTTTACAACAAGCAGAACTAGTCATCTTCAATATTTTAACACTAAGTAACCCCAGACCCTATGTTGATTGTTCCTTTTGTACCTTTTGAGTCTGTAAATAGTTCAATCTGTAAACGTCCATAACCACTGAAATAGAAAGGCGCTAAGCCTGAGTACGTCCTTTTCTGTTGTATATAAACTTGTATATGAACATGGTGGTTCTAATGTAAGTCGCCTATTAAGCTGTGACTTTGGCTCGAAAGTTTGACGTTTTGGACCTCTCAAGTTAAGCCATTGAAACCTTCTCTTCTGCGGTTATGTCCATAAAGAATTTTAAGGTGATTTTAACTTTTGATATTGCGGAAGAAATCCAAATAAATTGGTGGCATGTTAATCTATTTATGCAGCATCGCTCTCTTGTTGTCGTGGTTATTCTATGCTTTAGGCGAAGGTTCTAACTCTAGAGCCTATGGAAAATAAAACTAGAAATCTGATTAAGGCGATAGAACCATGCTACTCTGCTCTGCTCTGCGGTTTGACCGTCATGCTCTTCGTTATGCTCTTTAAGGTACTGAAGTTTGAGTGTATAGTAGAAATCCTAATAAAATCACGGCATACATATCTAACCTTGCGGCAGAATACAGTACTCTTTTCCTTTAGTGTTGTTATATACGCCGGCCGGTCGCCAACGGCTCGAGACCATTGTGGATGAAATCTTAATTAACGTAACTGTCGAAGTGGAACTCAAGATTTAACGCTCTTAAGCAGTGCTTTCCAATGATTTTAATTACTGTTGTTTGACATGTTTTATTTTATAGAAGTAATTGTGGCATTTCAGTCTATGGGCTTATCACATCTAGCGCGGTGAAGATGTTATATAATGAAATCTGTACGTACGTTCAGGATGTTTCCCTAGCCTCTATTTGTTTTTGTCTGTTGCCTGCAAAGTTCGCAAAGCAGATGGTTTCTCGTCTTGATAATTTCGTTGGAGTTAAAAAGGCACAGATCTATCTTTTTTGTTAAGCGATAGGAAAGGTCTAGAAGCTGCGCTTAGGTCCTTAAACACTAGGCCCCACTTTTTCAAAGAGCGGATAAACTCTATACAGCGGATAAAGCGCTATCCGGCGGATAACATGTTATCAGTTACAACATATTTTATCCGCCGGATAGTGACTTATCCGCTGGATAGAGTTTATCCGCTCTTTGAAGAACTAGGGCCAGCAATCCGCAAACTTCAGCTTTGCTTCCCGTTTCTCACAGGTGCATGGTTGGCTGTGTAGGTGGCAATAAAGATCACAT
The DNA here is from genome assembly GCA_948470475.1 of Galaxea fascicularis. Taxonomy (NCBI): domain Eukaryota; kingdom Metazoa; phylum Cnidaria; class Anthozoa; order Scleractinia; family Euphylliidae; genus Galaxea; species Galaxea fascicularis. Next base: position 23,463,128 of record OX419341.1, on the reverse strand, counting down.
CGCCAATGCGTCGTACCGAAACAAACCAGCCTTCACTTTAAGAACTGTTTGAAGGAAAAACTTCGTTTGAACTTATGTTTGCAAAACAAAATGGGTTGGTTTTTGAAAAGATAGTTTATAAACGGGGAGGAGCACAAACGGAAATATTGTATTAATTTTCCCTTGTGATAAAATTCACGAAGATACTTCGTCGAAATGGACACGAGGTATGCCTTCCCGATGAATTATTTTATAGACGCATTTTTTTCATTCCCTCAGTGTAAGCTTGTTTTGAAGGGCAATCTTACAACTACCGTTTACTTACTTCATAGGCGACTTTTATAAAAAGAGAAATGTTATTGTCGTATTAGAAGGGAGCAAAATCGAGAGGTAATAGTTACTTTGAAGATGGTCGAGTCAGTAAGGTAAATAGTCAGCGCAAACAGTCGAGCAAATCCGGGTTGCTACACAGAGAGCTCAACTAGCCAGCATATCTTCATAATGATGTTCTAACCTAAGTTTATGATCATTAAAACTATGTAGTTTTAATCTTTTTGTGATGCTATGCTGGTATAACATCTTGAAAGAAACGCCACTCTAAAATAACACGTAGTTCTTAGTGCATGGCCACGCCGTCGTTAAATGACTTCAATATTTAAATAATACTGTCCGCGGGCTGAACTTTAAATTGTTTTCATGAATTTTATTTCCGGAAAACTCTATTCAAACCTGAGTTGAGTTTGAAAATATATTAACAAGGTTCCTGAAATCCCATTACAAAGCCGAAATCCTTTTTCCACCTAAACGTTTCCTCAGTTCCAGTAAAGTTTTCTCAATCCTATGTAAATGAAAAAAATCGGTGCCGGAATCGACTGTCAGCGGCCCTTTTAGCCCACACTTGTTTCATAAAGCGACATCTGTCATAATATGGAGTTCTATTTTAGTGGCAGAACTCACTTAGCACGCAAAATCAGGTTGTCTTCACGGAAGCAAGGGCAGTTTACAGTTTTTAAATTGGCTTTGAAAGAAAGTTAACTCTGCCCCCACGTGACAGGGGACATAACTGATTCCATTCGACGCGTTTTGTCAAAAAGTACACTCGAGAAGCTTTCTTATTTCGTTTATTACATCAACCAATATATACAACTAAAAAAAATTATTAAAAAAAACAGCTACGCTTTTATGCTCATCTGCGCTCAAACAGACTTAACGCAGGTAAGAAATTTTCAGCCAGATTAATCTATCTTCTCGAAAACAGGTCGATAGGTTTTTATTTGTCTTGTGTGTATCTTGACAAGCAGAATTTCAAAGTGATCGATGATTGTAGTTATTTCTTTATCACCACCCTGAGCGTATAAATGCGGTATCTACCTACAAGAAAACATAAATTAAATTGTTTCACTAAGAAAAGATAGTCATTTGATTGGAGTAGCTTCCTCTCTCTCGTAAACGCCACCGCCGTAGTTCAACATATTTGAATATTCAGCTTGCGGTCATAGTTTGCAAATTTAAACTGCCCTGATGCTAGCAGTGCCCTTATGCATTGTATGCGATTGTCAAACACTTTTGAGTGAAACAGAAATCCTCAACTGATATGATGTACTCGCGATTCTTCGTTCTGTTTAGGCCTGCAAAAGGCAAATTTCTGTCCTATAAACTCCCACAGGTTAGAACGAAACGTGCCGTTCAAAAATCCGTACAAAAATGGGTTTAAGGCACTGTTAAGAAACGTAAGCAACATCGTGGGAACTTTCACCACACGCGAAAATTTGTTGTGATGAATGGAGCTGTAAAATATGAAAATAAAGTAAGGACTCCAACAGATGAGGAACACCAAAACAATTATCCACAACATTTTGAAGCCGCGCGCCTTTTGCCTGCGTCTTCTTCGCATGAATCTTGGGGCATAGAGAATCTTTATCCGGGATGTATTAGTCGCCGAG
>OX419341.1:23428706-23448706 GCA_948470475.1 Galaxea fascicularis | reverse complement strand
GCCAGTTAAAGGCGTATGAAAATAGTACGTTGCTGTTGTCTGTTTTTCACTAAATTTAACAGATCTTGATTGTGGAGATTTCCAACAACATGGGGAAAACAGACGAGCAAGAAGAGGAAGAAGAGTTTTTTGATGGATTCTCCTTGAAGCCCTGGATGGCCAGGTAATTGGTGGTCGTCATTGCCAACATTTTCATTGTTGTCCTATTTAATTTATTTTAATTCATCTTGGGATACGTCCAGCCCAGGTTATTTCTCATACTGCAATGAACGTTTCTCATGATTTACAATTTGAGCACCACTTCTCAAACAAAACTCAGCTCGAGCACATTTTCCCTCTTTTGGCGTCGCTTCCTTGTGTTTGAGTCGAACTATCCAGTTTCTTCTTCGCGTTGTTATTTTCCGGTTTTGAGTTAAAAACGTAAACCTGTATGATGTGATCTTTTTAAGCCCTGGCCAAACGGACTCGCAATTCAGTAGATGCAAGTTGAAAACTTGGGGCTGCTTGCAACTGCGTTTGGCCAGGGCTTACGTGCACTTACGTTGACTTGCGTTGACTTGCACTCACTTTGGTCGAGATCAAATTTGTGCGCAAGTTGACCCAAGTTTTTCACCGTTTAGCCACCCAACTCAAGTCAATGCAAGTTGACTGACGTCCATTCGTTGTTATAGCAACCAATTAGCCAATGAAATACAGGATATAAGATTACATTTTGGCCGCGTGGGACTAAGCCCGTAACCTTGAAATGTTTTTTTTTTTGCGACTTGCGTGTACTTGCGAAGAAACTTGCGAGTCCGTTTGGCCACCCAACGCAAGTTCTGCTTGCGGCTACTTGCGAGTCCGCTTGGCCAGGGCTTTACATGTAGGAAAATACGTACACCTACCAAGGTGAAACATGACCAATGAATATTACTGTTGTTTCCTTCTGTAACGACAACAACAACAACATGTGTTAAATGTTGTTATTTTGATTTTACAGCATGATTTCGTTGATCGTCGTGTTAATTTTCGGTGGTTTCCTGACCGAGATCATCACGGACCTCTCTCAGCTCAGCGTGGGCCGCCTGAGACCCTCATTCCTGGCTGTATGTCAAGCCAACATAACACGAAGCGACTGCAATGGTTATGTCATCGGGGACGTCTGCAACGGGGACCCTCATCAAGTCAAGATGCACAGGTTCGAAAAAATGATATTATTTCTATCTGTTTTCTATTTACACGCAACGATATCGTAAACAGTTGTAAATCCGTTGCGATAGCTCGTAGCACACACGGCTGCCTGCGGTGTTCGCAAACAGATTGACATAGTATGCTAAGCCCCCCCCCCCCCCTCCTTAGTTATTTTAGCCTTGTTACGGGCCTGTTCATAACTTCTTCTTTGCATTTGTGTCGTGTATTGTCTCAAATATGACGTAAGAATACGACATTTCTTATCTATTGCGTTTTGTTGTTGATCATCAGCGGCGCATCAGAAATTAAAGCCAAAAGGAATTCACTGTTTGCGATTGTTTGAAAACAAGGCTTTGTGCTGTAAGTGAATGTCAACATCAACAAACGGAAAATAATACATCATCGGGGAGTGACGCAAGAAAGTAAATCGGTGTGGCAAAAACTGTTCCAAGGTCGAAACAACCAAACCAAATGAGTGGTCATTAAATCTGTCGATTCGACTTTACTCAACTACGTGCAGTAATAATATATATATTTAGGCAAGCCTAAAAGCGGAGCTCCACAATTCTTTCCTTGTATTTTCCTTTTATCATATTATATCATGTCTATCAAGGAAGCATCTTTAATTAAGTATTTTTAGCGGCAAAACCCTCCAGTTTAACACGCAGCAACGTCCAAAGACAACGACTGCATGATTAAAAATCTGTTTTGATTTCGATTAAAACCGCCGTAAAATGCAGGAAAATGTTTTTTCCAAACAGTCATCAGAGATAAAAAATCAAGTCGTTTTCAATTGAGTGTCTAAAGTCATTATCGTTTGCTTTGAGGTTGCTTTATTTCGCTCTGTGATTGGAGCGAAAAACTCGCGCGACTTTCTCATCTCAACCAATGAAAAGCAATCCGAAAACCAATCATGAGCTTGCACGCACACATTTTTCCGCTCTAATGGCGCCCCTTAAAATGCATGTAATTGTTTCGAATTCTAAGACTTCAATGTTAGCAACTTTTAACTTGAATGTGAGCAAAAGCCATGTAATTATATTTTCTTTAAGTTTCAGTCCGTTTACTGTAGCTAACATTGTCAAAGTAAATATTTGCGTTTAGCAGAAATATATTAATGCGAGCTATAGTATGGTGTGTTAGATTGGCCGTTTTTATACTAAAGACGCATTATCCGTCTAGACGACTTTGGGCAAACATACGTACTTTGTCTGGTTATGCATCTCCAGTATAAAGACGGCCACAAGACGCATTACGCGTCTAGACGAACTATCCTTCGTAATTCGTCTTGAACGACGAATTTCGAGCGAGAGTTCGTCTTGTGCCCGTCTTTATACTGGAGTCGCATAACCAGACGAAGTACCGCCGTTTGCCCAAAGTCGTCCAGACGGATAATGCGTCTCATACAGTTCGTCCCGTCTTTACACTAGTCGGATAAAATGGAAGACGCATAGGTCGTCTGGACGGATAATGCGTCTCTAGTGTAAAAACGGTCATTGTTACGTTGGGTATCTCAGCTAAAGTTACGTCTGTATCAAAGTAAGGCCTAAGTAAGGTTAATAAGCTGTTTATCATATGGCAACAAAGTGGTTGACTGATTTACTTAAATGCTTTTGACAGTTTATTCTAGTTACTATTCTTTTTTAATCGAAATTGTTCAATTCAATTTTTAATTGATATGATTTTTTTTAATCGAAATGCAGGAGCCTATGAAATGATATGTAAATAGAGCTTTGACCGAATAGTTCTTCAGCGAAATTAATTGAAAAGCCATTAATAGGCCATTTCCGAGTTCATGTCTGCCTCCTCTTCAAAGCGAGTCTAAGTGCGAAGTTTTTGTTATGAAAATTAGTTTTCATTCATATGTAAAGTAGAACTAATTAACATCACAAAAACTTCGTACTTAGACTCGCTTTGAAGAGGAGGCAGACATGAACTCGGAAATGGCCTTTTAAGGCAAGGACAGAATGTTTTGCCAGAGGATAGGTACATGTCTACATGTGTGTTTCTTTGTACATACCTTATACAGTTCTTTGCTTCTTTTACTGAAGGATGTCTTTCCCGTGTGCTGAGAGCGCCATCGCTATGTATGGCATGCTGTTTCTTGCAGTAAGTAAACATTGCTGGTACATGTTTCTCCGTTTTTTACTCGGGCTTTCTGTGGAAGGCCCGAGTCTAAATCTGTCGTCCGTTTTTCTCTTTTTTTTTTTCGTTGTTCTCCACAAACCTCATTTCCGGCGTATTTGCGCAGGCGCTAACGATGAACCTGTAAAACCCGGTAAAAACCTGTTTACGTTTTGTTTACGCTTGTCTTGTCTGTTGAAAAGCCACAGGGAACCCAGACAATCTGTTTGTGTGACCCTTTGTTATTTTATAGTAAATGTATGGGATTTACCGTATGTTTCATGCTCTAGCGACGAATCGCTAGATATATGTATTGAACAACGCTAAATAAAAGTGAAATTGTCTTACCTGTGCTGTACTGTCGTCCTTTTGCCTCAATACTGATATTTTAAGCGATTTTGTCGGGTTTTGTCTTCGCCGCCGACTGTGCCTCATAAGAAATGAAAAGGGTGGAAAGACCTTTGAACGGCTCCAGCACCGAGCCAGCGCCGAGGCGATTTTTCCCCTGAAAATCGCATCGCTCAGCTTCCAAACCACGCAACATAAAGGCCGAAACATTCACGCTTCTTCTCGTGTCTCTCGATCGAAAATCCGCCCAAGCGGTCCCGAGCAAACCCTCGAAGAAAATCAAAATCAAGCGATCGAAATGTGTAGCAAGATCTTCACGTGCCAGCTAGAAACCGTCCTGCTGATTGCCTCTTTATGATTGGACGCCGCCAAACAATAACCGATTCAAAATACGTACCGAGGGTGGGGAACCATAGGCATTTCAGTAACGTCGAACTATTTCCTCACAATAGTTCGACGTTACTGAAATGCCTATGGTTCCCCACCCTCGGTACGTATTTTGAATCGGTTATTGTTTGGCGGCGTCCAATCATAAAGAGGCAATCAGCAGGACGGTTTCTAGCTGGCACGTGAAGATCTTGCTACGCATTTCGATCGCTTGATTTTGATTTTCTTCGAGGGTTTGCTCGGGACCGCTTGGGCGGATTTTCGATCGAGAGACACGAGAAGAAGCGTGAATGTTTCGGCCTTTATGTTGCGTGGTTTGGAAGCTGAGCGATGCGATTTTCAGGGGAAAAATCGCCTCGGCGCTGGCTCGGTGCTGGAGCCGTTCAAAGGTCTTTCCACCCTTTTCATTTCTTATGAGGCACAGTCGGCGGCGAAGACAAAACCCGACAAAATCGCTTAAAATATCAGTATTGAGGCAAAAGGACGACAGTACAGCACAGGTAAGACAATTTCACTTTTATTTAGCGTTGTTCAATACATATATCTAGCGATTCGTCGCTAGAGCATGAAACATACGGTAAATCCCATACATTTACTATAAAATAACAAAGGGTCACACAAACAGATTGTCTGGGTTCCCTGTGGAAAAGCAAGGCACAAAGCAACTGTGGATTCCTCGACGGATTTTCAAAGGAAAAAGTTGATATGTCTACAGCTATGGCAAACGGTGTCATATCCAATACGATCAAACCACTTACAATTGCACACGCCGTTCGCGGTAGACCCACACTAAATGATGATGGTGAGCGTACATTTCGAAACGGTTCGTTCCGCGAAGCAAATGTGAAAAATATTATGAGATCAAATGAGCTGAATGAGCTACCAATGAGTACAAAAAGTGCACAAAGGCTTTGACTTGAGTGGAAACTTTGACACGAACAGTTTAGGTGCTGGCGAATACAAGATACCCGTTGATGATGAGATTAGAGGTACAAAGACGAACAGCAGTAGTAACAACAGCAACAGGAAAGCGTCCATGTTGGGTGATGAAGAACCCACGGATCGAAGTGAAGATGCAAGAAACGTTTTTACTTTTATGGCTATTGTCACCAGTATTTCATTTCTTTTGAATACTTTAGATTGTGGATTATCAGCTGTATCAAGTCTGTGTAGTGTGTTAGTTTTATGTGTAATCTTGTACCTTCGCGTGTACTACATGAATGTGTAAGTTTAGGACGTATACAAAACATGGACCCCCGGTCCATGGACCACCCTTGTGGACCCGGTCCATGGACCACCCCTAATTTTTTAGCTGAATTTTACTAAAATTCTAAAAGCTCAATATAAAAATAACAAGGTATGTTTAGTGTGAGAACAGTGTTTCAAATCCATTGAGTGAAGTGCGCAGACTATGATAATTATCGCTTGCAAGGTAGTAATCTTAGAATACACATGAAAATACAATAATCTTCCTGACAAAGCCGTTCATTATTCTGTTTAGTTTCCACATCAACAATTAAAGTAACAAGTGCAACAACAAACTACATGCTGCTTGTGTATATAACAGACGCTTAACTTGTTTATTTTGTATTCACACTTTACTTTCTCAACTGATTTGCTAGCACTGCGCACCACCTCACTGAAAGCAAAATGTGCCCATCAAGTGGTGAAAACTATAATTTTCTTTAGTCGAATTCCGTAGAGGTGAAAGAAATAAAACCATAATTGACATGATTCAGTAACAGAACGTAAACTCGTTCATCAAAATGCTTCAATCGCATTAAATTGTTTAGTACCTGTCAGAGTCAGAGCTCGCCAAGTCTCCATAAATATCTAAAGAACAAAGCATGCAAATATGATCGTTAATGGCGGTCAGGAAACAGAATAACATTACTAAAATAAAAAAGAAACACTTCAGCGATCTTCTCACCTTCCTCCATTCCCACGTGTTTGTTGACCTTCAAAAATTAGGGGTGGTCCACAGGGGTGGTCCATGGACCGGGTCCACAGGGTGGTCCATGGACCGGGTCCACAAGGGTGGTCCATGGACCGGGGGTCCATGTTTTGTATACGTCCTGTAAGTTTATCAGTTTTATCAACACAAATGTCGGATCATGTACTTGAAAAATGCGAGGTATTTGAAAAGGCAATGCAGTTATCTGTACACGATCAACGTGACGCCATAGTTAAAATAAAATATAGAAAGGAATTTAGATCTCGTTATGCTAAGTTTGTGTATTTTAACGACAACCGTGAATGCCATGTGCCATCAAGACGTTGTTATGGCGAGCCCAGTAGGATACCAGTGAAAAAGCTAAAAAGTCTGTCACAGAAAATCAGAAAACTAAGACTGTTTGTATTCCCACGGTCCTGTCGTGTTTATTTCCGCTGGCACACTCACACAGGCAGCCCAATGCTTTAACGAATCGAGTTTGAGTCACAAAATACATGTATAATTTTATATATTAGGCTGTGCAGAAATTACCCTGCGAGCAGAGGTCTCTTCGATCTTCCTAGATAAGTCGGGAAGAGGAAGAGACCTCTGCCAACCGCCTCGACTTTTCTTGTTGAGCATGCGTGAAATGAAATGTAACCAAGCCTTTATTAGCCTCGCTTTCATATAAAATTTCAAACACGCATGCTTCCTTTAACCGATCGAGGCTCTCTGAGTCCACTTTACACGCTTTAATTCCACGCTTTTCACACGAGCCTATCTGATCTGCGATCAGCGAAATTAGCGGAGAGATTACAACTACTATTGGGTCAGTCGGGAACTGTTCCAGACCAGAAGAAGAAAGTTCTTTCACAACAACAGGGCAAAGTTGATAGATCATTGATTTACCATGGCCGGTAGGCAAGCAAACAAACGAATCTTTTCCACACAGAAAATTATTCAAGGCCTTAAACTGGTGTTCTGTGAGCTTAACTATTCCAGTGTTCACTTTTCCCCGTACGCTGTTCACTGCTTTGTCAAAGACTTTCTTTGAGAGAGATACGCCAGCCGAGGCATCCGCCGTTTTGTGAATTGACTTGCGTAAACAATATACCGCGGGCATCTATTAAGCCAGCAATTCCATCAAGGAGTATGCGCACTGCCGTGAAACGGTAAAAACCGGTTTTAAACCAGACTGACTCATCCATTTCGGTGGATGAGCGGCAAATCAAAGAAAGTCGAGGCGGTTGGCAGAGGTCTCTTCCTCTTCCCGACTTATCTAGGAAGATTGAAGAGACCTCTTCTCGCAGGGTATGCGGAAATCATCCACAACATCCATTTGCCACTCGAAAAGCCCGAGTGAAGGCCATTACGGCCTCTAGTTTTTATTCAAATGTTGGGCCTTGGATTTACTGGTACCAGCACCAGGGACGGAGCACAAAATGGAACTTTTCTAATCTGGTTCGCTTGCCTTTTGTAATCACTTGTGACATCAATCTTGTTTCTACAATCTTATCTTGTGATAACTAATAAAAAGAGGTGACGGTTCTGAGGAAATTATAATTAAAATATACTTAAATTTTTTTCAGGCTTCTTTCGCAATTGCATATAATTGCGTACACAACTGCGAGGATCAGTCTTCATTTGATTTCATTTTCACTTTCACCGGAACATATGAACCTACAATTAACTTGCTCCCAACGTCAGTGGCTTCATAGCTTAGTTGGTTAGGAGCGTCGCCACGGTATCGCGAGGTCATGGGTTTAAACCCCGTTGAAGTTCTGAATTTTTTTCAGGCTTCTTTCGCAGTTGCATATAATTGCGTACACATCTGCGAGGATCATTAGTCTTCATTTGATACTTCATATTAGATGGAATTGCTTGTGTTTAGGTGAGAGTAGGGCTAGGAGACATTTTGTGATGTCTATCATAAAGAAAATGAGTCTCATTATCGCGCCTGCCCCGAGATAAGAGCTGGTAAGATCCTCTATGGAGATTCTTTTCACACTCCGCCTAAACTTGCGTCTACTTGCGAGTCCGTTTGGCCAGGGCTTAACGTAAATAAAGCTCCATTTACACCAGAGAAATTCAGCACGGCTCGGCAAGCAAAGTAGCACGGATCGGCTAAAAATTAGCACGGGTCAAAGGCGTTTACATTTATTTTTAACCACTTTTTATCCGTACTCTTTTCTGTTTACCAAAGTAACTTGGCACGGGTAACTTTAGTCAAATTTTCTGAGCCCTTGTACGTCTTGGTCAGTGACAACAATTGCTTTCATGCGCAAAATGATTTCAGTCTGAACAATTTCCAACATGGCGACCTTCAGTGCTATGCTTGTCCTCTCAAGACTGCACCGGGTTGAACGGGATGTACTTGGGACCTTAATAAGGAAACATCAGACACCAAAAGGAAAACGCAAGAAATTAATGATGTTGCTGATAGCAGTGGCTATCGTTGTGAATCCTCTGAGAGATCGAAACCTTTGAGTCGGACTGATCGTTTTTCCTTGGGTGTCTTTGCGTTGTCTAAGTTAAATGCTATTGTCTCTTCTTTCATCAGATCAAATAATGCTCGAACTTCGCTTTCTTTCCAAGTCTTTCCTCTCTGACCAGTTTCACTGGCGGCCGCCATTTTACCTTGTTCTACCCATGCGCAATGTGACAAAATGTTTGGTGAAAATGGAGGCACGGCTCGGATGGCTGTTTACATTGTGCTGGAAATCCAAAATAATGGTTCGGTAACCTTTTTTACCCGTGCTCGGACCACCTCCTGAGTTGGTCCGAGCACGGGTAAAAATCTAGTACGGCTCGGGTTCAATTTTAACGTTTACACAGTAGAAATCATCCGAGCCGTGCTGTTCTTTTGGGTACACAGACCCTTTTTTATCCCGGCCGTACCAAAAAAAAGTTTGAATGTAAACGGGGCTTAAATCAACTGCGCCTGGGATTCCAAATTCAGATTTATATTAAAATACATGTTCACGGAATACTTCTCGATTTTTCTGCTTCATAGTTTTATCTCCAAGCAGCTGTGAGAACGGAGACGAAGCTACTAAAACCGCTGTTGCAAGCTGTCGCCGTTTCTTTGGCACTGTTCGTCGGTTGGGCCCGTATCGCTGACAACAAGCATTTTTTGAGCGATGTTGTGGCTGGCTTCGTTATAGGAGGCATTATTGCATGGTTTATGGTGAGTAGCATTTCTTTCATTGTCTTATCTCAGAGTTGTTTCTATTAAGTGTCGAAAATACAGCGGATTCAGGTTGAGCGTTTAATGACGTCAGTTATCGCGTTCATTATCACGATTGATTGGTTGCGTTGCGAGGCAAATTGTTAGACGTTGTTAGGCGGGGATGATAGCGTTCTGTCAGAGAAAAGACAGAACGCTATCATCCCCGCCTAACAACGTCTGACAATTTGCCTCGCAACGCAACCAATCAATCATGATAACGAACGCGGTAACTGACGTCATTAAACGCTCAACCTGAATCCGCTGTAATTTGCGTTTATTTTCTTTGCTTTGCTTCGCCCGTGCTTGGTTTGCACATTACCACTTACTCAACCAATGAGAAGTGAACCTCGTTCCCAGGGAAACCAAAAGCAAACGTGACTTGGTCGCACGCATTTTCCTGTACTTGCGTTATTTCCAGAGTAACTCCTTTGATACTCAATTAAGAATTAAATTCAATTAAAAAGCGCCCCATTGCAATTCAGTAGCTATAGCTTCTTTTACTCCAAGGAACCGTGAACTCAGGACCTCTGGTGTACGTGTTCTCGGTTACTACAATGTGCCGGACACTTATTTACCTTTCAGCCGTAATGTTCATGGTAAACCACAGATCAAATTTCTGAACATTTATTCCACCAAAAGGTAATTTAGGAGACCAAAATCAAAAAAAAAAGAAAAAAAAAACCATGCGGTCACGTCCAAGTGTTAAAAAAAAATCGCATCGTGTCCGGTTAGCTTAAATTCGGCATAAATCAAACAAAGAGGAACAATCGATCTTAGGCTGCCACATTTATTGTAAATGATTGGATGCCAATTTTTCTGTTAGAGGGGGGAAGTAGCTGTTCCTGTCGGGCCAAAGGGAACAGAGTGTTTTCACTCATAAAAACAGAATGCAATACCCAGAGGCTTAGTTTGGGACACCAACATGGCCACCGTTTCTTTGTTTTGGGTCACCAGCCGTGACGTCATGGGAAACACTTCATAGAAAAATGAAATTAAGCTTTATTTGATGTCTTTGGTTTAATTATAGTCTATTTCACCACTGATGTCAGGATGTCATTTTCTGTCGAACTATAGGCTTTCAAGATCCTCAAACTCTTTGCCATACGAATCCGGAAGCCAAAAGTTTATACACTACTGCCACAGCAAAAGCCGACTTCTTTCAGCGATGAATGAAACCGCTGGAGAGACATACTGCAGTCAAACTGATGAAGAGTTTGCACTAGATCCTATCTTGTCACCGTTCAATCTCTCGCCGATTTGCAAGCTTGCGCATAATTGCACATAAAATAAATTTAGATGTACTATTTACTAGCTTGTGATCTTGTGTGTTAGTTGGCTTCTTCACCTGTGGGTGTAATTTGTTCTTGAAGAAATAAACGGAACTAGTGAATACAAAAGATACCAACAGGTGCTGAACAGCCTACTGTGTTACGCCTCTCAATTTGTTTGGGCAGTTTGATTTGATCTTTCCTTGTCTAACAGATGGTCTACAGTGTATATGCCAACAAGAGTACCATTGAAAGAAAGCAGGCGCTGTTTATCTTCTCAGCCCTCAGCTTATCACAATAGCTATCACAACGTTAAGTTACGCTGTACGAAACTTAGACGATGCGATTTAACACCCCTGATGGTTGAGTCGCTGGTAGTTCCAAATAGTTCTTACAAGTTACAACCTAATCAAACGTTTGATTTAAGAAAGCGCTTTCATTCCGAACTGACAACAACTGAAGTGGTCACTATTAGGATGTTAAATGTTAAGACTTAAAAGCAACGTTACTTTAAAACCACTCGCACTTCATAATATAACTCATTAAAGTATTAGTCAGGGACTTTGTCACGTTATTTCCATAGATAATCACATTACGAGCAAGAGAGAATCACTGATCTGCGCCAATATTAATTGTATGTCCAAGTTCAGGCGCGCAAGCCTGAGCGGCTCATGATCACCTCATGTCCTGTTTACTTTTCTAAGAGGGTAAATTTACGTATTACGAATTTACCTTTGCAGTGACTGCGTGAGTTGGAATAAACTTTTTATCTACGACTTTACCATTGTCAGTTCTCTGGAGGGTTTCCATTTAACCGTAGCGAATAAAAACAGAGCGGATTCCCCTCGCGCGCCGGCGCTTCTTACAATGATTCGTTATACCGAGGAAGTTCCTAGGGAAAATAGCACGCAGTAATTAAACGCGTCCTTCAACAACAAGAAATATTTCGACTTAATTTTAGTTCACGCGTATGTACTCAGTGCTCTCTGGCAGCTCAGACAAAACAGTTCCCTTCCTTAAAACAAGCTTAAGGAATTGGTTTCAAAACTGAAATTTCTAGGCGAAAACGTACGGAGTGACAGTGAATTACGCTGTAAAAGTTATACTTAGCTTTTGAGACTGAAAAAACAGTTAAGTGTGATCACCCCAATAAAAGCTGTTTCACAACAGGTTGTCTTGGTATTCATTGTTTCTCGATATGCGTTACTACAAAACGTTGGTATTTACAAAGTCTTTTTCGTGTGTAGATCTTGGGTACTTTTGTCAGTAAATTCAAGGCGTACGTTCATGCCACACACCCTTGGTATACTGAGCCCGAACCTGGTCTAAACTACTCTTCTGGTTTCACTATAGGGCACGTCAAGACTGCCGGTTCTCGCTAGCGCAGCAGCACAAGCAGAAGGATATGCATTAGAAATACATAAGCAAAACGCACATAACAAGTGCATGCGAATGCGCAGTACTGGCAAAATTCGATACTAGCTTTTGTCGACCTGTCCTACACAACTGCAAACAAGATGGCGGGGGAAATCTTTCTCTCTGCACAAGCTCATTCTGCTTGTGCTTGTTCCTAAGTTTATGCTTATGTCGTGAGCGTTCTCACTTACTTATACGGGTCTTTATGCTCATACTTATGCTTGCGTTTATACGGTAGTGAAAACCAGCCTTGATACTCAAGATAAGACATAACGCTGCTGATGCATTCTCACGTCCTCAGAACTGCGACAGGCACTCGAGGAGTGAGTCCCGGATGTCGATTCTCAGAGCCTCGTTTCCGTGTGTGACGATGTGTGTTCCACTCCCATCCAGCTGAATCATAGCGTCATTTTGAGTCTGAGAGCAAGAGAGTTCGAAATGAGGTCAATGAAGATCGCAGAGTTAAAACAGGTCAAGTAAGCATCGATCAGTGTTTTGTGAGTTTGTTGCGCTAGGTACCTAGAGATGTTCAAGACAGATTTAACTACTGTGTGTTGATGGAGGCATGCCACCCAGAGGCCGTATGCTGAAAAAAAAACGCTGCTGACACTGTATCTCAGTTTTGCTGGCAAGCAAGGTGCGCGGCTGAACGTTGACCGGAATATTTGACCTCAAACAAATAATTAATTCAAACCCGTTTTGAGGACATAATGATGAACATTGGAAGTCTTCGTGTCATGAGTATTAACACTGGTGGTCAACTTTGTAGTTAACACAAGAAGTAACAGCGTGGAACATGTAAAACGCCAAATTACACTTCATGAACCGATCACAACAGCTAAACCGTTTTAAATTTACGACGCAAGAAAAAGTAGGGACTGGAACAATGCAAATCGCGACGAAAAATTCTTAGCCATGGAATCTCAGAATGTTGGACATAAGCGTGCATCAAGATTATACAGAATTCACGTACAGCACTTCCAAAAACCAGGCCCGGCAGGAGGAGGGGACGGGGTTAATGAGATACCAATATACCCGATTTTTTTCCCATAAGATACCAAATATACCTCAAAATTGTAAAACATGTGATACTAAATACCTGAAGAAAAAACAAATATACATTTGATATACGTCTATAGACCGAATACCTAAACTTCAGGAAAACCTAGATAGTTTATACCCGAATTGCGACAAAAAAGTATCATATTCCTGAATTAAAAAGGCGTCTGATACCGAAAAACCAAAACCACGAACCAAGAACGCGTCGCAAACTTCGTGAAGTTCGAAAAGTTCTACCCACCAGGTGAAGCGTGTGTCCTCCTTGATTGGATTCTACTTGCACCTCGCCGATACCCCTCTTAGAATATAGAGAAAAAAAAATACAGAGATTACGCGATGAGTAGGCGATTAATTGTCACAACAATTGTGTTTCTAGAGTGTTCTCATTTGCTGCTAGGCAAGAAAAAGGGCGAGAGTTTTGTCGGAAATGTGGACGGTAGTACAAAGTTAGAAAGACGCGCGAGTACTCAGATCTCTTCTCTTACCAACCTCGTTTCCAGAGCCAAAAAGAGAGACCCTTGGGACGAGGTTATAACCGACGTTGGTTGGTACAGCGAGGGGCATAGCGACTAGTTGGTAATGGGTAATGTGTGATAAAATTGATTACAGGCAGGATGGCCGAGTGGTTTAGGGTGCTGGATTTCAATGCGGTGACCCGGGTTCAAATCCCGCTCTGACCACTAGCTGTTGTTGTTCTGGGTAAGTGCCTGGTTTAGCTCCTCGGTCATCCTTGTAAATAGCCAACTGGTCTGCCTCCTGCCAGTTGGGATTCTTAACTCTGTACATTTGTATCATTTGTTTCATTGGCCCTGAATAACCCCTCTAGTGGAATGGTCAATTAAGTATTTATTTACTGGAGTACTAACTGTGCTACTGTTACGACAACTCAAATGTAATGACAAATGTGAAAGAAAAACACATTATTACAAAATCAAACATTCTTCTCGTTCTTTATTGCGCGCGACTTCTCTCGTAGGATGCGAGCTGATAGCTGATTACTACCTTTGCTAAAGACTGCAAGAGGTCTTCCACAAGCACGCTGCCCCACAGATGACAGGATTTTTGGGCTGCTTTGCATTCCGACTTTGATTCCCTGAAGAATGAACAACTTTTTCCAGTTAATATTTCGCAAAACAGTAACAAGGAGGAGACGGAACGAATGAGGGATCACGGGATCGCGGGACCGCGGGATCATTTGGGTGTGCTCTTGCCATATCTGTTTTAGCTCTTACAATAACCGCGATAAAACGTAGAGAATAACCATAGTCCTTTGAAGATACGAGTTTTGCTTTGAGAGCCCCTGAAAAATGATGTATTTCTAGAACATATTAAATCATTTCAGTTATGATTTACCAAAAAGTTTAAAGCTAAGTATGCGGAAACTGGACGGCGTTGCATGAATACATAAGTTGAGTTTCAATGCTTCACTATCGGTCCGTAAAACCGATTCATCTAATGGTTCCTAAAACGTCTATAGTACATCGTAAGACGATCTTGCAAACTCGCAGTCACAAAGCAAACCTCGCCACCTTTGAATTCTCAAAGCAAAAAGCTTTACTTTTGATGGACTTTTCTTAGTTTTTGGGGCATTTGACCGCGCAGAGCACGACTCCACAACACCTCACTTTTGTCCTTTCTTTTAAGAGATTCTGGGGTAGAGAGCTGAGATAAAACTTGCAATCTCGGAAATCTTATCTTTTATAACATTCCCAGCAGGGTCACCTAGTTCTCCGAGACAATATTTTGTCTTGAATATTTTCTCACGCACACAACTCGTTCCCAGGGTCTTTCATCCCACCACCCCAGAGGGGATATCAAACAAGGCTCAACTCTCTTCACATCGATGGCGTACCTCGTCTTCTCCAACTCGTCTCCCGTCAGGTTTAACTGTTCAAGTGTATATCTGTTATCTCTTGTTACCAACGTTCCCGTTACCGTGGCAACTGCTATGCCAGGCCTAACTTCCTGTGGGTGAAGACTGCTGGCCAGCTGATAAAAGAAAACAGAAAATATTTTGCTTGCTGTTTGAGAAGGAAAAGCCAAGTCGTAGGTTTCTTTGTAAATAAAGTTCCATTAGTTTTTAGTCAGCCTATTCCCAGGACAATCTGCGCGGAAGTACTTACCCTGAGTTATTTAAAAAAAAATTAAACGCTTTCTTTATTAATCACGCTTTAAATTCACCATCTCACTTTACTTTAATTGCCAAAAATGGATGCAAGTGGTTACATAACTGACCTCGTTTGACAACGCAACTTTCTCGAACTGTCGACTAACAGGCAGCGAAAGAACATCCAAGAAGCTGAATGTTGATACCTTGCACTCCTGTATCAAAAATAAAAGAAAGTCCCACAGTTCCTTAATTCTGTTTAAAGATATCCTCACTGCGACAAAGTGTCATCTATTCAACGCATGCACAATTCAATGCAGTTTGCCTGGTTACTCAATCGAAGTGAGAGAATTCGGTGACGGGAAGTGAAGTTGGAATCTCCAACACAGACAACTCATATTAAAACTGTGATATTTTGCTTGTTGTGCTCAATTCTCGACCTTAACTTTTTAACAAAGTAGTCCATGGACTCCTGGAGTCTAAAATATACTCGCTAAATGGTGTCATTTGGTGGTCAAGCATTGATCGCATCTCAAGACCAATATTGCGATTACCCAGGTTGTATGAGAGGATTCTTTTTCATTTCTTTTTTGGGGATCAACTTAACTCAATTTCTCTTCATCAATACTATCTCCAAAACCTCTTCTATTACAAGTATCCCAGTGTCTAGTGGCTATCAAATTTTGCGGTAACCCAAACCAAATTTCCACAAGTCCTTAGCAAGTGGACTACCTCTAGGGTCGAGCACTGGAAATGAATAATTTATTCCCTGTTGACTGTCGTCTTCGCGCCTCGTGGTGCATAAGATATTTTTACTGGTTTTTGTAATAATACGGTTTCCAGGAGAAGGTTATCAGCTCTCAGCCAAACCCCCAACATGAGGGACCAAGGGCTCACGCTTTGTCTGGTGTCTGCCCCTCTATCTGTTTGTTGGACATGGGTGTTCCTTCCAAGGTTACAAGACTCCAGCCGGCATAGCCCCTGGGGCAAACTACCATACCACAGTACCCCCGAGGCGGGATTTTTTCTCTGGCATCAACAAAACATGAGGCCTTAGAATTCATATAACTTGTAAGCGCCATCCTTTCGACCTGTGTTTGCCAGCATTTTGTCGATAATAGTGTATTGGCTGTCCTCTAGCAGACAGGTGGCATATAATGTATATGTCGTGGAAATTACCGTATCTTGAATAGTAAGGTCTGTTCTGTGAGGTAACAAGTCTGGTGCCCTTGTGTATGCTTCCGGAATAGCGAGATGACCAGGCTGCAGTGCAAAAAAAAAAAATAAATAATAAAAAAAATAAATAAATTGTTACAGTGCATGGAACCTCGCCATACGGCCACCTCATTATTACGACAACTTTTTTGTGGCCCGAACTGCATAAGCCCATTTATTTTCTTATTTTGAAAGCCTCGTTAATCCGACCACCCCGTTAATACGGCCATGTCCCGACGGTGGTCGTATTAACGGGCTACCACTGTAATTAGCAGAGCATTAGGGTATCGACCAAATGTTTGATTTGAACGCATTTGTCAGTTTCTTTCGGTGCGTAAATTGAAATTGTCAACTGCTTTCTCCTTGTCGGCATCCGCAAATAAAGATTCAAAGTTGTTTTCAGAAAGGTCAATTGACCTGCTCCCGCTATGACTACTTTGAGCGATAAACAGTTCTGAATCTGAATCGCTGAACATTGCTCCCTGTTCCTAGCATTCACTACGAACAAGACGAACAATTAATTCGAAATGCGACTTAAAAAAATTAACATAATTAAAAGGCCGAGAAACTTGTGAATCCCACTAGTGCCAGCATGGAGTGTTGAAAAAGAAAAGAAAGATGAACAATTGAGGAATTTTTCTTCAGTGTATTTTTGCATCCCTTGAGGAATCCTCGCCAATGTAAAAATAAGCCATTTATCGGCCTTCAGCTCGTGGTTATGTGATTTATTGCCCTCGTGTGTTGCCCTCGGCACAAGGGGAATAAATCACATAACCCCTCGCTTCAGGCCGATAACCCTTACTTAAATTACCTCTTGGACGGAAAAATTATACGTTATCAATCCATACTATGTTCCAAGAAATTCAACGCATCTTTAAAGCTATGAACTTGCACTTTGACTTTCAAATCTTTCAAATTAAGGGAACATTAAGCCTGATTCACACTGGCGACGCAAGCATAAGCGCCAGTGTAAGCACAACACAGGCGAGGACATGCATGCAAACGCAAGAAAAGGTACAAACCTCGCCTGTCTTGCGCTTGCGTCACTAGTGTGGATCAGGCTAAATCAAAACTATAGAGCAAGATAGCTCAGTAACCCAATCAGAAGTTGAAGCACATGTAACCCGTGCTGCAAAATGCACACGTGCAATTAGTGGTTACTTTCAGTTGTTTCTCATTGGCTGAAAAAGTAGCGCGAGTTTTGTTAACTAATCACAGAGCGAAACCAAAGCAAACGCAAATTACCTCCGACACTCAATTGTTAACCACTGGTGTTCATAATGATGAACTCCCTTTCCTCGCAATCTTTCTTGTTGGGTTTCCTTTGCTTCTAATGAGTCTTTCAGCTTTTCAAAGTAACTATATCAATAATTCGTGACATAGGTCGGTCACGAAAACTGGCTAACTAGTCACTGACATAAGGAGCTTAAGCAACGCCGACGACGACGGCAACGAGAACGCCACAAAATAATGGGATTAATAAGCCAAAACACGTGCGTTTTTTCCCTTTAGGTACATTCTTTGCCGTCCTCTGCAAAACAACGTGATATGACCAAATTTTAGGTTTTGCTAGAGAACGTGAGCGCATGACGGCGATGTTTTCTTTCGTTTTCTTTGCTTTAATACCGTTCACAGTAATTTAGGCCCTGTACAGCTCGCCAGCATTTTTCACGTTAATAAAATTGGAATAATCGCGAAAGAGTTACAAAAACGAGAAGTTACGTTTTGAAATTACGTTCTCGTTGCCGTCGTCGTCGTCGTCGTTGCTTATGGTCCCTATTTTGTCACTTTACCTGCAGTTCTCGTATGAGTTTATTTGCTTGAGTAAAATTCAACCTTGGGTCAATGGGACAGTAGCATGCCTGTAGAAAACAAAACAATCAAATTGTGCGCACTCTTACTTTCAAGTTAACTTCTTCAACCGGGCGTGAAGATGTTTGCCACAAGGGTGAGATGTGCACACGGTTATGAAATAACCCGACCTCACCTTCATTGCAAGCGGTTGGTATGGAGCAAGAGCCTCGAGGTATGGAAACTCGGGTTCTGCAAGTGAAATAACAAAACGTTACGTAATAGAATCCGGCCAGCAAATACGTGAACGAAAAAGCTGCTCACAAGCAACTTACGGTACTTTAAAAGCACTTTTACTGAATTTCTTTTTTGTAGAACTAACACACAGTACCTGTAAATATGATGGTGTTACCACTTGATTTACCCCACAGTTCTATAAAATGTACCACGTCTCCATAGCGTAAAGATGGATGCCCAGCGAATACGACGCATGGAGTTTTGAAGCAGCTGCTTAATCCATCTGAAAACGTTGTTAAAATAATTATAGATGTTTAATCAAGGGTGTGGTAATGCAGACAAAACGAACAGATCAGAGGATTAGCTACTGGATACCAGGGTAATAGCAAATTTGATGGCGCTGTAAACTCACCGTGGATGCTAGGAAAGTGCTTTAGCCGTCCGGTTTTAACAAGCTGGCGAGAGAAAGAAAGAGCAAAAAGTACCACAGGTGTTAGCTTATGTCTACTACCGTATAAGACCGAGATAGCTTTGCAAACTACGACGATTAAACATCCAAATAATTAACAATTATTGGATTCGGTTTTCGCATGATAGCGATAATTATCAAGGCCAAAGTTTGTGTTATCTGCCGAAGCCGAAGGCTGAGGCGGATAACACAAACTGAGGCTTTGATAATTATCGCTATCATGCGAAAACCGAATCCAATAATTGTTTTATTATGCATATTCCTGAGCTGCACTGGCGACTCCGCCATAACAAAACTGATCAAACTGCTGGTTAGTGTATTAGTTGACGTCACTTCTGCATGCATAAAACTATTGTCTGTAGGTATTACGTCAATTCTACATATATAAAAACTATGGTCTGTAGGTATGACGTAAGAGAAACAGGCTAGCAAGAATTAGCTGCGTACTTATAGCCAATCAAAATCGAGCTGGTGACACCAATGTATAATAATCAACAATTATTGGATGAGGTTGAGCATGATAGAGTTTCAACGCCGAAAGGGGTTATTTGTGGAAACACCCCCATCGATGGTTGCCACAGCCACGTGATTTTGAAATTCCCTGACTTTTCCATGACAAATACAAAATTTCCCTGACCAACTAAATTTAAAAAAAATCACAAATTAGCCCTGGTAACGGTCTCCAACCTGCCCTCACAGAATGCGAGCTGTCAACATCAGTTGACAGCTTGTATAGACTGTAAATGATAAAGATGTCTTGTTTTCGATGCTCGTGGCATTTTTTCTTTCAAGAAAAACCACAATATTTTGAAAAACGAACATGGCAGTGAAAAGCACTTGAGAGGAGACAGTAACAAGCTCTGTAAAGAAAAAAAGGAAAATTGGTCACAGACCTCGGCATGCGGAAAGGGAGCTTCTGGTAAATATACTTTACTCTGTTTACTTTGACACAGCCTAAATCAGGAAAATAAAGGAGCGCATTATTAATATGAAACGGAACTGCTAACGGTAAAGTCTAACATGAATAAGCTTCCTCCCCCAGATTATAAGACGTCGGGTCATAACTCCCTTCCCCAGGGATTCGCAGTATAGGCTACATCTTTTTGCACTTATAGAGGGAAAGCTTATTCAGTGCAGGAAAAGGTATGGATACCGAGGCAAAATTTCCCTTATGATTCATTTCCACCAATGATAACAACTCTTGTTTCTGTTATAGAAAATGAGAGAGCTACATATATCTCAGTGAG
>OX419341.1:23388706-23421206 GCA_948470475.1 Galaxea fascicularis | reverse complement strand
GACAGTTTTCCATGATTTCGTTCCTTTCAAATCACAAAGAGGGGTTGGAAGACACCTGTGGCAACAAGTAAAAATAATAATATTATTATTTGTATTCTGTGAAAATTAATAAGCTGTAACTGTTCTTCAGAAAATTCATCAGTCAGTGGTCACTTAAATTGAAGTCCTATATGTAGTGTCTTGCCCACTGGCATTGGCACAGGCCAAGAACATGTTTGTGAATCCACTGGTTATAGTGTGTGAATCCATTCAAGTGTGATCCCAGGGGGTACCCCAGATTTCAAGTGACAGGGATGATGGAATGGGTGGAAAAAATCAAAACCCCAAATATCCTGTGCTGAATCTCTGAGCCTTAAAAATTTCCAGAAAGGATTGTACTTTGTTCGCAGAACTATGCAGCCATTATACTCCCAATCTTCACACTGTTTTTAACACCCAAAATCCCTACTTAAATCATTAAGCCAGACAAAAAAATCGTGGAATCGAAAATTTCAAACCCCAAAAAATTTTTCAATCATCCCTATCACTTCAAATCCCAACTCCCAAGGAAATTTCAATTATTGTTTCAAACCAAACTGGCCAACAGAGAATAATTCCCACCTTAACACTTCACACTCCTTCCACATGTCTCCTCTGCTCATTCTTGGGACTCGCTCCGCATACACCACTGTCTCCAGCATCAGCTCCCTTCAGTAAGAGTAAACAAAGAATGACAAATCATTAATGCTTTTTTCTTTTCCTGAAAATTAGCCTTATACCCATTCATTTTTTAAGTGAATTGCGAGTAGATCCAGCCCTTTGTGGGGGCAAATGGTAAAAATTACAATCAAAGTATGGCCTAACATCCCCCACAAAGGACTGGATTTACCCACAGTCCACATGGAAATTATCATTCTAGCAAAATAGTGAATGAGAGCCATTCAGTTGTGCAAACTTTACCTTCCCATCTGAACTGTGGGCTCAGTGGCATAAATTTTTCCAGCAAAACCTGAACGCTGCAAAAAAGCACAGAAAACAAAATCATTACCAGTGGCTAAAAGAGCAAAAGAAACCCATTATATGTACAAGTTTTAAAAGAAACGAATGTACATGTATCAGGACTGTCACTAATTTATGACATAGGTGGGGATATACCAAAAAATAGCTGGGGATTCAAGTTGCTGTAGTGAAGTCAACATGCTGGTTTTATATCAAAGTAGTCAGTGATATATCTTGTAGGTATTAAAAAATAATTATTAAATTCAGGTAATACATTTTAACCTTGGTTAATTCTCAAATCCCTTTGTCTCCTACGTCTAATTGTTCAAAATTAGGGTTAAAAGATAACCTAGGTTAAAAAACTTTTATCTGAATTTAATTTTCAACTGCAACATACTGTATATTTCAAAATACAAGGGGAGAATCCTGGTGTATTGTATATTAAAAATACTACCAAAGATTGAAACTCACCTCCGTTATATATGGCAGAGCTAACATGAAATGATAATTAGAGATCAGAATAATATCAATGTTGGAGAAATCTAACAAGGAATCCTGAAAAAAAAAAAAAAAAAGAAAATACTGTGCCCAGTTATACTATTTCAAATGTTATCATATATAATAATAGTATCATACTAAATTTTTAGTAAGATTCTTGTGTTTTGATTAATGCACACAGCTTTCCCCAATCAGTTTATCATTGTCAACTAAAAAATTGTTATCAACATGTAAAATTGTCACTCATGACCAAATTGGAAAACTATCTTTACATGTCCCTTTATATTGTGGCATACAGTAAGGAGTCCTGATTTTTAGCTGACTTGCAGGAAAATGGGGCTGAATTTCCAGATTAAATTGACAAAGACTAATAATATGCCAGATATGAAGCTAGTTCAACAGAAAGCGGAGAGAAAACCACAAGTTTGGTATTCAGGTTCTTTTATATTTTCTTCAGTTTGGCCTGATTTAGACAAATTGCCTGCAACAACCTCGAACCTTTTTCGTTCTTGAGCTTGGTTATATGTTTCATCAAAAACCAAAAGCTACCAAAACATGGAACATGTTTGATTATGGAACATGTTTGACTATGAATTATTCATAGGCATGAGGGCTGACTTCACATCCTGAGCTCTTTAATACTAGCAAGTTGCAAAGACAATGTGTTCAACCATACAGCTATTAGAACCTTGCACAAATTTGCACTCCAGTTACAAAAGAACATTCTGCTTGCAAACAACATTATTATTTTTTTGGACAGTTTTGCACTGCTGGCATTAAATACACTTACATACCTCTGGAGGGCAACATTCTGGTTCAGCCTCTATGAACACCTTGCCAGCAATTTCTTTCAAGTTCTGCGAGAACAAGATGTAAAAATTCAAGACTTTAGGTAAAAAAAATTAAGGAAGAAAAACTTTATTTTAGTGGGGACCTGATTTTAGCTATTAACCAGGAGCACAACTGTAAACTGTAATTTCGTAAGATTCATATCCATTAATGTTCACCCTTGTGCTGGTTTTCCATGATGCTGTTTTTTCATTTCAATACTATTTATCATGACATAATATGTGGCAGGGTTGTCATGATAATCCTATAATCACAGCTATCAATAAATTAAATGACCCACATGCTGCGTACCCTGTGAGTGGAGTATCATTTGATCTTTCTACTAGAAAAATGTGTGGAGGCTGGCTACATAGGATGGCTCTGGTCACTGGCTGGTGTTGTTCTGGGTAAGTGCCTGGCTTGACTCCTCGGCCATTCTTGTAAATAACCAACTGGTCTGCCTCCAGCCATTTGGGATTCTTAACTCTGTTGTTTTCATTTGGGCATTTCTTTCATTGTCCCTAAAAAGTCCCTCAAGGGGAGTGGTCAATTAAGTATTTATTTATTATTACTATTGTTCAAAATTGGTAAGGGCTATCTGAGACTCTACTAATGGCCCTGACAATTCCTCTTCCCACTTTTTCTAGGAAGATTGAAGGAGACTTTGCTTGATCCCACACATAACAAACTCACCCCTCTCTGATCACAATGAATTTACCTGTATTTAGCAATTATTGAATGAGGCTGAGTACTGGATTTGAAGAATTCTGCAGGTCGAGGAGGGTGTTATCCACCAAGGCTGACGGCTGAGGTGGATAATATCCTCCAAGATCTGCAGAATTCTTCATATTCTTCGAAAGCTGAATTCAATAATTGCTTTTATTATTCATTCAAAATATTTTCAAACTCTTTTAACAATTTCGCACCCTCCAGCAATTTGTAAACCTAAACCTTAACCTAAACCTACTCGCAGCCATTTTTATGCTCAACAAAAATAACACAATCTCGTCCCCAACAGCAGCTGGTTATGGTGAATTATGCATGTGGTTTTAACCAATCAGAAACGGGGAAATATTTTGAATGAATAATAATACTTATTAATGATTAAGATCATACATGATTTGCTAAGATCCCAAGAGAGGAATCAGGTTGTTTGTAACCCCATATAACTTTGTTCTGAAGCTAATGCATGTATGTAAAATTAACCCTTTCGCCTTGTTTGTACAGTATTGTGCAAAAGTAATGCAAACGAATTTCGATGAAATTTCCCCGCATTTTCGTGACACCTATTGTTTTGATCCGCGCGATTTTTCAAACGATAATTCGCTTTGCGTGATAAATCACCGCGAATGTTTGAGCGATAATTCGCTCCTGCCGAAAAGTTGCTGCGATTTTTCGAAGGATAATTCGCTCCTCCCGAAAATTTGATCTATTGTTAATCAATAGGTCAACAGTGTTTTCGAAACAAAGTTCGCTGAGTGAAATATATAAATAACCTTTCCAATTATTGAGCACGAAAGAAGCCATTAATCTGCCGAAATAGCATCACAGCTCGACGAAATGTTAGCTATGAAACTCACCTGGTTGTACTTTTATTTAAATTATTTTCTACATGTGGCATTTAGAGCAATTTTCAAAGCATTCCCAAACATTGTCTTAACTGTACGGCTAAAATTGTAGCACAATCGCCAACAGCCTAATGTCACGTCGTATTCAATGTCTGGGCCGCCTATGTTTCATTCAGACATAAAATATACAAAAAGACGAGTTCCTGCTTTCTTTTTATGGCTCATATAGGACATCATTACATGTATTTTAATAGAACGTACAACTCGGATTTCTACGTCAAAATCCGAGTTGTGTTTATCCTGAAATTTGCAACTCGGATTTCTACTGTCAAAATATGCGAGTTGTGTTCACTGCCAAATTTACAACTCGGATTTCTACGTCAAAACTCTGAGTTGTGTTTACCGCCAAATTCACAACTCGGATTTTGACAGTAGAAATCCGAGTTGTGAATTTCACCGTAAACACAACTCGGCTCGTATTTACAAACAGCTTAATGGCACGTATTTACAAATTTATCTCTTGTGAGTTGCACGACAGTTTGTTCATATCAGCTGCTGAAAGAAAATTGCTTGAACGCTCCGGAACTGCCGTTCAATGCGTTGCGAAATTTCGTGAACTGCCTGCGAATTATCGTTTTTGCTCACGAATTTTCTTTAGCTTAACGAAACTTCGAAGAAAAATCGTCTTTTGTTTAAGCGAATTATCGCTCGATACGCCGTGAAATTTCACTCGAACTTTCGTGCGAACTTTCGTCGAAAAGTCGCGGGAACAAAGAACGAATTTCGCGCGTTTCGCTTGCATTACTTTTGCACAATACTGTATGTTAAACCCCTGATACAGGAACTGTAATAACAGCTATTACTGTTTTCACTATAAGAGACCCGGTTTTGTATTGTAATACTTACATTTTGGGCAGAAAATCCTTCAATATCTTGTAGTTCCCGTGTTGTCCACACTTTCAGGTGATTAGCCTTTTCACTTTTTCAACAAAAAAGGAAGGATTAAAACTTGTCCTCAGTTAGTGCTGCCACAACGAATTTTGGAGAAAGGCTTCTTCCCAGTGCCGACTGGGTATTCTGAACTTACTAATACAATCTAGCAAACTTACTCACTTGTTAACCAATGAAAGAGGTATAAAGTGTTGCAAAGTGGACATATCCAATGAACAATCCAACATGACTGTCGTGCCTTTGAACTGAAGGATCAAACATGGTGCAGTGCTTGTCCTCCCCAGAGAATACTGCCAAAGCACAACGATCAAAATTTGGAGAAAATATTTCAAGCAATTAAACGTTCTGAATTATTAAGTTTCATACCAATTTCATGTTTCGCTTTAAGTTTTCTGTAGATTTCTTCCAAAACCCCACAAAAGTTTTTTGATCGCCATGTTGGATTTCACAATACAGCTGCTGAAACGGTTATCAGAAGGCTCAGATCTAGGCCAACAGAGATAATTCGAATATGCATAAACAGAGTAAGTAAAGTAAAACCTTTATTTAAGTGTCGATTTGTTTAGCCTCATAAGACTAATTGGGGACACTAATTAAGATACACCTATAGAGAATTAAATATTTACAGGGAAAGAGAGAAAATTGAATGAGTTTGAGCCCGCTGTTCAGGTAGCTGCTGGGGAAAGGAGTCGGGTAACAATTCCGTGTTCAATGTTCAAGTACACTAAAGGAAAAATCCACTTATAAACACTGTAAGTGTATATTAATAAATGTCACTTACCATCACTACTCATTACTGCCCACCAATGGCCGTAATAAAACGTAAGCATACCTGTCAATCCCCGGAGTTCCAAAATCTGGAGACGTCTCGAAATCCTCGCGTTGTAAGAATGCGTTTTACGACAATGTCCGAATACTCTCCGAGAATCACCCGAAGGCTTTCCGAATGTTCCCGATGTGACATCTTGAAAACAACGAAATTAATGAAAAAAAATTCGAAAGAAGCCGCGGATTTTCCCGGGAGGAGGGGGATGAATAGGGGTCAGCAAATCCGTCGATTCGTGCTAATTTTTAGAAAAATCCGCCAATCCGTTGATATTTTTTTCGTAAATCCGAATCCGCAAGCCTTGCAGTACTGTTAGAGACGTAAAAACCTTTGAACATTCACTGACGTTAGATAAATATTTCTTTATTGATTTTTTTTATATTTTACTTTTGAAAATCTTTTTTTTTTATTAAACACTAAGATCAACACGCAGCAACAGATCATGTCACAGAGCTCTCTAGTTGATCTGTTCTGAAGGAGTGAGATTTTTGATGGCGTAGCTCTGTATTGCAACGCTGAAGGCATCACCTTTCTTCGGGGGGGGGGGGTTCTGGGGGCATGCTCCCCCAGAAAAGTTTGGAAACTTAAGTATCTAAGAAGAGTTTTCCTTTATTCCGAGGGGAAACGTGGCCCATCAAAAGTAGCTATTTAGAATTTGGACAGCGATGTCCAGAACCAGGTTTTTGGTTAGTGGTTTTCTGTAAAAACAATGGTTTGGTGGGGTGCGGGTTAAAAAATAGCTCAAAGTCCATACAAACCATGGTTTTGGGGGACGCTGTCACAAAATTAGAGACATTTGTATGGACTTTGAGCTATGTTTCAAGGTCCATAACTTGGTCTCTGTTCAACCTAAAAGAATCAAACTTGGTCAAACGACCAATCTCAATGTTATCTTACATGTGATGGTGTCAATTTATCGATTACTTCAAAATTTGAAACTCGCCCCAGTTCTCTTTTGAATTTCGGAACGGCCAATTTCCACTGTTGGCATTCAAAGCCGGTACAAAAGGAACATGGAGTAAGGTATTTCCAGAATGTTGGACAGCGACAAGCGATTTTCTACCTCAAAATGAACTGTTTAAATTAAAAACCTTAAATGGGTGAGAAATAATAGTTTCAGCTTGAGAGCATAAGATTTCATTCGTTTGCAGTTTGAGTCTCACCCTGGCGCTCAATATGCGTGAGACTTGAAAGCTTTTGTGTCAACTTTGTCAAGAGAGGTCCTCTCTTGACTTTTTTTGTTATCTGCCTGGTTTTGTCTGATCACTGACTTGATAACAGAAGTTTGAACCATGCATTAGTGTAAAACTAGTTCTTTTATCAATTTTGTTAAACCTCTGATGACGTTTGTGTTAGCAGACAAAACCAGTAGGACAATAAAGTATTAACAAAGTTAACAAGATTTGCTGCTGTGTGTTACTCGCTAGGCTTTAGTAAAAACATTTTTTTTAAAAAATGTAAAGAAAAAACGTTAAAAAATTCAAAAAAGAAATGTCTAACTCATATAAGTTCCACGATCCGTACTTCAAAACGAACAAAATCCATAATCCATGCCGAAATATTGAAAGAATCCGTGGTCCACTGAGCTTTTAAAATCCGTCAATCCGGAAAATATATCCGCAAAATCCGAAAACCGAGCAACATTTTTAGCCAAATCCGTCGATCCGCGAACCTATTCACCCCCCTCCGGGAGATTTGGTGCTCTAACCTGGAGACCGGGAGATTTGATGAAAAACTTGGAGACTCCCGGTAAAACCGGGAGAGTTGACAGGTATGCGTAAGTAACCATCCCATCACTACTCGTCACTAGACGTTACTGACCAGTGGCCGTCACTAGCCGTAATTTCACCTTACTACTCGTCATTTGCCGTAACTTCACTAGACAACACTACTCGTCACATCACTAGTCGTAATTCCACGTTACTAGCCGTAACTACGTAGCCATCACTACTCGTCACTAGACGTTGCTGAACATCACTAGCCATAATTCCACGCTGCTACTCGTCATTTGCTATAACTAGCCATCACTATTATTCACAAGCATAGGCCGTACGTCATTAGGCTCGTCACGTAACGCTCCTCCCCACTAACGGCTGCTCACTCGAGCTCTGCATTCCTTTCCTCATACTGACTAATAAGGAGCAGGCTTCCATTTCCTGGAAACCTGGACATTGTTGTGTTTTTGACGGCAAATGTGACGAGAAATATGATTGGTGCAGCTGCTAACAGATACATGCAGATTACTGGTTCTCAGTAACAAAGCGAAAGGAATGCAGAGCTCGAGTGAGCAGCCGTTAGTGAGAAGGAACGTTGCGTGACGACCCTAATACGTTACGTCACGTATTGTTATTAATGTGCCAACCAGAGGTTTATTGGCTGTTGAAACAATACATGCTATTGTTCGGTGGCTGGCAAATTTGAATATCAAAAGAAATTTGACGTCAATGTTTGTAAACGAGAAACATCGCTATAACGGCTGCGAAGGAGACTATGCGCATAGAGGAAAAAAATAAAGTTCAGCTTTCATGTATGGCTGCAGCTTAAAGGAAAATAGGGACAACAGCATAATTATCGGGTGAAATCTAGCCACGCACGCGACCGCGAAAGCCACACGCGCCAAGAACGTTTTGGCGATATGTCGCTTTGGTCTTGTCACGCAAGTCACCTACACGTTTTACATGCACTCAGTGGAGGCAGCCTGATTTCTTTCCCCTGGAGTTCAATACATGTATGTACGTTCAATCAATGTTGTACAAACATGTTAGAACATAATTATCTTTAAAAGGTTTAATATCACTGCCTTTTTAGTGATCGCTAGTTACGGCAAATGACGAGGAGTAATGTGGAGTTCAGTAATGTGTAGGGATGGGTGGTGTGTCTAGTGACGAGTAGTGATGTAATGGGTAGTGATGGTGTAATAACCAGCCATGAGCTTGATTGAACATACACACATTTAAAGATATATAGTTAAAATTAAAATACAGTACATAAAATCAAGGTACAGATCATGTGACCACCATGTGACATACGTAATGTCACGCCTGACTGTCACGCGAGTGACTAGTCACATCATTACAGATGGTAAGTGACATTTAATGATGCATACACTAAGAAGATATAAGTAGATTTTTCCGGTCCAGTCTGGAAAGGAAAGGAAGGGAAAGATGTCTCAGATTTTTACAGATGTCCCTCAAGGTATTTCATCCTGTTTTCTTGGCTTTGATTTGGTTTGGGCTTTCATTTCATGAAGGCCTATCTCTCCTTTTATATTGTCAGGTTTCAACTCTGCAGTCGAAGCCTTGAATACTCTTCCGCAAGACATCCTTGCAGAAATGGTAAATATAAGCTAATATTTCTGGCTAATTTTGGGAAATTATTGCGTAGAAAGGGTCGCCAGACTTATTGATACTAGATATAGGATACTAGACTCGGTGGCCAGTCAGTTGCAACAAGTGTTATTTACCTCGTAGTTTGAAAGATGAGGCACTTGAAACAGTATACAGAGTGCACAAAGTATCGGGGACTTGGAATTCATAAGTACAGCTGTAGTTATAAGTGAACTTTTTGGCCTGTTACTAAAGATCGCCCAGGGAAGTACCAACCAAACCCATGCATGTTTTCACTCAGACCGCTGGGAAGCTTGCTCCTGTACGAATAACCACTAGTATTTTTCTAAGTAGGAACGCGCGAAAAGCACTATTCACTTTGTGTGGTATATACTAATCATTATTAATGTAATTACCACACAAGTGAATAGTGCTTTTTTGTGCATTCTGATTGGTTAACTTGGAGGTGATTAGCAAAGTACTATTCACCTCTGAGCAGCCAAAGAGAACCAAACTGGCTTCATGTTTCGGTTTCCGAAGAGGAGGTGATTTGAAAAAATGCTGGAATCTCAGTGCATTTTTCAAAATTTGCTTCTGTCTTTGTTTTCCACTGGTTTGATCCATTTGTTTTGCTATATAACAAATCGCTTAATGACTGGTCCCTAGGCCTTGGGGAACAGTGAATTTCCCTTGTCTCGGGAAACACTGAGATTCTCAGGAAACAAAATTCACTCTTCCCCTTGGGACCTGAGTCATTAGGTGTGTAACTATTCACCTCCACTTCTGTGAATAATAGGCCCTTTTTCAGTGACGTGTTCAGTGACCTGGCCTTTGGGTAGAAGTGAGGCTGGAGTTGACCTTGTTTTGATACAGACCTTACTGCTTTTCTCATGTAAGTCATGTTGTTGTTATGCTAACTAGGTCTGCACAAGAGAAAGACAGAGAGGTTTTTATCAAAAGAAGGCAACCCCAGCCTTGCTTCTAATCAAAGGTCAGGTCACTCAACATAGAACTGTAAAATGGACTATTGTTAACTATGATTATTGTTCGTGGGTGTTCCCTTGCAGTGCCAGGATGCAGCAGCGTTTCTTCAGTATAAGATTGCACTATTTCCGCTGGAACAATATCAAAAGGTACTGCAAACAATATAGCCATACTTCTTTATTGTTACACAGTCATTATTATTAAAGTTGTTCCTGTTCGTGTCATTCCATGTTTTGGTACTGAGTATATTCCAAAGGAAGTGGCTGTTTGTATGGGCATGGCTGTACAAGGTTTATATGGAATTGCAAGCCTATGAGAATGAGAGCCCCCAACCAAACCCATGTTTTCACTCAGACCACTGGACAGCTTGCTCCCATACGGATAGCCAGTACATGTACCTATTTCAAAAGGATAGCTTTACAATTTTTCTATGGATCTATAAGACACAAATGCCAGTGGTGTTGGAAACACAGTTTTGCTCAGGTTCTAATATTGTGGAGTCTTTATTTGTCTTGCTATGAAAAACTAAGATCACATCTAAGTGCAAGAAGACCAAGAACTACACACTATTTACAGCATTATCTCAGAAAAAATGGGAAGTCATCCTTGTGTGAAAAATTCGTTCTGTGAGTATTCTGTTCATGCAACCCCAATCCCCATGCCAGCAAAACAGTGGCAAAGTTGCATAACACATAATTTGACAGTTTGCATCATCAGGGTCTTAGTTTTTGTACAGTTGAAGCTCTCTTAACGGACACTCTGGTAAGCGGACAGCTCAACTTATGGCCGCCTTGTTTGAAACCCCGTTTTAACTCTCATACAAACTCTGTATTTTTACATTCTCGTAAGCGGACATTCCCGTAAGCGGCAGTGGACACTTTCAGGGATTACGACTTAGACTTTTTCTTTGTTTCTACTGAAGCTCCCGTAAGCGGACACTCGAAAGAAAATCAACAACCTCTGTACAGTATCTTGTTTTTATCAATCAACCATTTTACATTGCCGTTCGTCACAATGATTTTACAGTAATTACAGTACCATATTTCAATGTTTGTTTTGTTGTCATCCACGTCAAGCCCCCGTAAGTGGCCATCTATCCCCCACACCTCTAGTGGCCACTTACGAGAACCATTCTCGTAAGCGGCCAGCTCCAGTTATGGATATTTTTATCGCATCCCCAGGGTGTCCGCTTACGAGAGCTTCGACTGTAGTACATAAGCTAGGCTCAGGTCTTAGTTTCCGTGACATCCCAGTTTAGCTTTTGTGCTTCATCTGTTTAAACATCCTGAAATTCTGTAAGGCATCTTTGGTAAAATCCATCTCTATAATTTAGGGTTGGTCCACAGGGGTACATGTTGCAGTGAAAAATTAAATTCAGGTTAAAAATTTTTTAACTTGGGTTGAAAATCAATTTCCTTTGTCTCTTAACCCTAATTTTGAATAATTACATGTAGGCTTAGGAGACAAAGGATTTGAGAATCAACATAGGTTAAAAATTTTTAGCTACAACATACACGTCCTACTTGGAATGTGGCCAACCAAGTTTTGGCAACAATAAACTTATTTTTATCATAATTATTTTTATTTCATCCCTTTTCACCTGTATTTTTTTTGTATTTCAGAGTCTTCATAATGCAGGCATATCATATGATGCAAAACTGATATTTAATGCAATTAGCTATATATTCAGGTATGTCCTTGGTCACTCATTAAGCACTGTGTGACCAAATTTATGAAAATCGCATTATTTTTTAGTATTGTTTGAGCATGGTTTAAGAACAGGCAAGGTCCGGTAGCTCTAGGCGTTTAGTCCGTGGCCCAACCGACTGTTTAGTGGCCTGGTGGCTCATAGCCCACAGCCCATCTTATGGTTTTGCATTTCAGCCTGTCACTGTTAGTCCAGTAGCTTGCAGCCCGCCTCTTATTCTGCTTCCCACTGGTCAGTAGTTCACATTCTGTGGTTAAAATAATCATTGTTCTGTATACATGTATGCTGTGTTTTAATTTTTTTGAACCAGTTTCATTTTTATGTTCCTTTGTTTTAGAGTATGGTTATGAATTTGACATACAGAAAATAAAAATAAAACTGTTTCAAAAAATTTTAAATGCAAATCAAATTTAAACCATAACATATATAGCACATGATTACACAGTGAATCCCAAAATTCCAAAGGAGACAAAGCAGTGTTTCAGAGTCCAAGACAAAGAAGGCAGTGCATTCAAGATGGCGCAGCGGATCCCCAGTGTTCCAGATAAGAGGGGGGTATTGGTCATCTGATGCTCGTTGGCAAAAGTGTTTGTGTGTATTCATTAAGTCACACCCAACATTGGTCTTTTTATAGGTGTGCTGCTAAAGCCAAGCTTCCAGCTGAAAAACTAACTGCAGAACTCAAATCATGTCTGTGTTGGAAAGATTCTACTCTCTCAGTTGTTAAGCGTGTTTGGAATGAACAGGTGTGTATGTGTACATGTGTGAGACTGTCCCTTTTTTGTTTGCATAAACAAGAACTGGATACATGGTTCTTAATGGACAAGACTGACACCTGCCGCTCAGACAACAACAACAAACAAAAAGGAATGCAAAAAATAAAAGAGTGGAATCTCAACAGTAAATTGAAAAGGAGAAAACAAAACAAAAAAATTAACCTCATGTAACTCTTTTTAGTGATTATCATGTACTCAGAGACCCAGGGTCAGACAGACAGAATGGGAGGAAGAATGAACCCCTGCCCCTGCCCCTGGGTCTGCAAGGATTGGTCACTGTTTGTTGGAAATGCACATCAACCTCCCTGTTGGATCTATCAAAAATTATTTCTTAAGTAGGTGGGGATGTACAAAAAATATCCAGGGATTTGAGTTGTATTGAAGTCAACATGCTGGTTTTTTATCAAAGTAGCCGGGAATATATCTCAAAATACGTGGGGAAAATCCCCGGCCCTGGCCTGTAATGACAGCCCTGGGCTTGGGTGCGTGGGAAGATACATATACAATTTAACTTCTTTCCCAGACATACATGCAAATGTGAAAGCTGGTGTTATTGTTAACTGGGAATCAACGAGAAGCCTGGGAGTTATTATAGATATTTACTGGTTTGAAATATGCTTCAAGGAAACAGTTGAAGGTCATGGGGTCAACTTCTACACAAGCCTGAGGTTTTTTCAGACTTCAATTTTTCACTACTGCTCAAGTAGTTCATAACTGCAAGTATGATACTTACATGTTCAAGTAAAATTTATGATTCCTTTTAATCACATTCATCCAGAGCTGCAAATAACAACAGTCAGTCATTGGACAGTGTGTGACTGAAATTGGCCCATGTCTGACGAAATCTTAACTTTGGTCAGACATGTAATTAATGCATACATAAATGTATGGCCACTTTTCTGTTTTGTCTAATCAAACTAGAGACTTGGTTGCACGTATGTCCTTTCAAGAAAGAAAATTATTTGCAGCCATGGTCATCAGGCCCATTGGTGGACCCCTTGTGGGCCTTTGGCGCGAGTTAGTAGGGCTGTCTCGCTTCAGAGCCACAACACAATGAAAAGTCTTGACCTTTGTGATTTTAGTTAAGCTTTTAATGACAGAATTTTTATGCCTTCATTCCCAGTCACTACAATTAAGTTTTGGTTTACTTGTGATCGTTCATTGGATGGACCACTTCATTAAAACTTCATTTTCCATATACGCCAACTAGTTTGGTTGGACCCTTGTTTGAGCCATACATGTAGGTGGACCCAGGAGGCGGACTTCTGCAGCATGTGGGTTGCACCTGTTCCACCTCTGCCCCACCCCCCCCTCCCCTCTCCCTCTCCCTACAGGCCTGTTCATAAGTTCCAGTGAGTTGGACATTTGAGTCAACTGATATATTCAATGATATTTTGATATACCTTCTTCCAGGGAAAAATTTTATGCAGCTCTGATCTATCACAGACTCTTAATGTGGGACAGGTAAAAGAGACATCTTTTTATACATATTTTATGGAACCTTTCCTTTGGCATCTTACATGTCTGCCAGTGTATCATGGAAAGGAAAAAAATAAGACACATAACCTCATGTTTTTGGTTATGGCCCCATAACAGTGTTAACTAACAAAACCTAGTAACAGATGGACCAGCTTTCCATTTTTTCTCATGACCCTAGATGCTGAAGAAATGGTGAAACTATGTAAATTTGATTTTGAGGCGTCTCGACTCCAGTCATCATAGAGGGGTCTGAGTATCCTGCATCTCATTAATGTTTGGCCTAAATGTCCTCTATCCTGTTAATTCCTGTGGTTTGTATTCCTATCCTCTAATCGACAGCCTGGAACCTCTCTTTTAAAATCCCGTATCCCATTATTATTTTTTTCCCCACATATCCCGTTTTCCTATAGCACGTAATGGGGCCTCATCACTTTAGTCATTGTCACACATGTACCTTGGTCTTTGTAGCTGCTGGACATGAAATGGAAGTTATCAGTTGGAGTGAGTTCCAGTGCTTGCCGCAGTCTAAATTCTCCCTACATTACAGCTTCAGTAACACTCTCGGATCCTTCTGGGGCTATCCTTACAAAGTCCTTTGAAATGACAATAGGAGAATTTAAGGTATGATGTTGCAAAAATTCGAGAGTTCGTGTCATCTTGGAGCGATTCTCGTTTGACTCTGAAATGATGACCTGTGCATAGAACTCAGCAACAAGCTTACCGCTTAATAATTTATTATACAATGGATGCGTTCTGATTGGTTTAGACGGGTTTACGATTTAAGTATAGACACACGAATGGCGTCATGACTCAGAGAAAGTAAAAAACAACAACAATGTATAAAACAACGATTCCATTGTAATTGTCATTGCGTGTGTACCCAGATAACGCACAGAGGACGTCAAAATGTGGTATAACTGCAGAATACCCTGTCACTGCATTTACATGTCTCGCAGGCTTTGAAGAACAAGGCATATTACAATAGACAATATTTGTATTCTCGGTATTGAACTGGATCTAGCATGAAGTGGAGGCTACCCCGCAAGAGCCTCCACTTCATGCTAGATCCAGTTCAATACCGAGAATACGAATATTGCCTATTAACACTTAAAGACTGGTCCCTTGGGAACAAAATCCACTGTTCCCTTCGGGATCATTAAGTGATTTGTTATACAGCAAAACAAATGGAAACAAAAACAAAACAAATTTTGAAAAACGCGCTGAGATTCCAGCGACAGCATCAGGCCACCTTCAACTGTACGCTCTGATCACGTGCAACAGTGGTCAACATTTCGCTGGTAACAGTGAACTGTTTCCCGTTTGACGTCATGATTTTCGTAATGTTGCCCGTTAAACAAATTGCCTTACCTTAACTGCGTACTGTTAGGATCACAACGCTTAATGAGAAGAAAGACCTCAGATGTGCGCGGCTTTGACGGATTGCACAATCGCACAATCTGTCACTGTGTAGTGACAAATTAACAAGACTTTCTGACGTTTTTCTTAACATGTGATTATTTATTTTGTTGATTTTAGAAATTTGCGGCTCAAATGAGGGAAATCGTCTCTGTGTTGGAGACAGTGTGACCATGTGCTGATTCCTCAGCAAGCCAAACCAAAACAACTTTATCTTCGGTGTTTCGATGGTGATCTGATAAACATGATTTGTCTCGCTGTTTACGTGGGACTGTGTATTCTACTTCGCCTTTTGGGAATTGAAGTTCAAAAAGGTGTTTCGAGGTCTTGTCATTCTGACTGTTTAAAATAAAGTGGATCAACTCTCAAATCACGGCGACAAAACCGTCAGGGGTCTCATCCACAGCCTACTTTGTCAGAATTTACTTCTCACCGCCGTCTCTTTGTCTAGTTTTTCACTCAAATGAGTAAAATAAATTTATCAGGTCGCCGCCAAGTTTGCTTAGCTCAGACAGCTATTTCATGGAAACGACAATGTATTTACTTTAAACTTCATTTGCGACGGACAACGCAACGAGCCTGAAACTTGATCCGAATATAAAAATTTCTGCTGTAACTCACAAGTTATAAAATATGCCTCAAGAGGATTACATAACCTTTTGGATAACATTTGCAAACTGGGTTACATTATCCTTGAACGGGGCTAAAGGAAGCGGTCGTCATCTGTTGTATGGGGCCCAGTATGGCGATTTTGTACCATTGCGGTCCATTGCGTTTGTTATCCTTCATACACTGTATATTTTCGCGGAAGGTTTGCGTGGGATCTATGTTAGTGTGTTACAAGGTTCAGTTCCAACTAATAAACGCTCTGCTAGAATGAAAGCTTTCATCACGTTGATGCAACCCCGCTTGTAAAATCTGAAGCGCCCGTTAGGCGATGTTTCCCGTTGTGGTTAGAGGTTATTAACAGTACGTCACCTTAGGCATAAGCGGGGAAACAAAAATACGTTATGGAGTGAAATACTTAGTGCACTCTTGCTGAGGAAACAGATTTTAATAATCAGCATAAATTTAGAAACACGAGGCTGGCATTTTATGGCTGGCTTACATTTCTTAGGAATAGTATAAAACGTTGATACTGCTTTTTGTAATTAGAATTTAACTGGCATCCGTTTTGTACATACATAAAAAAGATTTTAGACATTAAAAAAAACGACACAACGTTTAAATTTGTAAGACATGTTTCGGATACTCAGTGTCCACCTTCAGTTGAAGGATGCGTACAAGTTGATGACTTTATGGAAAGTTGGTAACAAGTAAGTGTTAATTACAAATTGTAGGATAATAGTTACAAATCCGTGAAAATGTTACATAATAGTTAAGGGTGCAGCGGAGTTGGAGATTTTAAAAGATACTAAGGGTCTACTAATAGTAATTGAGGTAAGAGTGTTAAATTACCATGTTTGAGTTGTCTATTCTGTGCGGGTCGTTCCCATTCAGCATGAAGGGCTTGTTTGATCCTCAGTTGGAAATTAGTAAATGCCAAGTCTAAGATAGAAAAACAATTAAAAGAGCATAAATTCTTACACGACTTAGAACCCTGTAGATGTTTATAGATATGGGAATTGCGATCCGAAAGTAAATGACTGCGAACCCCGGATTTTATTAATAAGTGTAATTAAAGTTGTATTTTCTTAGCCAGAGTCATGATTTGGTATTTTAGTGAAAATTTCGGGTTAAACCCGAGTTGGAGTTAGGAACATCTGCCAAAACATCCCAAACATCCGTGTAATGTCCAAGCATTGAAGATGGAAATTATGCACACAACCGATATTAATCATTTTTATTAATATCATGATTATCAGTGAGTAGGCTCAATTAGTACATACCACACAAGTGAACAGTGCTTTTCGCGCGTTCTGATTGGTTAACTCGGAGGTGATTAGCAAAATACTATTCACCTCCACTTCGTTGATTAATTGTTAGATATCAAGAAAAGTGGTTAAGAATCATACGGAATTGAATAATGCATATGAAGGAAATCATATGTGAACTGCGGATATGAAATCAAATGAACTGATGATAGATCATTCTTCATTTGATTTCATATCTGCAGTTCACATATGATTTCTTTCATATGCATTATTCACTTACATATCTTTCGCGGGAACATATGAACCTAAAATTGACCAGCTCCCAACGTCAGTGGCTTCATATCTCAGTTGGAAGAGCATCGCACCAGAATCGTGAGGTCACGGGTTCAATCCCCGTTGAAGTCCTGAATTTTTTTCAGGCTTCTTTACGCAATTGCAAAACTGATTGCGATCACAACTGCGACGATCATTCTTTATTTCGAATCATGATACGGAAGTGAAGCGAATCTCACCCTGTGATATCTCACACGTTTCGATTGAAACCACCGGCATTTCAGAGACCGCGCAGCATTTTTGAGATTGGGGGGGCTAAATAAAATGCTGAAGGCATTTTTAGCGCGCGCCGCAGGCGCAAGCGACCTAGAGGGGGTCCGGGGGCATGCTCCCCCGGAAAATTTTTAAAATAAACGCTTCTAGAATGGCTAAAAATACATCCCAATATAGCAGACACAGTGAATTCTTTTATTATTTATCAGGCTAATAAACACCAAATTTGAACTAAAATAGCAAAACATCAAACACAAGCAACACATCAAAGCAGTAAAACAGTAATTTTTCAATTGAAAAAAAACTTTTTTTCCAAAATTATTGGGGGAACTGAAGCCCCCCCCAGTCCCCCGGCTCCGCGGTCCCTGCATTTTCATTTTTCATCGAAACTGGAAGACATTGCACTCCCAAAGCACCCGAGCTCATGAAAACCTGTCAGTACTGTGACTTAATTAAATCAAATTAAAAACGAATTTCATGTCCTCTTAACGTCAATAGATATAACGCAATTAGAAAAACACTTATGGATGACATCACCAGTAAACGATTCTCTGGATGATCAGCATAAAATCATTCAGTTTCTTTTTAAAAGCATAGGTGTATTTATTTATAGAAAATTAGGCTACACTACCTTATTTTCGAAACTTCTGAACTAAGAAACGAACCTGAATAGTGTAACGGATATCATTTTGTCAAGATTGCGTGATTTACGTCATTATTTGCGCTGTATCGATTCTTCTTTGCTTTGTTATGAGATCCCGCGAGTTGTCGGTATTTTCAGCTAGCCAGTTCAAGACACGTGTTAAGCACTCAAAGATAGATTGAAGGATCGTGGCAATGTTAAAGTCTGTAAAGCGGGGAAAGAGGTATGCTACCTTGTTTGTTTCATATTTAGGTTATTAGGTTAATTGTTTTTCGGTCACAAGATGATTTGTTATGCTTACGTTCCTTTGAATTCGGTTATTCATTGTATTGGCATGCACACCGCAGACGCCGCACGTGCTTTGTTTAAGATAGTTTCTTTGGTTAGATTCTTATAGTAATTTAGTTTTGTCGCTTATTGTATTTCAGTTTTTACAGAATTTCAAGTAATTAAAGAATTGAAAGTCAGATGCTTGAAGTTTCTGTCGAAAAATATTCCTCCGTTGCGGCGTTGGTAAAATGAGCAGTAATCCCGTACCTTTCTCTCTGATTGGTTGCCTCAATACTACCGGTAGCGCTTGTACCGACATTCTGATTGGCCGGTTGTGGCTCGGGACAAAGAGTTTGCTTGAAGTCTGATCACACTTTTCATTTGGGAGAAGTTTTCATGCATAGTGAAAGAAGTGAGACATCTTGTCGTTGTTGTCATGCACACTTGACATGCGTCGCCGGCGCAAAGTGGTGGCTGTACGAGTTTGTCCGTGATGTGCTCTCACGAACCCTACGAATGCCAACGTATTACGACAACCAGAAATACGTCTTCGTTCGCCGGAAAAAATTAGCATGCACTTAAACTGAAATTTCCCTGTATCAAAAATATTGCAGGTGTTGCGCAATCGTTGCCACATGATTCTTCGCTCCGTTGAACTGAAATCCTTTTGTCGTTTACGTTGGACAGCCGTTTTGCATCTACCACGAGGCCATGCTTGTTCGGCGGAGATTTTGGCGGTGTCTTCGTTTCCTTGGCCCAGCGTACTTGGTAACAAGCTTGATGATGTTTGCGCTGACGGCCTATATGTATCTCTCAGTTTATATCGACATGCCCCAAATTGAGAATATTAACAATGCCAACAGCGGCGGACAACAAGAGCCTTTTAACGTTAGTCTACGTAAAGTACAAGACATTGTGGTCAAGAGCGCGCCAAAACGAGCCTTCGTGATGAGGGAAAGTAAGAAAAGACAGAATTTAATCATCGTTGCTCACGGCCGTTCCGGCTCAAGCTTTACGGGCAATATATTCAACCACCATCCGTCAGTGTTTTATTTGTTTGAGCCTTATCAGACAGTTGAGCGTCTTCACGGCAAGGTAGAGCCGTTTGATAAAGATTATGAGCAGAAAAGCTTTGAGTGGATTCAAGCTGTACTTCAGTGTAATTTCGTTTCGTCAGAACACGTGGAAGACCTGCAGTACTACTATCGAAACAAGATGAGGAGGGAGTCCAGAGATACTCAAACAAGCATCGCTCTTTCTTCGCCTCCGTTTTGTCGTTACAACACTTCTGATTCGAGATGGAAACTTGGGGACGCCTGCCCTGATCCTCTTGACCAACAAATGCTGGAGCAAGTTTGTGAAAACAAATACAGCATGACTGTGTTTAAGGCTTTGTTTGGGAGAATGCCTAAAACCAATATTGAGCAGTTAATTTCTATCTGCGATTCATCAAGTAAATTTGAATGTAAAGTGTTATTTTTGGTGCGAGATCCGCGAGCCATTATTCCTTCATCCCAAGCCGTGAATTTTTATCGGGAAAAGGACAGGATTGGCTTAGCCCAAACGAGACAATTCTCTTATGAGAATTGTAGAATTACTGAGCAAAATCTAGACATCATTCGATCATTACCGTCGAGATGGAAAAAGAGGGTTAAGATATACCGTTACGAGGATATAGCATTAAATCCTTCCAAACTACTTCCAGACCTTCTGGAGTTTGCTGGGCTCCCGATGGACGAGAATTTGAGCAAATGGCTGTATTTAGCGTCGCATAAACCTGAGGACAAAGGCGAGCAGATTGCTGCTCCGTGGAGGCTGGATTCATCAGAAGGAGCAAACAGGTGGAGGTGGAAAGTGGCCCCATATGAGATCACTGTTATTGAACATTACTGCAAGCACGTCATGAAATTGTTGGGATACAAGGCCTTGCGTCTCTCTTATGATACACAGAGAAATATAAATTTTAATCTGCTTGAAGACAACTTTGAAGCTTTAACTTGGCTAAAAGTGTAGGAGATACTGTTGGCAATTTATGCTTGCGTAAATTATGTTTGTTCCCCAGAGGGCATTTGAACTTACTTTATGGTAATAATGAAGAAAAAGAAATCCCTCAAGGGATTTTCCTGCGGCCTTATTTCCACATCCCCAAATATTAATAAACAAGAGACATCAGTAAAAGTCATGCTATAATTTGGTACGCATTGTTCACTATATTTGGCCACATTTAAGGTAGATTTAAATTTTTTAGTAGATAAAAGGTGTCCATGAAATATTCGTAATGCCCTCGCATCAGCACCACATTCCGTTTCTTTAAACTCATCCGTCGGATGATAGGAAATGTGATACGCATCAACTTTGCTTGGGAAGAATTTGGCTTTAAAAATTGGTTGTGGACAACAACTCTTCAACAATGAAAACAAACGATCCTTTTGAAGCCAAGATCTATTTATTTCAGTCACAATATGATCGATAATCAGCTGGTGTTTTTACTGTTCCGCATTATGTTGAGTCTCTACGTGGTTAAAATCCTTCAAGAGAAAGCTAATAACAGTTTTTTGTGCTATTTGAGTTAGTTCATCTTGCGCTTCCGAGGAGGTTTCACCTGAACGTTCGAGACAAAGGCGTGAACGTAGACATGTTAATTATACATTTTCATATTTTGCAGTTGCAAGAAATTCATATACACGCGGAGAGAAAATAAAGGGAAGCCAAATATATCTGATTGCGAGTGTAGTAGCAAAGTAATTTTACGAGTTGGGGTATTTGCATACTCAGGGGCACAAAACGACCAATTTGTTGAAAAATGTATTATTACACCCCAGTTAATAAAACTAAATGTTATTCAGGCATTTTCAGGTCCTCTGGGGGAGGAAGAAGGAGACACAAATTTCTCACAACAATCCACATTTCGCCAGCCAACAATACTCACACTGCTACCACACTTCAGTAATTACCAACCGAAACCATCACCAGAAAGAAATTTCATAACCAACCCCGGGAAATAACTGATATTTTGCCAGCCAGCACAATACCTCGGGGGAACAGATAAAGTGAGGAACAGATTCGTTTTGTGCCCCTGCATACTGGAGTTTCCGCAGGGCCGTAGGCGCCTATGGCCCTGCGGAAACTCCAGTATTTCTTTACAAGAATTATGGGTCCGTACTACTTTTTTGATGTAGTCCGGACCCATTAATTTTTTCTGTAGTGTAAACGCGCCTTCCAGAAGTCAAATATATTTGCATGCTTAGGTATTTTGGAGTGTAGCAGCGAAGTAAATTTTTTCGAGTCGTGGCATATGGTAAAGCAGCGAGTAAATATAGCTGACATACCACGTGGAATCTAATAAGACACTTATTATGCAGCCTTACTTTTTTTTATAGTAACCTGGACAAAACTATTCTTGGTTTTCAACCACTTGACAAGGCGGCTATGTTGGAGGTCAATACACTATAATTTTGCCTCCACTACTCAACCGGTACACACAACAATGTTCATATATGGGCGCGTGGGCCAGCCA
This sequence comes from Galaxea fascicularis, assembly GCA_948470475.1. NCBI lineage: Eukaryota > Metazoa > Cnidaria > Anthozoa > Scleractinia > Euphylliidae > Galaxea > Galaxea fascicularis. The sequence goes on along the minus strand of OX419341.1, from coordinate 23,399,018 downwards.
AGCCACCGTGCCGTTTATTTGACATATATGCAGATATGTACAAATATCAAGTATAATATATAAACGGAAAAACGGGAAAAACAGAAGCACCAAAGCCGGACACGAAAACCCCAAAAAACAGCAGGTGGAAAAAACACGGGGAACGTGTACCCCCGACTAAAGGAGTGGTGCAACCCTTGGGGTTTTACGGTATGCTAGTGCCTAAACTATAAACATCAATAAACACTCAAGTAAAAGAGAAAAGCAACCTAACACGGTGAAGGCTGACCGTAGAATGCCTCACCTTCTTAACGACCGCGAATTACAAACTCAAATCCCATAACTCACTGTGCGCTAACACCCTCCCCAGACCTCTGATACGTGCCGGCAAAATAGTAATTTATGATAATACGGTGCAATCACAAATTACATTTCGTTTCGCACAATTTGCATAAAGATAATGTTCCTTTCCCAGCGGAGAGGCAGGCTATAGGGAGCTTAAGCACGTGCGTTTTTGAGACGCGAACGGCAACCGGAAGTGAGATGTTTTCCCTTTTAACTTGTCTTCACACAACTATATTTATATCGCTAAGTATCTTTTCACTATTAGAGACCCTAAGTTTAAAAGTCTGGTTGAGACCGCTATCCTGGGGTGCGAAATATTCACTTGCGGTTGCCGTCCGCGTCTCAAAAACGCGCGTGCTTAAGCTCCCTAATTATTATTCTTGACCACCAACATGGCCGCCATCACGTCAAGTGCAAATAGGAAATTGTAGGGAATCTGTCGATTGCTGCCAACTCACCGATTTTCCCGATGTATATAAGTCACATGTCCTTTGCATGAATCTCATGAATCCTCACACGTTTTTCGATTCCAACCGACTAGACGCCTTATGAGCGTAAACTAGAGTACTCGTGTCGACGTATCAGTAAATATGTTGGTTATAAAACGCGGACGAGTGAACGTTAACGGTAATTTCGTTTCCATGTTGACGATATTTTGTAATACCCGATTTCAGACCAAAATGGTCAAAATCCACACCCGTTTTGAGACCAAAACGGCTAAAAAACCACATCCTTTAGGGCGGTACATACCTTTTTAGCTTATATAGGGGAGTAACCCCCCCCCCGGGGGGTGCTTTGCTTGGGAGAATGCCTAAAGGCATTACAGCGGTGATTATATTGGCGTGAACACCTAAAATATGTCTGGAATGTTTATTGTGTTGTAACCAATCACAGGCAAGATCTTCACACCACAGAAACCACAGGCAACTTGCTATTTTCTGCGGTTCGCAGATTAGCAGAAAATTACTGTTTTCACGGTTCACTAAACAAGTGACAGTTACCATGGTAACGAGGCTAGTTCGTCGACAGTTAGGAGCACATGGTTTTGACAGTTCCATTCTAGTCTGGCGCTGCTCCCGCACGGTCAAATTTTTATCTTTTTAGTCTCATTACGTACGTTATCTAACGGCTATCGTTGGTCTTTCGTTCCCGATTTTATGTTGTCGAGTAGTTAGCAATCTTACTCCCTCGAGATTGTAAGAGAATCTGGATCTGATTTCGGGAGGGACCAGGTTTCCCCTCAGGGGTTTTTCCTCGCTTCGTGTGTAATTTCCATTTTCCAATAAAGAGGATCTGACGTGCAGCAGCCAGCAGAAGTTCCTTGATCGCAAGATCGCAAACTGGAAATGACCGCCGACCAAATTAAACATCTATGGAATGATTGACACATCGCACAAAGTAAACAACTTTCAGTATTCCTTTAAAACAACCTCGTTCCCAGGGTCTCTCATCTTCCCGCCCAAGCGAGGCGGGAAGATGAGAGACCCTGGGAACGAGGTTGTCTTCAAAATACCGATTTCGATCGTTACAAAAAGTTTGAAAATTTGCGCGCCAAACCTTCGCGTACATCAGCCCGGCACATCGGCTTTGTAATAAGCCAGTTCGGAGTTTCAAAAAACACTGGCGCGTGTCGGGATAAAATCGAGCATCTCTTAAAAATACAAAAGTTTTTTAACGCAAATTCGTGCAAGTATTTTGCATGACAAAAGAACAAAATTATATGCCTTCTTTTATCCCGACGCGCGCACGTGTTTTTTTGAAACACCGAACTGGCTTATATTGAGCAGTTCATTTCCATCGAGTGAATTCGAATGTAAAGTGTTATTTTTAGCGTGAGATCCGCGAGCCATTATTCCTTCACCCCAAGCCGTTATATTTTATCAGGAAAACGACAGGATTCGCTTAGCCCAAACGAGAGAATACTCTTATCAGACAGAACTGCAGAATTACCGAGCAAATCTAGACATCATTAAATCATTACCGTCGAGATGGAAAAAGAGGGTAATATATACCGTCACGAGGATATAGCATTAAATCCTTCCAAACTACTTCTGGAGACAAAGTACTTGGGTGTGAAACGACCAAAATTTGTGACAAAGGGGAAAACCGAAGACACGAAGGTAGCTTTAGACTGGGTTGCTTATAAGGGTAGCCCAGTAAGAATATATGAACCTTTTCCCATCTGCCACTAATGGGAAATCACTTTCGTTTGATTGGCGAATCGTCCCTGACGATGACAGATTTGACATGAACGCTTGAAGTAAGTACAATGCTTCCGGTCGGCTAATCCGAATCAACTTTAAAATTTTCTTTATTTTCAAAAATAAAATAAACACACGGGAGTTTTTAATTTTTAATTTCTTATATTAGCACGCGGGAAGTTTTAAGAACACTAGAGAAGTGCCTAGAGAACCACGAGCCGCAGGCGAGTGCTTCACGCACTTTTCTAGTGTCCTTAAAAATTCCTCAGTGCGAGGAAAAGTTTTTTTAAAATTTCTTTTGTTAAATGTCCCGGAGATTTAGGGAAGCTTTCATACCGCGCCGGAAGTCTGTTGATGAAATTTGTTGACATTTCAATCCCCAAATTATCCCTTCGTGTTCAAAATAAAGTTGAGTATGGATAAATCATATCTTTTTAAATTTTCAGGGTGGTACAAACTCATGCACTGTAACTATGCTCTCTACGGTTTGTTAGAGCATATTAACTATGGTTAGAGAGGCTAAGTGACAGGTCTAGAACTACAATACTGTAAACGTGGTCAGATGAAGACCTTGTATGTCTTAATCATAACATAGAAGAGGATAAATTTTCTACCACAAAGCGAATTTTTTAAGCGAAGCGACGTACTTTGGCATTAACTTTGTTACAAACTGTATTAACATGTGGGACGAAAATATCTCACAGTCACCTTTCCGTGGATAGATAACAGGTTTAATCACTTTCCGGGACATTGCGCAAGAGTTCTTTTCAAAGGTCACCCAACGAGAAAGTTCGATGAAATATCTGTTCGGGAGAGTCTACCCGAGTCCTAAGACTTTCGGATAATACATTGCCAAAAAGCTACTGATCGATTTCTCAACTAAAACATCACCCAGGTAAGGAGAATAAAGCAAACGATCGACAACATATTTTACAGCAAATTCTCCTTACTAGAAAAATCCAGGGGAAAATAGTCCTTTTGATTTTCGGAAGGGATATTTTTGCAATTTTTGGCTCCTGAAAAGGTCGCAGAGAAGTACTTCGAAGGTAACATTCGGCAAGCAATTTCTGAAGATTTCATTCCCTAAAGTTTTCGGGCACTTCAATTTTCAGCTAAGAAATCCGAACAGATCAAATTTTTCTAGCTATTTAAAACAACTTTTTAAACAGTCTGTAAACATTACAAGGAGCCAAGAAATACCCTCAAAGGTTTTTTTTGCTTGATTTGCTCATTGGGTGACCCCTGAAAGGTTCGAGGAATGCTACGAGTCACGTTTGTCGCGGACGTTTCGATGCTTTCTGCTTCTCCTTTGTCACAAATAAAACCAGAAGCGAAAACATCAGCATGTCATTGACTTAGCCATTCTCTTTATAAATCTTTTTTGATCAGTGTTCATCCTTCTAGAATTATCAGCTTATTTCCATATTTGTTTTTTTTAGTCATATTTCAGTTTAGTCAGTAACGGACGACGTCATGCTGGTAGTTCAAGAAGAAACAATCAAGTGAGATAATAATCTTGATTAGATTAAATTATTTTCTCAGCAATCAAGCAACGATAACGAATGGAATAAAGTGCGTCAGTGATAAATTCCACAGGATCACGATTGTTCGCTCCATTGAGCTTAAGTTGTCAGTGATGCACGCGCAACAGCGGTTATTTGACCCAAGCGTGTTTGTCATTAATGCCTGGAAAAAGTTTTTATAATCGTTCACGTTTACAGACAACTTTCGAAAAAAATCTACCGCCACACCATGCCTACTCAGCGGAGATTTCGGCGGTGTCCTCGTTTCCTTAGCCCAGCGTACTTCTTAACAAGCTTGATGATGTTCGTGTTGACGGCCTATATGTATATTTCCATTTATATCGACATGCCCCAAATTGAGAATTTTAACAATGTCAACAGCGGCGGACAACAAGAGCCTTTTAATGTTAATCTACGTAAAGTACAAGACATTGTGGTCAAGAGCGCGCCAAAACGAGCCTTCGTGATGAGGGAAAGTAAGAAAAGACAGAATTTAATCATCGTTGCTCACGGTCGTTCCGGCTCAAGCTTTACGGGTAATATATTCAACCACCATCCGTCAGTGTTTTATTTGTTTGAGCCTTATCAGACAGTTGAGCGTCTTCACGGCAAGGTAGAGCCGTTTGATAAATATTATGAGCAGAAAAGCTTTGAGTGGATTCAAGCTGTACTTCAGTGTAATTTCGTTTCGTCAGAACACGTGGAAGACCTGCAGTACTACTATCGAAACAAGATGAGAAGGGAGTCCAGAGATACTCAAACAAGCATCGCTCTTTCTTCACCTCCGTTTTGTCGTTACAACACTTCTGATTCGAGATGGAAACTTGGGGACGCCTGCCCTGATCCTCTTGACCAACAAATGCTGGAGCAAGTTTGTAAAAACAAATACAGCATGACTGTGTTTAAGGCTTTGTTTGGGAGAATGCCTAAAACCAATATTGAGCAGTTAATTTCTATCTGCGATTCATCAAGTAAATTTGAATGTAAAGTGTTATATTTGGTGCGAGATCCGCGAGCCATTATTCCTTCATCCCAAGCCGTGAATTTTTATCGGGAAAAGGACAGGATTGGCTTAGCCCAAACGAGACAATTCTCTTATGAGAATTGCAGAATTACTGAGCAAAATCTAGACATCATTCGATCATTACCGTCGAGATGGAAAAAGAGGGTTAAGATATACCGTTACGAGGATATAGCATTAAATCCTTTCAAACTACTTCCAGACCTTCTGGAGTTTGCTGGGCTCCCGATGGACGAGAATTTGAGCAAATGGCTGTATTTAGCGTCGCATAAACCTGAGGACAAAGGCGAGCAGATTGCTGCTCCGTGGAGGCTGGATTCATCAGAAGGAGCAAACAGGTGGAGGTGGAAAGTGGCCCCATATGAGATCACTGTTATTGAACATTACTGCAAGCACGTCATGAAATTGTTGGGATACAAGGCCTTGCGTCTCTCTTATGATACACAGAGAAATATAAATTTTAATCTGCTTGAAGACAACTTTGAAGCCTTAACTTGGCTGAAAGCGTAGGCGATTATGGCGTTCTAGGTAATTCATACATACGTAATTTACTGATGTTTGTTTTCTCTTTTGATAATGAAGAAAAGAAGCCCCTGATGGATTTTAATGCAGCATTATTTCCGCACAGCTCCTTATAATAATTATTGTGGCTCTGAAACACAAACTCTATCCATGTTTGCTGATTTTGGTACAAGGTTAGAATCATTGTGATAAATGTATGGGGTTGTAAGAAAATGTTTTCCCCTCGCGAATCATGGGGTAACCTCTTACGCAAACATTTTTTTAAAATTTTATTCTGCATTACTTACTATATTACAAGAACACTAATTACATTACTGTTACATTCACAACAGTTCACGAACTCTACACCTGCACTGCTTACGGTTACAATACGGCACGTTACTTAAAAAACTGGAGCACAATTTACTACAATACTTACAATACATATAAACTTTTACATGTTCATTATTTCTGTTCGTTATAATTGATAAACACAATTGTAATCTAAAATATCCAGAAAATTATTTTACATTATACTAGGATGGATAAATCAAATGAGTCTTAACTTTTAAGACTCACTTTACCCGTGTTTTTGTCTTATTTCATTTCATTCTGCTTATCTTTGGCGAAGGAGAAAAATAACGAGCACAAAAACAAGGAAAGGTTGCGTGACGAGCCAAAAGAATGTCTGCGTAGGAGGCTAATCATGCGGAGTGCACTGTTCTGCTTTGCAAGTCCGAGAATAAAATATTACAACTTCGTTATCAGATTAACATGAAGGTTTCTGGGTAGTGTACTTGTTCCCTATTTGGATGCAGTTACGGTAGATCAGAAACGTGTCGGTGAAATCATGTGATGGCCCCCAGCATGTTTCTGATTGGATCGCATTAGCACGAAACGGTGGTCTCAAAATAACCAAGCAGTCACTTTTTGCGCCACACTATTCCGTTTCTATGGACGGATTATATGTAACATGCAAGGAATTCCACTGGGGAAGAAAATAACAAGTGCACAACATAGCACAGTCAAAACAAAGGACGTCATTAGCGTTGTTTACAGTATTTACATAGTTTAACTAACAAAGCAAACTATGATAAAGAGGGAGACGGAAAGAGCGGGCGCGTCCATCAGAAACCGAAAAACTATAAACTCGACGACATATTTCTTGTACCGTGCTTTATTCGAACAGTACGTACTAAGTACTAATAAGAGATGCTTGACGCTGATTTTGACAATGGACAAGGCAGTAATGAAACGCTCAATGATTATTTTTTATCTGCTTTTAGAGTCGATTCTTTTGGGGTATAGATTGTTGTGTCGAACGAACTGAACATTTCTACAATGGCATCATTTTGACAGCGACCGGACTAGACTTCATATCGAATTTGCGTTTGTAATGGCATTGGAGTGTGAATGACGATAACCCTGACTAGCTTACAAAGCACAGAACAGTGGGTTAACCTTTTAAATACCAGGTATCCCAGGCTTCTCCGTATAAGGAGTTATCAATACAATGTCTGCGGTTTTACCGTGCGGATCCAAAAACCGTGAACACTTTGATTTGAAGCGACATGAAACCACAAACTAATTACCGTTACAGTTTGTGGTTTAGTTTTCTCGCGTGTGATTGGCTTTTTACTTGAAACACAAAACCATTCCATAAATATTTGTAGTGTTTACGGTTTTTGTATTTTCACCGAACACACCACGGAATCGGGTTTAGTTGTCACGTAATCCACATCGGCGGACCAGTTCATAGAAAAGTTTTTCGAGCTATTTTCCTCAAAGAAGCCCTTAGATCAACATTATTAAGCTGGTATAAGGGTGGAGGCAAGCCTCTGAAAAAAAAAAAAAAAACCAGAGACGAGAGGCGGTTTCATGCTGACTGTAGCGCCAACGATGTTTTTTAATGGCGGTTCACGAGTGAAGGAGTCTCTCTCTATAATAATAATAATAATAATAATAATAATAATAATAATAGTAATAATAATAATAATAATAATAATAATAATAATAACGATATATAACTATAATAAGAACCTTCCCAGAATCCTTTGCAGGTGGAAAATCGTCAATCCCAAAAAACTTGGTCAGTTTGAGGGCAGCAATACCCCCACGTTGTCTAGAAATAAGTCTTACCATAAACTAATTATTGTACAAGACTAAGGGCGATGACGTCATTGGTCACGTGACTTTGCTCACAAGTGCGTTTTTGCTCACTGTGACGAAATTATTTTGTTATTGAAAAAGCAGTCAACGTGGTTTGAAGCACAATGGTATGAGCCATTTCGGACTGCACGGGTACCGAACAAAATATAAATATTAAGGGAGCTATATACAATTTTCAAAAAGTGGGAGTCTGGGTACAAGTGCTATCTCGCGTTGCATTAAACGCGAGGAAACAAAAATTTGGATATTGCTAGATGTTTTTATGAAATATACATTTTTGTCATTTTTAATGCTGTGACGTCATCGGTCACGTGACCAGAACGGACCGAAGTTTAATATTCGCTCTAAAAGTTTACTAGAACCTTTCTCCAAGAATATTTTTAAGCGAAGTTGTAGTTCAATAAATAGTGTTTTAAAAAATGGCCATGATTACTTTTTCCTAAAAAAGTGCGGCAGTTAAGATTTTTTTCAGAGGAGAGGGCCTAGAGGAAAGAACGAAAACGGGGCTATACTTTCGCGCGCTTTTTGTTCACTGCGACGCCGCGCCACAAAAGGTTACTGAGAAAAAAAATTCCAAGGACTCGGGACAACGGACTGGACTTGCATTTTCTTTAAACGGAACTTTTGACGACTTTTTAAATTATTATTATTATTTTTTTACGGCTGCTGTCTGCTCAGGGACAATGTATACTTGAGAAGGTAAGTTGAAAAAAAAAAACGCGTTTGTGGTACACTTAAATGCACTTCCCACCTAAAAAGTGTTGTTTAATTCTTGAAATTATAAAACTTAAACTAGAAGTTGCAGCAATGCGAATGAAATCAAATTAATGCTATCATTAAATGAAACAATTTAAGTTGCTTAAGGCAACCGATGCAAGCTCAGTAATATTACTAAATACGATATTTGAGGGTTAAAAACGTATCCTAAACAGTGACGGAATAAATGATTACTTTATTTTCAACCGGAACTTAAAACGTTACCTTCATTTGCACAGACATCAAAACTTTATTTTATACTGTCCATGAACTAAATTCCCTCTTACAATTATAACAAAGTGTACAATAAAGCCATTATTCAAAGTATTGGCCCAAGAAAAATTGTTGTGCATAAACAAATATTGGAACAGTTCGTGCTTTCAAATGGATTACCCTAATGAATTACACGATTCCGACACATAAGTTTCATTTGAGTGGCGAAACATTTTGTTGTATCTGAAAAATTACTGTACTACAGAAAACGTTTTCACAGAGGTTGCAATGCTTGGGGGTTCACATAATTTAATTTAATTTTTATAAAGCTAAAAATTGTATGTCAACGATCGGCAGCAGAAACACCTTGATTTACAATAGAGTTCTGATGACGGCACAAAAATAAAATTTTTGAAATTATGGGATATGATGCCATATTCTTATAGAGCATCCTAAAAGACGCCCTCGTCCCAAAAATTAGCTCCGAATTGCAATTCCCAGTAGAGATATAAGGTATCAAAGTTTGATGGCATCCCATACAAATCCTTCAAAATTTGTTTCAGTTCCTTCAGTTTAGAACAGACTCAAAATTAGAGAGATTTATATGGGGCAGTATCATATTTCAATCCTTTATATTTCGGCTGGGAATTACAATTAAGAGCTATTTTTTGGCAATGCCCCTTTTTTAAGGATACTCGCTCCATTCGAAAATGGCACCCAATCCCATAATTTCACAAATTTAATTTTTTGTGACGTCACACTTTAGAACTCTATAGGTAGTCTGAAGAAAAACCTTTTTACAACAATGTTTAAATTATAAGCTTAAGCTTACGATAAATTTCATTTGAATCTATTTTTTAAGTTGAGGGGAAATTAAAATGTAATTTGCTATAAGAATGGGTCCAACACAGAAATCCTGAAAACCTTCTTCACAAACAAACTGACGATAAACTTGAAAACCAAATTTGAGTAAAGAGAAACTGGAAAGCAAACTTGGAAAAGTTTAAATCGTCAAAATGGCTTTAGAACGACTTTAGAACGACTCAGCTGCCACAAAGACTTCAAAATAACACAAATGCAGACTAAGGTAAGCTTCTTTTATTTAAATCCTTGACTACAAGTTGAATTTAGAGTGATTTTTGAACCATTTTCATACATTCTCTTAAATGGCGCAATACTGTCACGTATGTAAATCACAAACAACGTCTGGGCCGCCTGTGGTCTAACACATCTTCAGGTGACCTAGTCGAAGTGGCGGAACGAGAGAGTCGAACGAGATATCGCACAGCGTTCATGTGCTCGTTAATCCACTGACTTGGTCTAAGGTTTTATGAGACAGGATCAACCAAATTTCAAAATCATTTCACCGTTTTGAATGTAGGTAAGCTTCGGACTAGAAATTTCCCATTACTTTGTTAAACTTGACCGCAAATACCACTTTCACCAAAGCTTCAGTGCTATTGCAAGCAAACCGTCGCTTCGTTTCAGAAGGTCTATTCACTTTCTGTGATTGGTTAAACAAAATGACGTGTGAATCGCGAGGTTTGGAGAATCTACGATTCGATGACAAACATAGCGGGCAATGTCTTCCTTCGTAATTTTAA
>OX419341.1:23376206-23383706 GCA_948470475.1 Galaxea fascicularis | reverse complement strand
AGAGATCAGAGAGTTAGATTATCTGAGACGTGCTATAGTTTTTGTTCACTTCGTTTCTGAGCTAGCCTGAGGGCAGGCTCACCACTAAATAATTCTCGCGCGACACATCGCCGGCCAAGCCGGCGTCTGCCCCATACCTCTCGCCGGTTCGCGGTCGCCCGCTTCGCCGGCGATGTGTCGCGCGAGAAGTTTAGTAGTGAGCCTGCTCTCAGGCTATTTCTGAGCTAAATGCCATGGCTTACTATTGCAACAGTGTTTCAGTTATTAAACGTTTATGCATGTTTCACCCTGATAACGGTTTGTAAGTTGTAGTCGAGTGAATGTAATCCGAGTAAGCTGTCTACTTGAGTAAATTTATTGTTTGCAGGGATTTCTGCCGTTCCGTTTTAGCTTTTCCGGTTTTCTTTTTTCGTAATATGCCCCGCTGAAACACCTTGTTCAGGAAAGCACTCACTGATAAGAGCATACAATTAGCCCAGAAATTGCAGTGTCCAAATGGTTTATAGCTGATTCTCTCGTGATCAATTCTTCCAACCATGTCGTTGGTTTGAAGCCCTATCAGACCACTCTCTGCTGTGGTCAATCTGAAAATAAGCTGTTAACATATGCGTTATTAAAAGCTCTCAGGAGCTGTCTTTTCCTTTGTCACGCCTTACTCAATCGGAAATGAACTCTTCACTATGTGCGACTTCCTGTCTTACAAGTGTTAACATTCGTCTGAAGCTTTCTTTTTTACTTATATTAGCCATTGCTACGAGATATTAAGCTTCATTTTAGCCGAGATATCTACCATGTTAAATTGCATATAGCAGGCTTTAATTTACACGCTTCAAACGCCAAATAGGCTCTAAAATATCCCGCCTCCCTATGACAGGAAGTTTGGTGTATTGTTTCAGCCAGTTTGAATTTTTAAAACTCCAAAAGTCAATATCCAGCTTATGACGTAGTGATACGGCAATATTTAAAATCGTTCTAAGCGATCACACGTCAGTCGAACAAAAAGACAATCCAGCTGAGTTGTTCCTATTTTACTGAAGAATATTGCAGGAAGATGAAAACAGTTTCATTCATTTGTCTTTGCATCGGACTAACGTGTGGCGTGCGGGTAAGTTTATGGACGTGATTTATCACTTGTTTATTCCTTCTTGCTTGCTCTACAGTCGTTTCCGTTGGAATAAAAATTGCTTTACAAAGTTATGAAAATTTAAACTCTTCGCAGTTTAGTCGAGAGCAACCCTCCTTAGGTCACCGATCGCAACACATTACTTGATCGATGGACTCGTTTTGCAATCGTCTGGAAATCGTTGCTTAGCGGCTTTTAATTTTTTTAAATTAAAACCGTTTTAAAAAACGGTCGTCGGTTGTTGTGGGGGTTTGAAAATCATCGGAAACACAACAACTTTACCTTTGTCCGGTTTTGTTTGAGCTCGTCACTCAAATATAGTTGTTTTCATTGTTTTTTATATCCCCTGATTGCTTCCACAGCGGATGAAATAATGATACCTTTGTTTGCTACTAAATACATTGCTATCCACCGAATGGACATTCTTATTCAACTTAGAACACTTTGCGTCCAAAGTTTACTCATCCGTGACAACTCACAAAAATGAGACAAAAGAGATGAAAAGCATTTTAATTTTCCTTTATCCCCTCATTAAAGTGTTATTATGGCCCTGTCCGGAATTGAATAACATTATTCCCTTTTTCCCATTCCCAAGTTTTAGACGTCTTCAGCCGAGAACGATAACTTTCAGTTTCCGCTTAGCTACTTGATAGAAATAAAGTAAAGAGGCTGGGATCTACTTAGCTGCTACCTTTGCTGGATCAGTTCGAAATGCTGACAAATACTACTATCATTCGAGAAAGTTATCACGACCAAATAGGTATTGTCACTATGATATGCTTGGCTTGAGCGCAGTTGAGCGGAACTTGTTCAAACTCGACCGGCGGATCGCGGGGACCACAGGAATAAAATATCGCTGTATTTTCCGGCTATTGCAATACTTGAGTGGGAAATTAAACTGACACAGGGGCTCGATGCGTTCGGATAAATGTAAGTTGGTCAAAGGTACGCCGCCATAGGTCCTCGTTTGAGAACCTTGGCCTCTGGATTCCTAGGATGTACCGGATCCTGCGAATGGTGCATGACAGGACTGAAGTTTGGCAATTTAGGCCTTTTAATTTCCAGGTCGACTCAGATCCGTACAGTAGAACGGACTCGACTGACTTGACGTTGAATTTTCCTGTGGCAGCTTGGTCACATAAATATACTAATATAGTCCGCTTGGATCACGGAAAAACGAAACGATCGACAAATTGTAGTTTATCACGAAAGGAGAACATAAGATCAAAGGGTCAACGAAACAAACTAAATCGGTCATTGTTGTAAAACTTGATTCTATTAACAAAAAAACGAGCCGCGAATCGCAGTTAATAATTTTGCAAAATCATTATTCCGTTGTCAAACACTGCGGGTGCTATTCAGCTAGTACAGCTGAACTGATGCAGCTAAAAACACATGAAAATAACAGAACGTCTTTGCTCTTTTGTACGCAGATAAACACAGAAGCACCTACTCAACCAGAACACTTTTGTGAATAATGCTTTTCGTATTTTCAGTTGCTAAAGTTAATGGGTCTAAAGTAAAAAGTTGTATGAAAGATCTCTGTTTGAAGGACAAACGCTTAAACTGCCGAGAAAACCAGCAAAGAAATTACCCAAAAGCAAATAAGAGGCAAAAACGGATTACATTTCGAACAAAATGGAAGTAAACGCTCTGAAAAAGCTGGAGGCGTCTTCATGCATATGAGCCCGGTTTCCGAGATCTCGTCACACCACTATTAAATCTTTGTAAAAATGTTTTCCCGACTCGGTGTTGGCTAACACCCTCGACTGTAGTAGTAGTAGTAATAAAAATTTTGATGTGGTCATATGAGAGGGTGGGCTGGCTCGGTTACCGAGATCTCGGTTTCTTCAATCGGGATCTCGGTAATCGGGCTCGAAATTCAGCTCGGTTATGGTGGATTTCCACTGTCGCGTAATTTTTACGTGCGTACGGACGTAAACTTCAAATGGCTTCACGAGCGTAAATATAATAGAAGGCTCGCGCGTAAACGAAGAAGTTGAACCTCGCTCAGCTTTGACGTTTACGCGTGACCTTCCATACATCGTTTCTATTTCATTTACGCACGTAAAGCCAGTTAAAGTTTACGTCCGTACGCACGTAGAAATTACGCGACAGTGGAAATCCACCTTAACCGAAATGAACTTTTTTCAACTACGAATACCCTATGAAGTCACTGGCGGCCCGGGTGGCATCATTTTGCGTCGTCTGCTTTGTTTTACATATCATTTGTATTCGATTTGGCTGCAGTGATACAACCGCAAGAGTTGACAAAGCTACAATAGGAGTTTCACCATGTTTCTTTTGTTTCTCGAATTTCGCAGAGAACTCGTCCCCAGGGTCTTATCGCCTTTTCTCATCTTGGAAAGATTTATGTCGGTAACCGGGCTCATATGAAGAGGCCCTGAGATAGCAATTTTAGTATGGGCCACTTAACATTTCCGTCATCTTTTTTCTCTCACCCATCCCTTTTTTTTTTCAAAGGGCGCACCACGTTTTGGGCGGCTGTGGTTAAAACGAGATAAGATCAGAAGTCAAGATTCGTGTTGAAAAATTCCATATCTATAACGAGGTATCAGGCACTAGGTTAAAGAAAGGGAAGGATAAAGGATATCAAGACGGGATCGCGGGACTATTTGAAGGCTACGTCTTTGATCTAACTGAACTAATCTAACTTCTCATACCTCTTTTCACTACAGTTACGAAAGATCAAGATGCCATTGGAACTGCGCAGTGCCATGGCCAATGTGACGTCGTTGGAAACATTTCTGCTCGCTATGACAAAAAACAGAACATTTGTGTCAAACCTTAGGGATACTGTTAGAGGTCTAAGCAATGGAGAAAAAAGTACGTATAAGCAGAACCAGATACTCAGTGTTTTCTTGATCTAAGTGGAAGTGAATATTCACGGGTGGCTTTTTACTGACCCAAGAGGCGGTAGGCTCAAAAAATATTTACCAGTATTCACCGACACCGAGGTCAGTTGGAATTCTAGTACTGTGCCAAAGCAGTGAATGACCAACTTTAATTGGGTATTTTTTAGCCTAAGGGCAAATACGTCATGCACGAAATCGATCTAATCGGAGCGCGAGCGGATTTTTGTGTGGCTTACACGAAGTGTATAGCCACATTATGCCAAGACCAAATTTATTTATTTATTTGTCCACGAGAGTCGAGCGCCTGTCACGTGGTCTAGTAAGCCACACATGTACGCATTGCGGACCTATTTTTCCTCCGTATTTGATCATGAAAAAATCTGCATCCTACACGTGACTAGCGGCCATATTGGTTCAATGATACAAAAGAAAGTATCTGCCTAAAAATAGAGTTGTATGAGTTCAATTCCCAGAGGTTTAGCCTTGCGCACCAACATGGCCGCCGTGCACACGAATACGCGCGGAAAACGAATTGAATACGCTGGCCTTACAGAACATGGGCTGGCATGTGCTCTTTGAGGTGGCACGTCCTATGTCACGATCCCATGACATCATATTAAAGAACTTCCGTTTTCGCCTGTCCACTCGTATACGATAGGCTGGCGTTGTCAAAAATCTTGAGTACAATCTGGAGAACGTGTTCGAAAGCCTTTTAATAGCCCTCCTTAAAAATAGCCCTCCTCCTGTTTTCTACTATCCTGAACTACTAAAAGTATTTTTTTCTTTTTTCTTTTTTTAATATCTGATCTTTGTTTTTATCTCATCCTCTCTCGGTTTTTGTCCTCCGTTATCGTAACCGGCGACTGTACTGGAGATTTTTGAAAACGCCGGATTATAGTACACATGTGGACAGACGAAAACGGACGTTTTTTAATACGATGACGTCATAGGATCGTATTAACACGTGCGAACTCATGCTCTATACGGGAGGCTAGTAGGGTTGTCCACATTATGCTCACAATTTTTACTATTATGCTAATTCTTTATGCTCAAATAATGTTACTATTATGCTCAAAATTTCTCTCCCGGATCACTCATTTTTTACCTAAAATAAAATACAATCGCTTGATATGCTTATATGGATTATTATATCGACAACATAACGTATAAGTATTCCATTTAAGTGATCGTCCGTTTCCTGTAGTGCAGTCTGGGGCAGTGGATTATCTCGTATATTTCTCCACAGGAAATCAGGAATCCCAGTTTCGAGATTGTACCTAATTCCGATGTATTTATTTATTTTCTTTCGATATTTTGACATATTTCCGGGAAATTTTCTTACCATTATGCTGGCGTGATGCTCGATGCTCATGCCTCACCATTATGCTCAAAATGATGCCGGCATAATGTGGACAACCCTAAAGGCTAGCGTATTCGACTCGTGTTCGCGTATTCGTGTGAACGGGAATATATAATTCGAATACGCTACATGTGGATGCAGTTTTTTTCAAATACGGACAAAAAAACCTCCGTTTACAAAAGTATATGGATACATGTGGACGGGGCCTAAATCACAGGCAGTACGGGGAGCGTCTCTTATATATTTATACACGATTTCGTTAGATCTTGGTGTACATGATGGCAACATAACCAATGTACGTACGTAACGTCAACTGAACTAGCCATAATTAAACCGATGACGATTTGACCAAAGAGTAGTATTAGGTTATAACTTAAGCAGTTATTTGGTGGTAAAAATTTTGCCAGACTGACAGCAGATACTGTTAGCTACATTTTCTTGGCTGCGTATTTCCACCGAGTGTCTTATGCCTTGTTTGATTTCCCCACGTAACATTTAGAGATTTGTGGAGTTGGTTCTCGGCCAAAAAACTGTCCTCAGGATGATAAAGACCTCTGTAAAAATGACACCACTTGTTCAACAGGCTTTAAGTGCTGTAACACTGGCTGCCGTATGGAATGCTCGCGTAAGTTCGCTTTATTCAACTTTGTTCCGGTCGTTATTTGTACATCATTCCCCCCCCCCCCACTATACTCACCCCAGTATACGAACTCCTACCTGGACTTGTCCGAGGTGTCTCTTGTCACATTCTTGGCACTCGGCACTTTGCGCGAAGGTTTTCGTATTCAAAGTAGTTTGAATTCGACAGTTTAAGGATGGGAGGATTCGTTGTAATCAATAGTTTGTCAGTGTGCTCCAAAAATTGAGTGACACTCACCAATATCGAACTAGGTCCGCAACTAACCAAAATTTCTACATGCAAAGTACAAGAACTGACAAAATGAGAAGGTCTTTTTCAAGAGCTGGTGTTCAAATATGGAACAGTTTCCCGCTACCTCTGAAAGAATTAAACAAAATTCAATTTAAATCCGAATTAAAGAAAATTATTCTAAAAATCCTTGAAACTGAGAATGACTATATTGAAATATCCCAAATTATTAAATGCGTCCGTAAATTCAAATATTAAATAAACAACTTATATCCATTTCACCATCCTGTACTTTACAATATATCACTTTATACACCTGTTATTTCTATGCTAAACACTAGAGTACGTCTAGATGTTTATAACTATAACTTTTGTATGTATTTGCTGTTTTATTTTCTCTTGAACCCGCCTCGAATAGCTATCAAGCTACCTGCGGGCTCATGCATTTTTGCATTACTTCTGGGGCGGATCCAGGGGGGGAATGGATTGGGTGGCTAGCCACCCCCCTTCGGAGAAGCCCACCATAAAAATCTAATACGTGAAAAAAGAAAGGAAATACATACATGGGTCCCAAAAAATATAGTATAGTTTGGTGGCCGACTGTATCAGCCACCCCCCATTAAAAAAATCCTGGATCTGCGCCTGTCAGCTTACGTATAAATTAATAAAGTTGTTGTTGCTATATTTCACTGACATACCCGCATTAAATGACGTATTTTAAAAATTTCTTGGATAAACGGAAAGACATTTTGGAAAGGAAAACACCCATACAAACAGTAGTTTATTTTTGTTTGAGATCGCTTTTACCAGTTCACCAAAACTAACAAGCCTCTTTGGCTTTAACCCTTTAGTTCCCAATAGTGATCACCATCTATAAATTTCTCCCCACCATATCATTAGGTCAGGGCATGAGAATACAGCAAATGATCAACAGGGATCAATTGTCTGTTCATGAGTTAAGTTAATACAAATTCTCTCTACATGGAACAAATGAAATTTATTCAAGAACTACAAGGGGGATACAAATGTTGAAATTAATTGGGGATTAAAGGATTAACGGTCATTTTGCTTGTGACACTTAACGTAAAATCACCACTGAAGCCGTGGACTTTATTCATGGCTCAACTACTGAAGAATACTTGGTCTACCTTATTGTCATAGCAGATCATTTGTATCAACCCTAGACAACAACGGTTAAATTTGTGTATTTTTTCTAGTTGCCCCCGATGACTTAGGAAGGTCGGTCCTTCAACAGGGTCTCTCTGATGCCCTG